>CAMZMU010000038.1:48285678-48750747 GCA_947311845.1 Poa pratensis
AATGTGGAGACATATCACAGCCAGCAAACAAGTATCCAAACCAAAGCAGGGAAATGTAGGTTACATTCAGAACTTTGGCAATATGTCTCCTCGAGTGCTCCCAGTTTACCGCAACTGCTTGAGGTTCCAGTTTACCACACCTCCTTGAGGTTCCTGCAAGATAGGTCGATCAGATCAAAACACAACATAACTTTGGAAGTATTATCACTGTGCTGAATTTTCAATGTCTTAAAAGTTTCAAATGCACTGATATCCAAAGAAAAAAATAGAAGAGTGACAGAAAGGAGAATTTTGACTTTTTCATAGGACATTAACACTATGTTTTCTGCTAAAACTGAGTGCATATTGGTTGAGCATGCTTCTCATCAGAAGGTGCAACTTTTAGTGTGCTAGATGATGAGATGAAGCACCAATAAACCACTTCCATGTTCCAACTGAATAAAATATTGAGGGCACACTAACCTAGTAAAAGCAGAGCATTATCTATTTGCCTTCAAAACCGTTGGATGCTTCATAAAAATCATATGTTCAAAACATGCAGTTGCGTGTCTTGACTCATTGACGGGATGAGCCGGGCTGCTGCGGTGCTGCCGCCACGAGTGAAGCTTTCCTGATGCTCTATACTCGATCCTTATACACAGTGCCTACACTCAAAACACAAGAATCAGCCCCAGATGTGAACATGAGACTGCTACGCTACTGCAGCTGCTCTCGTGACGTCAGAAGCAGCATGCCGAATGACACACCATACTAAGTAGCTGACTTTAATTAGCCAAAAGAAAAAGGTATAAATTATCCCAGTAAAGTCACTCAGAAGGATCTTCAAACTCACAGGACAACATACAGAGAACACAACTTTACGTTGACAACATTAATATTGTTAACTATAATGCTTGTGGGTATTCAGAAATATTTAGGTCATAAAAGACGAAATACAATTTTCAACAATTAGTGACCCAGCACAAACATATCTTTAAAGGTAATGGCCTGGACTATTTTTTAAGTATAATGATCTGAACTAACTGCTCACCATAGATGCACACTTGTACAGACCGAAATCTCATGAATTATTTTTACCAATATCTAGGCAAAACAAAAAGATCCGAGCGGGCATTTACACACATAAACAACAATTTTTCTCTATTTTAGTAATTAATCACCAAAGTAATCAAATGAACAATATTAAGGGATATCAAATAAAGCCTGTACACCTGCAGAGGTGCTTGAGTAGGCGAGGCTGTCAACAAGGAATCCCAGCTCAGGGGACACGAGCGCCGACGGCGACCGTGGTTAATGGCACTCTACTTAGCCCCGCTCCTCCGAAAACTCCCACCAACAAACTGTAAGCAAGAATTTTCAGTTTGCCATCAAAGATAAATAGGAAAATTGATGATTTTTCTCATGCATCTCATTAAAAATTGATTGTTTGTATAAAACAAAAGCACTGTAATGACCATGTTTCAGTTTTCTTCTCTTATCCCCTTCGGAAAAGATCAAAGAGAACATAAGAAAAGCTACTCATCTTGCTATGATTTACTGGAACTTTTTTTTGAAGAATTAAATCACATGGCTCTACCAGATAGCTAGCAAATGTGGAGAATATTAAACAATGCATCCAAATAACATGATCATCAGACAAGCAAAACAAGCAAAGGCTAGTGAGCAACAAAATACTACCTCCAAAAAGAAGATAGTTTTCACCTGAATACTCGTTCATCAATCTTATTAGCATTAAGTGTTTTGAAGAATTAATCACATGGCTCTACCGGATAGCTAGCAGATGCAGAGAATATTAAACAATGCAGTCAAAATAACATAACCATCAGGCAAGCAAAAAGGAAAAGCTAGTGAGCCACAAAATACTACCTCCAACAGAAGATCGTTTTCACCTGAAGATAATGGAGAATGCTTGACTGGTAGATGTAATACTCATATTTAATGTAAATGAGGAGGAAATGAAAGCAGACTAAGAATATAAGTTAAGAATTGGGTACCCACAAGAAATATGTGCATGTGCCCAAGCAACTGTAGAAAGAAGAGAAAAAGAGAGTATTTACCCCTGGCTTGCGGTGTCTCTCAATGAAGTGAACAACCCACACATCGCATAATAATAGGAACCGGTATAACCTGGGGGCGTGTGGAGAAGCGAGGTTGTCGGTGTCGACGCCCTACTCTGTTTGAGAAGGCATAGCTCCACACGATTCATGTCCCGATAGTAATGTTCCACTGCAAGTAATGTTCCAATAGGTCCATATCAGAATTTTAATTTATATATACCATGACAATCACATCAGTAGGAATAAAGGTCTGACCAGTGGCCCACATAAACACATGAAGTAGAATAAGCTTGAACTAAACATGAGCCTTAGCCGAAGAACAATTCATCCATCATGCATGGGAAGTAACCCAGAGTGCCACACAATCTTCAAATAAATCACTATATGGTGCTGGGGCATGACATGAAGCTGGTACTATGTCTGTGAGTACTCATCTCTATATTTCCAAATGTTAAGATCTCAGCCCAACAACTATTTTAGACGCAAGATTCACCTTCGCACTGACCTGAAGGCGAGACCAAGAAAACTGTGGAGTTTTTGGGTTCCAGCTAGAACAACAAATATAAATTAAAAGAGAACTGGATCTCCGTGCTCATATACCTTATATCAACTAACTGGGTCCTTCTATCTGAACTTAAACAATTATAAGCCTAAAACGCAATGACACCTTCTCTCCATAAATAATCCTTCAAGACAAATTTCCTTCACAGAGAATATTAAACAAATTAAGAATGAACCACAGTGTGTGTTACAACATCAAGTAGTCCATTTTTATGCAAGATTTCTTTTTTTCCACAATTAGAACTAAGTCGTGAAATAAATCAATATTGAGCAGCTTCCATACAGAAAACTTCTAACTAAGTCACTAAAGAAAAGCAATTCAAGAGATAAATAAATGCACATAATCAACTTTAATCTGTCATGTCTCTTCAACAGCATTAGCAACATATACCACACAAGAGGATGAGACATGAGGAGGGAGAGGAAGGATCATTACCCTCTGCCTTCTTGTCGAGTAGACTGTCGAAGCACGCGTCACCTGGGTCCAATCCCCTTGCCCTGTTTGTTGCTTGTCATGGCCACCATGAGTTGGTTGTCCCCGCCTATGAGGATGGACTCGATAGTACAATGTTTAATGCATACTATATAAGAAAACAAACATAAAATCTTTTAGGGGACATATGTGAGGAAACGTAGCCAATCAACTAAACCAAAAGAAATTTGTTTAGACTACTTTTACATAATATTCATGCGACACAATTTTAAACGGATAATAGGGATACCTGGTGATTATATATTTTCAGAAAATATTTACAGATATATTCAAACAATTTTGAAAGGTAATTTAACCCGCAAAGTAAGAACACCCATTATCTTAAAAATTAGATCTAAAATTACAAATGCTCGTGAACCTTTCAAGTGGGAGAAAATGCAGCATATATAAAACTATTTAATTGGTTACAATTAGCTAGAGCCTAGACTCGTTACATGATTTCTTTTCTGTCTGAAAGAACAATTAGCTAGAGCCTAGACCTGTTACTTCTGCAGCAAAAAATCATTCCCTCAACGGGGCTGATCCAATTGGCTAAATAAATTTATGGAAAAAGAAGGAAAAGGAGAAAATCAAGATTCACCTCATAGAGGAAGGGAACAGCAGTGTCAAACATCACCACGGAGTGCAAAATCAAAGGCACCTGTGTCATGCGCTACGACTTCTAAACTCTCTTCGCCAACTCTGAAACCTCACATTACATCCCTGAAGCAAGCAAACCAGGATATCAACCAAAATTGCAAATGATACAAGCCCAAATGCACAACATTCACAAATAAACTCTGATGCCAAAGCAACAAAACACAATAGCTATATTACCTTTTAGATAAAGGGATTTTATTACTTAAAAGTTTAAGCATTACACCCGGCCTCTGCATAGCTAAGATGCACACAGCCACCAGTTCACCAGACCAGAACGCATAAAATAAAAAGGCGAATTACATATCACAATGAGAAATTGTAGATCCGCCTAAGGTGGTGGTAGGTCTTCCGGAGACTATGTTGCCATCCATGCCGGGAGAATAACTCCCTGGCCGCAGCCTCCAGCCTCGACGCCACCTCCAAAAATAAATCTCGGTGTTCCACACGCTGCAGTGCCGACCATGCTCGTAGCGTAGCTGTACACCGATAGATAACCTGCATAACAGAAGCATTTTTATCGTTAAAAACCTTGTCATTTCTACATAGCCACAGCGACCAAATAACGGCAATCGCGCCCATCACTGAATAGTTTAAACCTAGGATCCACTCCATTTAACCAGTTGCCAAAAATATTTGCAACGGACCGCGGAGGATGTAAGGTAGAACCTATCTGGATGGCTGACCATATAGACCTGGCTAACTCGCATTGGAAGAATAAGTGGTAATAGTCTCGTCATGATGACAGAAGACACACTTTTTACTTCCGTGCCAATTGCGCTTGGCAAGGTTGTCTTTTGTAAGAATTACTCCTCGACGAAGATACCACGCAAAACTTTAGTTTTTAGTGGTATCTTCATCTTCCAAATTTTGTTATTATCCTACTATCGACCGGACTTCAGGAAGAATTAGTGCTCTATACATCGAATCAACCGAGAATTTACCATTCTTAGTAAGATTCCATTGAAATTTATCTGGACCTTCCGACAATTGGATTGATTCCAGTCGAATGAGCAAAGCATTCCAGGATGCTTGTCTTGTTCCAAATAAACTTCTTCTGAACGAAACATCGGTGGGTAGGAACCCAACACCTTCGCGATCGTGTCGCTTTTGTTTCGTACAATAGATAGAGCCGGATATTGTTCTCTAGAGTATTGGCCTAGCCATTTATCCTCCCAGAAACGAATTTCCGATCCATCCCTAATTGAGAAAGATCCTGTGGGAAAAAGAACTTCTTTGTAGCCATGAGGCCAGCCCAGAAGTGTGAATCGCCAGGTTTCCATTGAACCTGGAAACAGCTTGATCTCCCACATACTTTTCTCCTAAGGAGGGTTTGCCAAACTCCATCTTCGATAGAGTTTGAAGAGCCATTTACCTAGCAAGGCTCTATTCTTGACCTCAAGGTCATGAATTCCGAGCCCACCTTGGTCTTTAGGGCAGCAAACCACACTCCATTTAGTCAGTCGATATTTTTTCTTCTCACAATCCCCTTGCCAAAAGAATCTAGACCGGAAATAATCCAATCGTTTTAAGACTCCTTTGGGCAATTGGAAGAATGAAATCATATACAGTACCATGTTCGTTAGTACCGAGTTTATGAGAACCAATCTTCCACCCAGGGATAAGAGTTTGCCTTTCCAGCTATTTAAACGTAATTGAAGTCTTTCCTCCACCTTTTTCCATTCAGCATTTGTAAGTCTCCGATAATGAATCGGAATACCCAAATAGTTGATAGGAAATTGACCTTGCTCACAGCCAAAAAGTTCAGCATACAAGGCGGCGTTTTCTCGAGCCTCGCCAAAGCAAAACAATTCACTTTTATGGAAATTTATCTTAAGACCCGAAAGTTGCTCGAAGCTGACAAATCAGCTTTAGGTTACGAGCTTTTTCGATATCATGTTCCATAAAAAGAATTGTATCGTCGCATATTGAAGAATCGATAAACCACCATCACAAGATGTGGAATCACTCCTTCAATGACCCTCAGATTTAGCGCGTTCATCAAGATAGCCAACATATCAGCCACTATATTAAATAGTATTGGCGATAAGGGTCACCCTGTCTGAGGCCTTTTTTCGTTTGAAAGTATTTGCCAGTGTCATCATTGACCTTAATGGCTACACTTCCTCCCGAAACAAAGCTATTTATTAACGCGCACCACTCAGAGAAAAACCTTTCATTCTGAGGGTCTGCTGAAGGAAAGACCATTTGACTTTATCATAAGCTTTCTCAAAATCAATTTTAAGAATTACCCCATTCAGCTTTTTCCTATGTAGTTCGTGAACTGTTTCATGTAGGATCGCAACTCCATCAAGGATGTTGCGGCCTTGCATAAACCGTCTGAGACGGACGAACCACATGATCTGCCACACTGTTCAGTCGAATCGTAGCCACTTTGGTAAATATTTTAAAACTAACGTTAAGGAGGCATATAGGTCTAAATTGTTGAATCCTTTCTGCCTCGTTAACCTTAGGTAATAAAATTATCTCACCAAAATTGAGACGAAACAGCTCAGTTGCCATTGTGGAGACAGGCGAACAGTTGAAGTAAATCAACTTGATAACATCCCAAAAGTTCTGGTAGAACTCAGCCGGGAAACCATCAGGTCCAGGAGATGTATTATGTTTCATTTGGAAAACCGCCTTTCTCACTTCTTCCTTTGAGTAGAGTTTAGTGAGAGACTATTTTCCTCGTCTGAAACCTGGGGTATATCCTCTGTTCGAGATTCATCCAAAGTGAATTCGCCTTCCTCTGGGTCACCGAACAGGCCTTTGTAGTAATTTGTAATGTACGACTTTAGTTGTTCGTGGCCCTCAATCGTTCCTTCATCCTGAACTAGAGAGTGAATACGCTTTTTCCTATGTCTGCCATTGGCAATACTATGGAAATAGCGAGTATTCGAATCTCCTTCTAGGATGAATTGAGCTTTAGAACGTTGATACCATTTTAACTCCTCCTCTCGCAGTAGCTTCGCTATCTGTGCATTGGATTGGCTCTTTAGCTCAATCTCTTGCGCGGATAGTATCCGAACTTCTGCTAATGCTTCTAGAGCATCAATTATGGAGGAAAGTCGCACCTTTTCTTTTTTAAGTAAACCAGTAGTATGACGAGCCCAACCAACGAGGTAAGTGCGTAAAGCACGTATCTTATTGTTCCACCGCTGGATAGGCGAATCACCCGCCACTGGTCTTTCCCATATTCTTTTAACCATCTCATGGAAGCCCTCGCGGTGTAACCACCCAAGCTCAAATTTGAACCGTGGTTTGCACAGCGGTCTAGGCACTCCAGTAGTCAAAAGAATGGGAGCATGGTCGGACAAACCCTCAATACGTTCTAGAGCCAGCACCGACACTAATGGGAACCTAGATTCCCAATCAGTATCCATCAGGACACGGTCTAGTTTCTCGTATGTGGGTTCAGGAAGAGAATTAGCCCAAGTGAACTGTCTCCCCACCATTGTTATCTCTTGTAAGTTCAAGCTGTCAATGACTGCATTGAACAAAAGAGGCCAACGGTTGTCGAACCGTCCCTTACTTTTCTCAAACGGAAAACGTAGCAAATTGAAATCCCCACCAATTATGAGAGGATGAGGGTTATCTTTTGCCAAGTTTACCATTTCACAGAGAAAAGCGGACTTAGCCACCTCCTGAGCTGGCCCATACACGGCAACCAGACTCCAAATGAAGTTGTCGGATTTATTACGGATGTGCATTTTGATATGAAAATCACCATCCGTAACATCCAACACTTCCATGGTATCAGTCCTGATGCCTAGTAAAATACCTCCGGAGCGGCCGTGAGGGGAACGTGAGTACCAATCAAACTCTATACCGCCCGAAAGTCGGTTCAATAAAGATTGCGAGAACTCACGTCTACCCGTCTCAGAAATAGCTAAGAAATCCAAATCATGGTCCCGAACACAACCAGCAAAGCGCAAATGTTTAGCCAAGTCACCAAGACCTCTGCTATTTGCAAACATGCCATTCATTGGGAAACCGTGGGGGATTTGAATAACTTTGCCCTTTTCCGGGACGACTTGTTGGTGGTAGATTTTGATTTCCGACCGGATGCTTTTAGCTCATACAATAAGCTCAAACCGTCGTCATCCAAACCTCCCTCCAACACTTCACCAATTAGATGAGGAGGAAGCTGACCATCTGATGTGGCAATCGCTTCTTCTTCATCCAAATAGGTGGAAGTCAACACAGTCGAAGCTTTAGGAATAACCGTAAGACGGTCAAATTCCATATGCCTCAAGACTTTAGTTGACATAAGAATTTCTTTTTTAGAATTACCAAGATTAACTCCTACACTACTCAGTTTAGAACTGATAGACTGAGAAGAAAAAGACAGAAATGACTTCGAATTTAAATCCGTACCTGAGTAGTCCAAGTTGCGTGCCGCTTGGCGACGCATGGCCTTCTGCATGGAGTCCTCATCCGTCGCTGAAGCCCCATCTACCGCCATCCCAAACCTCCCACTACGACGGGTCGGAGTGACCCCATCAGCAAAGACTGACGTCGTAGGAGGAGGTGTACAAGGCGTGACGGAGCCTCCGTCCTGGGTCGGCATAGTCGAAGTAGCAACCAACCCAGCGGACGCAGCAACAACACATGCCGCAGCGCGCGACGGAGTGGTCGGAGTCGGAGTCGAGACCATCCCCGTCGCACCTGCTGTCACCGCCGTACCACCCAGGGAAGGCTGGGCTGGTGTAGAAGCCCTCCCCCGGATCGGTCCAGCAGCAGCAGCCTCCTTGCTGGCCACGCATGCGATTGTCTCCGGCCCACGGATCTCTCCACGTGCCGACCCAACCTCCGCAGCGACCAGGTGGCCGAGGCCAGCATCCGACGGCGGCCCATCCGCGGCGGCGGACAGCATGGCAGGCCGGCCCAACTCCACAGCCTCTGCCGCGACTGTCATCTGAAGACCAGCTGCGACCGAAGGCGGCCCAGGTGGGCTGACCACCGTCGCGCCCGTGCAGTGTCCAGAAGATGGCAGTTCCAGCCCAGCTAGGTGAATTACTGCTGCAGTCTCGGAATTCTTCACCTTATCAGTCACCCCAGGAGTACCACTCGCTGTATCAACGACGCGCAGCAGCCCCGGCGAGACACGTCGAATCCTCGACACTATCTCATTCCCGCGTGGAGTTTGCGGGTTCGGATTGTACGGAGTTATCGCCACAAGAGACTGCTGAGAAGGAGGATGCGAAGAGGCCACAGTCTTTCCAAAACTAGCCGAAGAATGGCTGGCATCAACGTCCATACTGGTATTCTGCCCAACCAAACCCGTAGTGTCCGAAGTGCCCTCCAACCCCTCCTCAAGACCATCATTATCATCATCGACGTCATACCCCTTGCGACGCCAGAAGAAGGGAACAAACTCAGAGTCAGGAGTAAAGTCTACCGCCTCACGGCGAAAAATGAAAGCATACTCCTTCAGCTTCACCACACATGCCGTGCCAAGATACGGTCCTGTGGGATCAATCTGTTTGTCCAGCAGCGCGGAGCTTGGCATCCCCACAAGAATACGCACTATGCCTCAGCTCCTGAGCGTGACAAGATCAACATCCAAAGTAGTCCCAATAAGTGAACCAACAGCCCAGATGCCAAGGAAATGTCTCACTGGATATGGGACCCCCTGCACATGTACCCACACCTGCTCAAGCACTCTCATGGGGAGAACATCTTTTTTCTTCCATATCGAGATAGAAGCCTCGGCCGCAAAGTTAGGGACCCCCATCTGCATACCATCCATCCGCTGCAGGTCCTCCAACGATGGGAACCCAATCAAGAAAGCATCAGAACCATGGGGAAGGGCCTCCCAAGTCCACGTCGAGCTCGTCGGGAACATCTTGGACAGTAAGCTCTGAATGGCAGTCGCAGGCACAGGCACACCAACGATCTTCACCAGTGCCGTGGGTGAACTCGACGGTAACAGATGGGGCTTGTAAACACTATCAGGGAGTTGCGCAAAAATTGTTTCTTCCGAACCATAACCAGCAGAAAAGGCAGAGGGCCTCGGCAACCGAAGAGTCGGACACCTGAAGGTAGGATGGGCACCGGTATCACACACGAGGCAGTAATGCAGCACCGGACAACCCTTGGTATTGTGAGTACCATCCCCACATTTCCAGCACTTTTTCTTGGCTTTACCTCCGGCCACAACCTTTGTCCCGTCCAGAATCCCGGTACCAACAGCCGGAGGAGCATTAACCACAGTAGCATCCGCGGGAGCAACCCCAGCCGGAGGCATCAACATAGGCACATTCTGCATGGGGGCCGGGGCCGTGATCTGATGCTGCTGAATAGCCGGAGCCGTGAACTGCTGCTGCTGCATAGCCGGAGGTTGTTGCTGCACGAGTCCCTTCTTCTTCTTCCTCTTGGGCCGCGGCGCCTGCCCCACCGTCTGAGCCATGGGGGGGGCTAGCTGCTGCTGAAACGGCGGGTACCCAAGCGGAGGCGACGCCCCATAGATCGGCATCGGGTATTGCACCGGCGGCGGAGCAGACATGTAAGCCGGCGGACCCGGCTGCCGCGAGGGATTTTGTAAAGGCCGAACCATCGGCATCCCCGCGGGAGGCATGTACTGGCCGGCAGCAGCTAGTGCATGCACGCCGGCATGCTGCGAGGGAACGCCGGCGTACTGCGCGGGCACACCGGCCTGCTGGACACCGGCCCCGGCTCCCTGGACTTGGAACTGGAGCTGATGAAGAAGTGGCGCTGGAGCACCCTGGCCATGGAGCGGCTGCTGCTGGAGAGGCGGAACCGGCGCCGCAGGCCGGGCAGCACCCACCCGAGGAGCCCCACCTTGCTGCGGGCGAGGCGGAGCCGCCATGGGACGGATTGGCGTGGCCACGACGGCGGAGAACGACCTCGCCCACACGGTGCAGTGGCGGCGAGAAGGTCACGGCGTTGAGAGGTCGATCGGTTGCCGGGGCGCGAGCGAACGGAGACGAACTTGGCGAGTCGAGCGGACGATGCGAGCGGTGGAGGCGGCGTTGAGGCTGCACAACGTCGGGCTGAAGCCTAATTGCGGACGAGCTAGGTCTGGCTCTGATCGGGCGGTGTAGATGCGCCCATGAGTTTGGACGGACGAGATCGGCCGTCTGACGACAAGGGCCCACGTGCATGCGCCGAGGATTTTGAATTCCGCCCGTGGCCGCCTTTTCCTCCGCAGACATCGGATCAGCACGCGATGACGACGGCGTTGCAGCCGCCGGTGGCGGCGTTCCCGGCGATGTCGACGTTCCCGGCGATGACGCCTCCGAGCGGGCTGCAACCGCCTTGTCGATGAACATTCCAAGGACTGGAGGCGACGTGATCCGGCGAGGAGGTAGAGGACCACGCCACGGGCCCATCCGCGGCGACGGCCGTGACAGCCGCAGACCCGTCGGAGACGATTGCGTTCCCCGACTCGCCGGCGGCGGCGCAAGCTCTTCCACCACTGGCTCAGCCCTGCACACAACCATCACGTCAGAGCACTCACCTGAACACGACGGCGACCCACGCTCCCATGTCCGGCTCGACGGCGAAGGATAACCCGCGTTCGACCAGAATTCTTGGACGAGCTCCGCGTCAGATCGAGCCGGCCGGCGAACCGGCGACGAAATGCACCGCAACGGCTCCTCCTCATTCAGTGCATCGAGCGCGATCTGCACGGAAACGTGGCCCGCATCCTCCAAGCACGTCGTCTCCGACACCAGTAGACCATCTTCCCCCGACGGGCACGCCTCCAGATCGCCGAGGCAGGCGAACCTCGAGCCTGGGCACGCCTCCCCCACGCCAGCGGCGCCATGGTGGCCCGGCGTCGCCGTTCCATGACGCTCCCGTATCTTTTCAGCCTCTATCTGTGGTTATGATAAAGCATTTGTTGGAAACATCCATAGCTATATTACCTGATCTGTAACATAGAAAGTAAGCTTGGCAGGACATTCGAAAACATATTAAAGCTCTAGGGATCGGCATCAACTTCGTAGTTTCATACTCATCTAATAATTGAAAGAAAAAATATAAGATTTGGGTGAATTAACAATGGGGGAATCATAAACACTTATAGCGACCATAATATTATGCAAAAAAAATCACACTATGACAGCATATTGTTCAACTTATGCAAAAAGATATAATAGTCAGATGTCCGAAATCCAGAAATTAAACCATGAATTGCATTATACATTGTGCAAACATCTTATAATGGTACTGCACACCGAAGATCATGGTTAAAAACAATGCACAATGCAAAAATGATTAAAATGCCTATATGAATGAGAGAAACAAACAACGAACCACACACCTTTGCATGAATTGCAGTGGCACTATGGTAGAACATACCAGATCTCACAAGTAGAAAATCGGAATGAATTGTTGTCTATGTGCCACTGATGGTTGAATACTGCATGAAAATCAACACCAGGAAGATCATTTGGAGAGATCAGTCACAAAGTCACCCACCAGGAAGTGTATTCTGAATAAGATGCTTTTGTTTTCAAATGCCCTTAAAGCGACTTCCTCACCTACCAGTTTACAAAAATCTCAAATCAGCTCGTAAAAAACATCAATCAGGTCAACTTTGTTCATTTTTTACAAGGCAAGCAACTCTTTACCTTTGATCATATGCCATCTGCACGAACCAAAAGACCACCTTCAAATTTCCACCCATCCTCCAGTATGGTAGTAGCCGGCACTTCTCCGGCGAATGGTACAAACATTAGAGTTCTGCATAGGATAGTTCAAGAATGCAGTAGAGTAAGCACAGGTAATTGTTGAATTATACAAATCAATATCAATAAGTATGCAACAAAACAGTGCCATGCGGTATATGATCAAACTGAAAAAATTGAGAAAAGAACAAAGTTCATTCACCTGACCTTGTTCGACGGCGACCAGCCATCGATCAACAACCTCGTGCCCATCAATTTACCTCGTGCAATGGAAGCTGAAATAAAAAAGGTGTTTATTCTCTTGGGTCTGAATCTAAGGAAAGGAAAACCACAAGCAGTTTTTTCAGTACAGAGTGCCCTTCACTAAGCATACAAAGCAGAATTTAATCTGTTTTAAGCCTACATTGTTCCCTAGGTACCTGATACATATTGAGGCAACTAACGGCGGGTTAGGCAGGTAAATTATTATTACATTACACGAGCAACGGAAGCTGAAATAAAACAGGTGTTAATTCTGTTGGGTTTGAATGTAAGGAAAGGAAAACCACGAGCTTTTTTCGGTACATAGTGCCCTGCACTAAGCGTACAAAGCAGAATTAAATCTGTTTTAAGCCTGTATAAACGTCGATAGCAAGAACAGCTTAACAACCAAACTAGAGTGTATGACCAATTAAGCTTCGACAATAGCTACAGAACAAACTGACAAACAACTTCTAATAGGCTACATTGTTCCCTAGGTACCATATACATATTCAGGCGACTAACGCCAGGTTAGGCAGGTAAGCTTTCATGAACCCGAAATTGTGGTTCAGTTGTAGCTCTTGTAGTCTTGTCTGCACTCGTAAATACAAGCAGGCCAGATATCAATAGAACATCACCAACGCAGTTGTAACTTTGAGAACATGGTACATTATGTTTTCAGAGATGAGTATGCTCATAATGATATAGACAATGCCATGAAATAACATTTATTTTACTCAATTGACCATAATTCTTAGCATTACCTCTGTTTCTAACCTCTCTCAAATTATCGTGTTGAGAATCAAAAAAAGAGCTGCAATGCCAGGCTTGTCAAGGCACAATCCGCCGTCCAAGTGCTCCTGTTATCTCCATCTCCATGCTCCTCCAACTCTAGGATTCATGAGTGACATTTATAGAGCCTGCAGCCCAACAAGAACCAAACCTAGAATCAGATCGCAGCAAGGAAGCACCACTTAAATGGAGAGGGTTGCAAATATCAATAAGCATCTAATTCGATTAACTTCAATCTATCATACAAATCAACAGACGCACACAGAAAAATAGAAGAGGTGGAGCTAGCTAGTCTGCTGCTGCCAACTTTAAGATCAGACCTAAAATTAACTCTTAAATATAGTCGACCCTGGAGGCATGTCCAAGTACAAACATTTTAAAAATGCAACCAGGCTATTAGTTTCTCCTAGTGAAAAGTTTGGCATGAAAGATGGTCTTCTCATGGCTGACAATCTTGGCAGCATCTTGCCAACCGTGAACCCAACCCATAAAGGAGCTATTCAGGTTAATACTATCAAATATTAGAACAAAACACTGAATGCGTTCTAATTGAATGCAAACAGAAAACATCAATTTTTGATCAGAGGCAAACATCAAACATTCATCACTATAATTATAGTTTTCAAGAATCGTGTAGCAGCCCCAACAACATAGATACATCTAAGCAAACACCAAAGGAGTAGAAAGCACATTATATATACCAAATGTTAGAATCGATCACCTGGTTGTCGATGGACTTGTGGTTGCCGAATTCGCCATCCGTCATCTACATCTTTAGGCCTACAAAATGGAATGGATATTGATAGTACTTCATAACATCAAAATTTGCTCCGCTAGTAACTCATATCAAAGAGGTACAAAACTAATGTAAATTCTAGATATTTGAATGAACCAACTTTCTTTAGAAAATTTAGACCATACACATTCAGAAGATAGAGCAAGATTATAAATCAGTAGCGAATTGTATGTACCCTTCTATCGATCGAAGACTGAGCGGCCAAAGCACAATAAAAACTAAAATTATCCAGCCAACAAGCAAGGAAGACAAACCTCATCCCCTTGCAGCAGCAAAACACACTTTCAGCTTTCCTGATTTAATTAGAACAGCCTGCAAGGCACAGGTTCAGCAGAGCATTTTTTCCTTTGGTACCCGACAGAACATAAAACATTGTTAGGCTCAGCTTCATATTGATGCATTTGATCCTACTGCAGCTTCTATAGAGGCACTATCATTTCAAAAAACCATGGTAGTATGACCCATTTCCTTGACAACAAAACTGCATTACACTAATACATCCCACCTTATATTTTCATGTCGTTCTGCCCGCTCGGGGAGGTAGAAACCATGAAGCCACCGTCATCAGTTCCTTCTTTTCTGCACTTCGTCGAGAAGGTAACACCTGCAGCAAAATAAATGTACACATAAATGATAGGCTAAAATTCCTGCTTTTGTAGATAAATACAACAAAGGCAACAAGCAGTAAAGGTCAGTGTCCTTTTGCTACAGATGAAGAGTGTTTCCTTTTGATATCATCATATGGATCTGATTTAATCATGCTCGTGAACTAACACCAACAGTAAGGCCATTTGCTTAATCAAAACCTCAAAACTAACATATTTCTTCCCTCCTACTATAGGAATAAACCACCACTTCAGTAGATGTTTTTCCTTGTCAGATCTTTAATTATGTTGCTAGGTAAAAACAGAAGTGCTACTGTCCTATGGAAGAATAATCGGCAGTCCCACTGGACCGGAGAAAAATGGAAATAGAACACGATACACTTCTACCTGTACCAAACACCAACAAATCTGCAAAGCAATCAATAACACAACAACCTAGCTTAACTGAAAGGCATTGCTTTTTTCTTTTGAGATATCTGAAAGGCGTTGCTACAGGTGAGAACAAATATTTTCAGTGAGCTCCATCGACAAAATTCTGCAATGAATTGTGCAGTAGTTTCATATGATCAAAACCAGCTGTAGCAAAGGAATAAACCTCCAGGTACCTATGCAGAACATGAAAACAAACATCTTAAGATTCCTAGAAATTTTTAGGCACACATAAATCCTCAAGGAAAGCAAAGAAAATCATGCATCGACCCATGGATGCATGACACAAAAATTCAACAACATTTGCAGTTGCAGCACATGAAAAATCAACAGTAGATCGACCTAGAGAGAGATTCTAGCATGTCCTCACCACCAACAGGAGCGCCGTGCAGCTCCGCTGTCCACCAGAGCTTCACTGGAGGAAAGATCCTGGGCTGAATCCCGTGGAGACGATGACATCATGCCCCTGGTTCCCCTGCCTCCTCTCGCCTGCGCCGACCAACGCCGCGGTGCTCCCCCTCCTCCCGCGACCCCCGCCGTCCTCCTCGCCGCCAGGTCGCCGGCCGTCCGAGCCGATGTCGAGCCGAGCGCCCGGGGCCTCCGACGTCCGGGCCGCTGACGAGCTGTGTGCTCGCGGCTCCGCCGACCGGGCCACGGTCCTCCTCGCCGCCCTCGGCCTCGCAGGCCAGGCCGCCCGCCGCCCGCCGTTCGGGGCTGCCGCTGTCCGAGGCCACCGGCCGTGCCGGGAAGAGGAGGAGGGAGCTGGAGCGGGAGAAGAGGCGGCGGATTGGGGGAGGAGGAGAGGAGGCGGCGATTGGTGGGCTGGGGACGAGAGGGAGGAGAGACTCGATTGGTCTAGGATTTCACCGCGATGCGCTGTCCACCAAAAGCAGCGACGCAGAAGAGCGTGCTTTCCGCGCTGATTTCTGGGGCCCTGTCCGCAAAATGCCCCACATGTCAGTGACCTAACGTGTCTGCCCGAAAGTGGAAAACGAACAAAATAACCATCCGACGGCCCAGGTGAAAAGCGGGAGGAGAAAATTACTGTACACGGATGAAACAACGGTCAGGATAAGCTGCCTCTGAGGATGGCTGAGAGGCCTGGGAACGTTGTGACATTTAAAGGAGTAATGGCGCCCTGACCCGGTGCTTAAAGGTCCCGGCACGGAGCCCTCGCCTGGGGCACCAAACTTACGGCCTGCCCCCGGGATCGAGCGCCAAACAAAGTTATATTGTGAATTGATTTGAAATTTGGTACATTTCGTGGATGATGTGAGGGTCAATTTGGTCAAATTTGCCCTACCTGCGCACATCCAAGCACAGACGCTGGTCCCGCCGTTCTGTGTCTTCGACGGTCGTTCTAACTTTGCTTATAAATGATCGACCTCGAGCGTCAGCGGATAACCAATTCATCACGTGAGTTAATTAATCAGGCCAGCTAAATGTCACCATGTCAGTGATCCATTCAACCGGTCGTGTGGACGTGTTATGAGCGATCCGATCGGAAATACTGTAGTAGAAGCACCAAGACACGACATGAGCTATAAAAAAATTACTACCAAGCTAATTTTCGTACGCGAAAAGCGTGGAGATCGATTAACAACAGGGGAAATACACAGAGCAGACTGAGAGAAACAGCACGATACGACGACGATCCAGTTGCTACGTGCCCGCACGCACCCACGGCGGCGCGTCTATGCGCCGGGCGCGGCGTCCTTGACCCGGGTATTGAGGTACCCGCCGTACTCGCGCGCGTAGTCCTTGACGTGGCTGGCCGTGTCCGCGAGCCGGCTGCGGGCGCGGTCCACGCGGTCGGCGCCGACGGGGTGCCGCCCCGTGAGGTACCGGTACGCCCACGTCCCCGCGGCGAGCGCGGCCACGGCGAAGCCCGCGGCGGAGAGGGCCGCGAAGCCGACGACGAAGAGCGCGAGCGCGAAGGGCACCCAGATGGGGCTGGTGAGCAGGGCCAGCGGGCCGAGGAAGACCAGCGCCACCACCGCGCCCGTGATGGTGATGCCCGCCAGCAGGAGCAGGACGCCGCCGGCGACGAGCAGGGTGAGGAGGCCGACGATCTGGGTCGAGGTCGGGGCGTGGGCCTGCACGCGCTGGAGGAGCGTGGATGGGTCGATGTGCTGCCCCCGTGCGCGTGCGCGTGCGCTGATGATGGCCGGGTGCCCAAGCCCTCGCCGTGCCGATCCGCCATGCCGGCCGGTGCTGGTGTGCGTTGGATGAGACGGTGGGCCTGGCTGCGTAGGAGAGTGGGGGGGGGGGGGGGGGGGGAGGGTACTGGTGGTGGGTGGCAGCTGCGGCTGGGGAGGAATGGCGGGGATGAGAGTTAAAGGGGCGGAGAGAGACGTGGGCGCGGTGGCGCGTGGCGGGGCGCGCCGGGCGTGCATGCGCGACGTGTGTGCGACGACGACGCGCGCGTGGCCTGAACCTGCTCTGTTTTGTTCCCTTGTCTGTTCGCCGCGCTCCTCGGATCGGGTTCTTCTCTAGTTTTTTTACCGGCGGGGTCGAGAAGATCGATGCTGGGTGTGTAGTGGGCATCTATCTGGTGATGGCACGTGTGGGACGAGATCGATGGTTCGAGTCGGGCCATGGGTGACAAGGCGATGCATGCTACGAGCCGGCGACAGGTGGGCGTGGCATGCCTTGTCGTGGCTCGGCTATACTGTTCCCAGCGGCAGCAGTGACAGTGTCTTGTTGGCCTCGTCGCCGTCTCCGTCGACGACAACCAAGCGCGGCGGTGCACAGTTTGTCTCAACATGTGCTATGAGCCGGTGACAAGCTTGTTAGGCCTGAAGATCTGGGTCTGGACGGGCCGGCTCAGATGCTTTCATTGCAATTAGAAGAGTGTACAAAGTACAAGGTTAACAAAAGGAAAATAAAACTAAGCAAAAAGGAGGAAGTCGCTTTCCTTCTTAAAGGGGTTGGTTGGTACACGGCACTTCAGAGCTCTAGGAGCCTGGTGGGACGTGTGTGCCAGCGGTTTTGGGACTTCTTTGTTTTGTCGATCCATCGTTGTCGGCATTTGTTTCTCTCCTCTTCATTTTCTTTTATTTTTGGACATGTATGTGTTGCTGCCCCAGCGGTTTTAACAGTTGTATTGTGGTTGCCTACGTTGATATAGCGGGGGCAGGGACGAGATTCTCAGCTGCCTGTTGCTTGTTGCTTCGATATGGATGCGGCGCCGATCTTCGGGAGGATATGCCAGAGCCATCACTGTAGTTTTTTTTAGGAGATCTTCACCGTAGGTGTGTGTACTGGGCCTACCATTGTGGGCTACGATGGGCTGGTTTGATGGGAATACTGGACAAATGGCAGTTGTCCGAATTCCATAGTTGGCCCTGAAGCCCATCTCCCGACTCCGTCCACCGCTCCACTTCGCCGCCGTCGTCGGTAGCCCATCGTCGCCGGCCAGTTTCCCGTCAGGGCGGCGGAACCAGCTAATCCCCGCTAGCTTCCATCGTTCGATCTAACCGTCGGTGCAACCCGAGGCGGCTCCTGCCGGCGCGTATCAGGCGGCGAACCGAGCGTAGCCGCCCCCATTTGCCGTGCTCGCTTCTCCATTCAGAGTCCAGGTGCGAAACTCCCAGCCACAAATCCCACCTCCTCTCTGCTCGCGTTCGCCGTTTGCTACCCCTCTCCAACGTAGACCAAGCACCACACCATCATGGGAATCTGCAGGGTGTCTACTGTTCTTCTACTACAATGACAGAGACCAAGTAAGTAAAAATCATTTTCTGACTTTCTTCACTATAATGTTCTCGTGTCTTAGCATGGACGATTTGATTTCGAGACATTTAAATCTGATAAGTAGAAATTCCCACTGCAACATGTCACCACATTACTAGCAGCGAAAACAAGGTTTTTTCATTACTGTGGTTCATTCACTCTTTACAAACTGCCCGGTCACAAAACGCAACCTGACAAACAAACATGGACAAAACCTGTGTACGTATAATATAATCAAAACCTGTGATAGACTTGACATATACACTTGATCGAGAAGAAACTGGAATTTACAGTTCTCACTTTTGTACAGTTTAGCTAGCCAACTAATCGTACCCTCTGATGAGATGAATAGAACAGAGAAGGAGACCTGACTCCGCGTTATGTATCGGTTGTCGGCGGAGCGGGTGTCTGCGTGCTCATCTTGCTCCTCAGCTCCTCAAAAACCTTCATGCTGTCCGCGTCGAAGCCTCCGGCAAACTGTACGATGGTGATTGGTAAGTTCTTGATTTAAAAAACTCCGTTTACCTTCAAATACTCAATATTGTTGAATAATATGTTTAGATAGTGGTATATACCTGGTGAACCCGGAAAGCGAATCTGACACCCTGGAGAAGCAGGAACTCTCTGTTGTGCTCTTTCTCGGTGCCTTGCATTGCGTCGAGCTCTGTGGCAACCCTTTCCATGTACTTCTTTGCCAGCTGAACTGATGCCAATTTGATCTACAACCAACAGATGTTTTTTATTTATTTTATTCACATCTTGGTGGATGTGCTGAATAGGAATTTATACTTAAGACAAATAATAGTTCTGTGCTCTTTTAAATAAATCTTCTGACGTAAGCTGTTTATTCAGCAACAGTGGATATGGTCTAGAGATGCACACCTTGCCAACTTTTCCAGAATCTGATAGCCAATCAACTGGTATTCCATACTCCTTGTATTTTGCGCTGGTCATGTCTCTTGTACGAAGAAGTGCATAAACGCTCTGCTCCACTCTGTCATAAGTATGACACAGTTATTTCCTCGAAAAATGACGCTGTCAAATTACTTTGGGAAATGGGCAGAATACCTAGTTCAGAGGAGGTACTTACTTTTCGAGCAGTGAATACATCTTCTTGAGAGCTTCTTCACACGGAAGTTTAGGATCGTCGGCAAATGTTGAAGCCTTGTTTTCTAATTTTTGCAGATCCGTATACTCAAAAGCAGCCTCTCTTAATGCATCTGTTTTGCTCTCTCGCCAATCAAAATGCTTTAGCACTGCTCGCTCATCAACCTAAAATAAGTTAATTGATCTTGTTAGTAGTAGATCATGTGTAAAATACAATATGGAAAAATTAGTTGAATCTCTTACCAAGAAAGATAACTCCTCGTCCAGCCAATGTACGAATGCAACAACGTCATCAATATTCACGAATCTTGCTGCTCGGACCTCACCTGCTAGAGACTCAACAAAATCTCCTTGTGTCTCCACATCAGCTTTGACCTGAAATGTTCCAAATTTTCGACAATGTTGGTTATTTACATTGAACATTTTACCTACCAATTACGATGAGCTGCACTATGATGGATGCCATGAATTTTACAGGATATTTATGCAAGCTGGGCCATCTGAAGATACTTACTGCTAAGAGGAACGTGGATCTGTTCTCAATCTCTCCGATCATGTTGCTTCTGTTATCAGAAACATTTGATGATGTTTTTGATCCCAAAGAAGTTGTGTTCTTAGCTTCACGTTTCATGAGACTCTGGTAGAACTCCACGACCTCTGGAGCACGGTGTACCTTGTCACCACCAGCAAGGCTCTTGGATAGAGAACCAGGAGGAGGCGGCGGCGGGTGGTGGACCACCAGGTCTCCCAGGAGGTGGTGGTGGAGGAGGAGGTCCACCTGGTGGGCGTGGTGGCAGCGGTGCCCCCCTGCAGTTTTGGTAGCTCCTGAAGCAACGGCCGATGCGGTGGGAGGTGGTCGGGGGACTCTTGGAGCTCTCTTCTCAATTTGGGCAAGCTTCAACTGGGTAACCGCCAGGGGGTTATTCAGGTTATCATTAGATTGCTCGCCGGATTCAGCATTAGCTGCAGGGACCTTCTTCTCCTTTATTTGAGCAAGTTTTGGGGGGAGTGCAGCTCTTGGAGAGGGAGGAACTAGAGCTGAACTATAGCCCCACCAAACCTTTGTGCTCTAGCCTGCTCGGCCTTCTCTTTTACGCCTTCTCCCGTTCTGTAGCAGCTTATGCCGGTCTTTGTAAGCGGGATACTTCTCATCAGCAAAGCCTTCAACAGTCTTTGACATCAATTGGAATGAAGATGCAATATTCGCGTCATCCATGTCATCTTGCTCCTTCTTTCCAAATGTTGTAATGGAGATACCATCTCCTGCATTTCTGATCATGAGAGATTCCAGGGACCCTTTGGTTTCTGGCTCTCTTTGGAGAGCCACTGGTCAGGGACCGCGTCGGAGATGATAGATAGCTGCTGTCATCCTTGCTCTTTCCCCACTTCTTGAGTTTTTGCATCAGATTGGGCCTTTTGCTTAGGAAGCTGTATTTGCTGGAAGAGCTGTCAATCGACATGGTGTCGAAGTCTTCGCTTCTAGGGGAAGAAGGTGCAGAAGAAGGAGCACTATCAAGGTCAGTGTCACCCTGGCCTCGTTCAGATCCATATTCCAACATCATCTGTTTGGCCCTCTCCTGTGATTTCGGGCTAAGCGTCCTGTTGAGGTCACGGGCAGACATTTTTCCTGATGGTATTTGGTAGTTGCGGAGCTCGAACCGCAGACAGGCATTGACCCAGCGCAGGTACACCAGCTCTTCTACTTCACTGAATCTGTTCATTTGTAGGCCTTCCACTTGCTTTGTGAGGTCCTCGTTTGTATGTCTCAGGTTGTTAATCTCCTCTCTTGCATGGGAAACTACATCACTCTGCAGGATGACGGTATGTCATTAGTACATTATTGAAAAGGTATATCATATTTTATTTATCCGATAGCATTTTTCCTTTGTAGATGTCTAGAATTATTATGTGGGTCTGAAATATAAGGCTAACTCTCAGTATAAAAAACACCTCAGCTGATAGCATATTCTATTTAACAGGACTGAAATTGTAATTATCCTGATACTATTCTGTTCACTATCTTGTATACATAAAAAATTATGGCGAAAATCATGCCAACACGTGCAAGAGAAGAGTCACAAAAATTGTGGTCCTTGTCAGAAACTAATTGATTGATTTAATTTCTAGAAAAAACAATATAAAAAGAGCATATAATTAGGTGCTACCTTTTGCAAGTGAAAACAAAAGCAAGTCCTAATTTTGAACTAGAGACAAGCAAAGAGGATAGGCCTGTACGGATAGAGACAAATCCAGAAAAATGTAGTAGAACCACTGATAGTCTGCCACAGAAACTAGGATCGTCTAGGACCATGCAAATGATTAGGCTAAAAAAGAATGCAATTTTTTTTACAAACTTTGCAGACTAACAGTAACAAAGTGCTGTTCTACCTCTGTTATTTTGCCTTGCGCTGCATCCAGCTTAATCATGAGGTCCCTCTTCTCATACAGCAGCTCCTTGTTCTTCCTCCTCAGCTCAAGGACCTCCACTTCCAAATCCTTGAGCTTCTTGAGCTTGCGCTCGATCTCGGCGTCCTTCTTGGCCACCTCCTCCTCCTTGGCCTTGAGCCCCATCACCTGTTGCTTGAGCAGCATCAGCTGGCCTTTCGTCTGGTTCGCCTCCATCTGTATTGGCGCTGCAGCTCCTTGATCCTGGTCCTCGACGCCTCGAGCTCCTTCTTGGCCGCCACACCGCGGACGACTTCCTCCTGCAGCTTCTTCCTCTCTGCCTGCAGCGAGCTGATGGTGATGTTGAGCATGTCGACCTCCACGGTCTTGATCTTGAGCTGCTTCTGCAGCTCGGTGACGTCGGTCTCCTGCTCCTTGAGGCCGTAGTACTCGAGCAGCTCGCCCTCGAGCTTCACCTCCCTCTCCTCCAGCTCCCGCACCAGGCCCCGCAGCCGCTCCATCTCGGAGGCGTTGTTCGCCATGTGCGCGTTGTACCGCGACCTCTCCTTGACATCGAACCTGTCACCCGGTATCGGGATGTCGACCTCCCCCCCTAGCAGGCTCTCGATCTCCGAGAACATGTCGTCGTCATCATCGTCGTCCACCGACGGGGCCGAGTTGATCATGCCGCTGATCGTTTTGACCTCTTCCGCCTCTTCTTCTTTCTGCCCCTGAAGCAAGACAGTTTGGACAGAACAGTGAACATATGACCAACAGTTTATTCTTTGAATTGCAACTACTAGTGGATTGAATATACATACATGTTCATAATCCCGAGCCTTATTCTTCTCCTTGCTTGCTTGGCCATTGTCTGAAAGAAGCAACGCTGCATAGCTTGAGCGGGAAATTCAGAGAAACACAAGGAAACATCAGAGGAGATGCACGTACCTTTGCTAGGCCCCTTCCCTCTCTTAAGAGTGAACGCCGCGAAGGATGCGAGGACCACGAATCCCAGTCGCACAAGCATGACTCCGTGCGCTCATCACTGTGCCGGCCTCAACCGGCGGCAGGAGGCAAGAGACAGGCTGCTCCGGCTCTGCTCATCAGCAAAAGCAGAGGTGGGAGGGAGGAGGAGCATGTGTTTGTGAACTGCCAAGGCGGCTAAACCTTCCCCATATCTCTAGCCTTCAACGGACACCTCCGGAGGAACATGTGGCTGGCCTTATTCATCCATTGCCATGCTGGCGCCGCAAAGAATTTATCCCTCAGCTAAGACAGATTCAGGTAAGCACCCAGGGTCCCTAGCTTTTCTCTCTCTTTTAGTTGTGTGTGTCCAACTGTGTGGCCCTTGTTAGTTAGTAGCTGACAAAATTTCGTTCTGAAATCATGCATATCTTCTTGGTGGGCTTCTCATTTGCTGTTCTGTGGTACAGGAAAGGTTTGTGGCTTTGGAAGATGGCTAGTACGCCGTTGTTTCCCGTGCACAGAAACGGGTGGTGGCTGGCGTGTCTGGGTGGGGGTGAAGAGGGAGTTGTTGTCAGATCGATGGTGATGTCTGGATAGGGGATTCATGATGAGGCTCACAGCAACACAGGATGCAGCAGTAGGAGTAGGGACTCTAATCTGGAGTGAATTTTCTCTTATCTAAAGCAACAGTACGGGATTACTCTGATTATTTTGTAAAATTGTGGAAACTGAGCCTGATTTACTCTGACTATTGCGCTGACAAGAAAATATATGTTTCCTTTAAAAATCTCCACTCTTTAATGGTACAATCGATTGGAATTGTAGTCGGAGATTAATGACTCGGCCTCCTTGTGGCGTCCTCCAGTTGATTTTCCAAGTCGCGTCCTCTAATTGACAATTCAGACTCCCGTACGAGAGGCGAGACGGCGAATCAACGATCCATGGCCGACGACCACGAACAACCCGAGTGGCTCTGCAAGCTCCCCTTCGACGTCCTGAACCACATCGCGCAAAAGACCCGTGACCCGATCACGGGGCTGACCACGTTCCGCTCGGTCTGCCGGACATGGCGGGCTGCCGTGGCACCAGCGCCGCGCCTCATGCCTCCCTCACCACAGGACGCCGTAGTGCTCCGCGACGGCTTGGACCACATGCTCGTGTTCCCCCTATCGCGCGGGTGGTCCATCGTCGTCGATCCCCTCGACATGTCCGGCCACCTCTCGCACCTCGCCACGGGCACCACAGCCCCGCTGCCAAACCTCAGGGCCCTAGGTGATGGCGGCGACATGTCTAAGATCACCCACCTGCGCTACTCTGATATAGAACTTCTTTTCAATCAAGAAACGATTCCTTTCAATGTGGACAATTCAGGAGATCCCGACGGTCAATCGACATATCAAGAAGCAGTTCGTCCGACGACGGCAGTGCGTGCGAGGATCAAAACGAGTACGAGGACAGTTCTTGCGAGGATGAAAACGAGGACAGCTTGTGGGAAGATTCTGACGATAATACACCTTATTTGGAGTTGGACAAGGGAAGTACGTGCAAAGATCCAAACGAGTACTTGGCAGATGATCGATCCACAGATCAAGAAAAAAATTCTTTCCACGAGGGCAGCGCGTGCCAGGATCAAAACGAGTACAAGGACACTGCTTGCGAGGATCAAAACGACAACATTTGTGTGGGAAGATTTTGACGATAATACGCCCTTTCTGGAGTTGGACAAGGGAAATACATGCGAAAATCCAAATGAGTACTTCAAAAATAATAGAATTGCCTTCTTTCAAAGAGGGAAGTTCGTGCGAAGATCAAGACGAGCACTTGATGGATCAAGAACCACTAGAGGATCGGCGCCTCAAGATCAAGACCTATTCTTCGAAAGGTGTAGAATACAATAACAGTTACATAATGTTTTCAAATCCTTTCCGCTTTGTCATTCATGTCCCTGATAGTACTCAGGTAGGTAGCACGGAAGGCATCGTGATCATGATGTACCATCACTGGATGCACGCTAGGACTAACGGCATGGTTTTCTGCCGGCTTGGGGACGCAATCTGGACAAATATAAGTAACCCTAATCCAAAAGATCACAATTTCATTGACTTTGCCTACTTCGATGGCAAGGTGTTTGCTTTGAACAACAAGTGTGCCACGTTGGTGTTCGACGACGCAACACTCAATATCCTCTACCAGATCAACGTGCCAACAGAGACTGTGAACTTTTTCTCCAAGATGTCCGCTAGTGACGGTTCAGAAGAGGTTCAGAGCCTTCACCTTCTTGCACTGCCACACAAGCTGCTTTTGGTCAAGTTTTCATGGCTCGATCTGACGGATTCAAGCCGGTTGATTTCCACGTCTTCGAGTTGAGGCACCAGGTCCCTAATGGCCAGCTCGCTTGGTGCAAGGTGACTGGGGAAGGTGTCGGAGGCAACTATGAACTATTCATGGATAGTTACCATGCCACCTTTAGCAACACTGGTGATGGGATCTGAACTCGGATATACCATGCCGATAATGAGCTTTTCGGCAATGCTAGTTGTGGTTGGGGATATTGTTACAACATGCAGGATAACAAGCTGGAGTGCATATACGAGCCACGCAGGGATGACGACAACGAGTATTCAACTAAACCTAGTTGGTTTGTTCCCTAGTTAGTCTTTCTTTCAAATGTGGTCTCTTATACTGAACAGGAGAGCCACCTGATCCAGCAGTGCGGCCTGGGACTGCATTTCCTATGGCCTAACCGATCCATCGACTGAACTCGGAGCTACGGGCAGACGCACTAGTGGAGCTAGCTAGCTACTGAGTTAGCAATAAAACGAGTGCTTGTAGACATGTGCTTTTGATCTCAGAACTCGTATTTCCTAGCTAGTTTTCCTGTAAATTAACAAATATATTTAGTCCTGTGGTGACAAGATTTGTCACATACAATAATTTCACAATTTTTTATATTAAATTTACGAGCTACATATTTATATAAAGGGTCATTTATCGAATTGCCCACAGAGGACTTCAACTACTCAGTTTTGCCCCTAGCACTGAATGGTGCTCAGTTTTGCCCTTACCTCGTGCGCAGCTACTATGGAGAGGTCGAAACGGAGAGTTTGAAGTCGATTCCGTCTGGTGGCGTTAGTGAAATGGGTCCAGAGCTTACAGGTGGGACCGCCCAGTGAGTTTGAAGTCGTCCGGAGCTTACAGGTGGGACCGCCCACTGAGTTGACTTTGCTGAATCGTCCACACCCGAGCCTCCCGACCCGCCGTCGTGCGCAGCCGCTACCGCCGCCGCCACCGCCGCACCACCCCCTGCGGCGGCACCACCACCTGATCCACCGCCACCGCCACCTGATCCACCGCCAACACCACCTCCCAGCACCACCTGTGTCGCCGCCAGCAGCATCCATCTGCGCCGCCTCCAGCACCACCTGCACCGCCGCGGCCGTTCCGCGTGGCCACCTGCTCCACCGCCACCGTCCTGCGACGCCGCTGGTGGGGCGTTCGTTCCGCCACTCTGGCCGCCACCTGCTCGACGAAATGGATAGCAATGAAATGGCGAGCGGCGGCGACCTGGGTCCGGAGACACGCCGCGTCCACGATTGGGTTCCCGATGGGTAAGTACTAAGCTTTGAATTGTCGATTCGACATGGGATGCCATTGATTTGCAGCTGATTGCGTCTCTGTTTTTCGTGGGTTAGGATGGAGTTGCGGTTTGCTTTCTTGGTGAACATTAGAAGGGACCGCTACATCGTCGATGCTAACAATAAGAAGAAATTCCAAGGAGGTTTCAGTTATACGTTGCCAATGGATTGTAATTGGAGTTTCAGACAATTTGGGGAGGTAATTTGTAGCCCATATCCTTGGGGTTTGCATGATGAAGTGGAATTTAGATACTTTGATGGGGGAAAAGATTGGGTCCAAATTAGTAATGATGAAGAGCTCACTACCATGTTTGCTAAGCATAAGGAGGCAGAGAATTTTCATGTGAGGCTGCAAACTGATGTGGTTGTGCCGGCAGTTGGACAGACGGGTTGGACAGACGGTGGCGGGTTCATCTTCTCGGGCAGAACCATCTCGTCGTAATGCCAACTCTAGCCAGAACAGTTCAAAGCCATCTCGATGTGGTGGCTCGACAAGTGTGGGCACTGGCAAAAGGGTTCCTGTTGAAGTGGAGTCTGATGCCTACATTTCTGCGGATGATGAAGAGAGGCTGTATTCTGATGTTTTTCAGAATTTAAGACGGCCATCTCGGGCTGAAATCCAAGATGAGTCTGCCAATGACCTTGAAGAGGAGGAAGACCGGCCACCTGTTGAATGGGACCCTGAGAACCCTCATATGGAAGAAGGTTCCATTTTTGCTTCCATGGCTAAGTGTAGAAATGCACTTGTGACGTACTGCATTAAGGCAGAACGTGCGTTTGAAGTTGACAAGAGCGATAAAAAGCGTTACACCGTGCACTGTGTGACTGAGGATTGTCCATGGAGGATGCACGCATCTAAAATGCGCAATAACACCAATATTCAGGTCAAAGTGAACCCTTTTAGCCACACATGCCAAGAATCAACCCTTAGAAAGGAAACAATCAGTAGAGCCAAGTCAAGATGGGTGGCGGATGAAGTAAAGAAGTGGGTGGCAGAAAACCATCAAGTGGGTACAAAGGAATTGCAGAAAAACATCAAAGACAAGTTCAAGATAGATTTACCATACATGAGGGTGTTCAATGGTAAACAAAAAGCTATGGAACCTATCTATGGTAACTGGAATGAAAGTTTTGAATTGTTGTATTCATTCAAAGCTGAAGTGGAGAGGACAAGCCCAGGTAGTATTGTTGAAATTGATCACCACTCCGTGGAGTACACATTGAAGGGAGTGACAAGGACAAAGGAATGCTTTAGGAGGGTTTTTGTGTGCTTTGAAGCTTGTCGCATGGGTTTTTTGGTAGGCTGCAGGCCTTATTTGGCTATTGATGCTACTTTTTTCACAGGGAGGTTTAAAGACAGTTAGTAGCAGCTTGTGCAGTTGATGCGCACAATTTTGTTTTTCCCGTTGCCTACGGTGTGCTGGAGACAGAGTCTGAGGAGAGCTGGACCTGATTTTTGCAGAATCTGCGTCGGGCTATTTCACATCCCAATGGGTTGGTAATTCACACAGATGCATGCAAGGGTTTAGAAGTGGCCGTGGACAATGTGTTCCCAGGAGTAGAGCATAGGGAATGCATGCGTCACCTTGCTGCAAATTTTGTGAAGAAATTCAAAGGGAAGTTTTTTACCGACAATTTATGGCGAGCATCTTTGACTTGCAGTGTGAGGAAGCACAACTACCACATGAGGCAGTTATACACGAATGACAAAGTGAAGGAATACTTGGAAACACACCACTCGAAGTTATGGGCCAGAAGCCAATTCAGTGAACTGAGCAAAGTTGACTATGTGCACAATAATCTTGCAGAGTCTTTCAACTCAACGATCCGGAAACTAAAGGATCTTTATTTGGTGGATTTGATTGACAGGATAAGGATAGAATACGCCGAGAAATTTCATTTTCGTGTTGGAATAGCTGCGGCAAAATCCATGGGCCACATTATTATCCCGGCTGTGATGAAGGTATTGAAGCAAAAAACAGAAGGCTTGATAATGAACATGACATTTATCTCGGATACCAAATCAGAGGTATCAATCATGGATAAAGAGAAGAGAGAATGGAGATATCCAGTGGATTTAGAAGCTAAAACTTGCAGTTGTAGGCAATGGCAGATAACTGGGTTGCCATGCATTCATGCCTTGTTTTTCATCACGTCTCTCTCAGGTCCAGCAGGGAATATACAGCAGTATGTGCATGAGTACTACTCTGTTGCAATGTTCAAAGCCACATATGCACATGCCTTGCCTGCTTTGGAGGGAAAACAACAATGGGACGGCTAGAAGACCACATGCTTGTGTTCCCCCTATCGCGTGTGTGGTCCATCGCCGTCGATCCCCTCGACATCTCCGGCCACCTCTCGCACCTCGCCACGGGCACCACGGCCCCGCTGCCAAACCTCAATGTCCTATGTGATGACGGCGACACGTCCAAGATCACCCACCTGCGCTACTCTGATATAGAACTTCTTTTCAATCAACAAACGACTCCTTTCAATGTGAACAATTCAGGAGATCACGACGGTCAATCGACATATCAAGAAGCAAGTTCGTCCGACGACGACAGTGCGTGCGAGGATCAAAACGAGTACAAGCACAGTTCTTGCGAGGATGAAAACGAGGACAGCTTGTGGGAAGATTCTGACGATAATACACCTTATTTGGAGTTGGACAAGGGAAGTACGTGCAAAGATCCAAACGAGTAGTTGGCAGATGATCGATCCACAGATCAAGAAAAATATTCTTTCCACGAGGGCAGCGCGTGCCAGGATCGAAAGAGTACATGGACACTGCTTGCGAGGATCAAAACGACAACATTGTGTGGGAAGATTTTGATGATAATACGCCCTCTTTGAGTTGGACAAGGGAAGTACATGCAAAAATCCAAATGAGTACTTGACAGATATAGAATTGCCTTCTTTCAAAGTGGGAAGTTCGTGCGAAGATCAAGACGAACTTGATGGATCAAGAACCACTAGAGGATCGGCGCCTCAAGATCAAGACCTATTCTTCGAAAGGTGTAGAATACGATAACAGTTACATAATGTTTTCAAATCCCTTCCGCTTTGCCATTGATGTACCATCACTGGATGCACGCTAGGACTAACGGCCTGGTTTTCTGCCGGCTTGGGGACGCAACCTGGACAAATATAAGTAACCCTAATCCAAAAGATCACAATTTCATTGAATTTGCCTACTTCGATGGAAGGTGTTTGCCTTGAACAACAAGTGTGTCACGTTGGTGTTCGACGACACGACACTCAATGTCCTCTACCAGGTCGACGTGCCACCAGAGACTGCAAACTTTTTCTCCAAGATGTCTGGTGGTGACGGTTCACAAAAGCTTCTTCAGAGTCTTCACCTTCTTGCGCTGCCATACAAGTTGCTTTTGGTCAAGGTTTTCATGGGAGAATCTCTCTCATGCAAGCCGGTTGATTTCCATGTCTTCGAGTTGAGGCATCACAGTCCGGATGGCCAGCTCGCTTGGTGCAAGGTGACAGGGGAAAGTGTCGGAGGCAGCTATGAACTATTCATGGATAGTTACCATGCCACCTTTAGCAACAGTGGTGACGGGAGCGGAACTCGAATATACCATGCCGATAACGAGCTCTTTGGCGATGTTCGTTGTGTTTGGGGATACTGCTACAACATGAAGGATAACAAGCTGGAGTGCATACACGAGCCACACAGGGATGACCTCAATGAGTATTCAACCAAGCCTAGTTGGTTTGTGCCCTAGTTTGTCTGTTTTCTCGCGTGTTTCGATCGTAGCTAGTTTTGTGGCCTCTTTTGCTGAGATTTAGGGCGCGTTTGGATCCTGCGCAAAATCGGTTATAGCCTTGCCAGGTTAGGATATACATTTGGTACCGTAAAAAAATATGGCTTTTGAGGGCCAGCTTGCCTCACACGGCTAGGAAAACCTTTGCCGCGCTGGGAGAGCCGATTTGGCTCGCTCTCGTCAGCAAACCAATTCGTGCTAAAAATCTCCACGTCCGCGCACTTTCCGTTGGCTGTTCCACTAGTAATTTGCCCGCAAAAGCAACCGTACCAATCCATCCAAATGGCTAGCTGCTTGCCCTTACTAGCTAAGGCAAATAGTCCATCCAAACGTACAACCCAGGCAAATTGAGCAAAGCCGAGCTGGGCTAGCTGGCTAGCTCAGCTATAGCCTTCCTAGGCGATGGAACCAAACACACCCTTATTGTCCTTCCGAGTTATGTCAGTGACTTTGTGAGCATAGACAGATTTGCCTAAGAGCTGCTGGTTCTTTTTATGCTCAGAATTTTATTATGTTCCTTAATTTCTAGACCATTATTATATGCCAGGTTTGATTCATCCCTGTCCTTCTTTTTGACATGGCCGTGTGTATGTGTCAATGTGTGTATATGGTGCCAAAACCGGATATAATTAGTCCGGATATGCCAGTATCTCGGCTTGCCGCTGTCTGTCGGGCGCTTGACGAGGGCGGACTTGCAACCGCTGGTGGATCGAATTGCCGGGCACGTGCCGTCGTGGAAAGCAGCCTTGCTGCAGAAGAGTGGGAGGTTGACGCTAATCGATACCACGCTCTGTGCCACTCCAGTATACCACTCGCTTTCCTTGGATCTCCCTCCCTGGTTCTTCACCTGTGCGGAAAAAATCTTGAGGGGGTTCTTCTGGTCGGCATCGACGGAAGCCAGGCGCGGGCAGTGCGTGGTCGCGTGGCTCACTGTTTGTTTGCCAAAGGAGCTGGGCGGACTAGGAATTAAGAACCTGCGCCAGATGAATCATGCGCTGCGTGCGCTGGCGCTGGCTGGAAATGACAGGGGCAGAGAAGCCGTGGCAGGGCCTAGATTTCAAATGGGCTCCGGAAGCGGAGGAGTTGTGTGTCGCTTGCACGAGTTGCGAGCTGGGGAACGGCCGACAGTTGAAATTCTGGACAAGCAGATGGGTCGGAGGGACAGAGCATCGCGGAACTGGCACCCAACTTGATGGAATTCGTGAACTCAGAGGCAAGGAACATCACTGTGGCTGAAGCTTTACCAGATCACAGATGGGTGGCTGGCATTCGAGGTGCGCCGTCCATTCCGGCCATTGCGGAGTTTCTGGATGTGTGGGAATCAATAGCTCACAAGCAATTGGAAGTGGAGGAAGACAAATTCGCGTGGAAGCTCTCAGCAAATGGAAGATACTCCTCCAAATCGGCTTATTCTTTCTTCTTCCTGGGAAGAACTGGGTATCCGGCCGCGGAGGAGCTCTGGTCGTCGAAGGCCCCGCTATTGCATAAGCTGCACATGTCGTTTGCGATGCAAGGTCGTCTATAGACTGCTGATCGACTGGAGCGCCGCGGGCCAGACCACCCTGATGCCTGCCCGTTGTGCTGTCTGTTAGAGATATATTACGGTTCATGTATTTGGTAGTATAGGATTTGTAATCCATCTCCTACCTTATCTCTAGGAGAGGCTTCTTGCCCTCCAAGTCTTGTACCCCATATATACTCGCCCATGAGGCTCAATAATACATCCAACATATTCCGCCAATCTCATATTTCTACATGGTATCAGAGCGGCACGATCTGACCTAGCCGCCGCCGCCGCGCTTCCGCACCGCGCCGCCCCCGGGGAGGTCGATCTCCATGATCTCCGCCGGGGCCGCGCCGCCCGTACCTAGGGTTCGTCCGCCGATCGGTTGATCCGCTGCCCTAGCGTCTTTTTTTTCCGATCTTTAGATTGGTTTTCTTTTCTCCGCCGGTCACTCGATCGGCGTTTTCTTTTTTGGTTTGCCGATGATCGATCGGATTGCGTCGCCCACCGTCCGTCGTCCTCGCGCCTCTACTCCGACAACGACATCGACCTGCACCGGCCCGCTCCTCGACAGCCGGCTATCGCGGCCGACTCGCCGGCGCCGACTCCGCACCGGCCGGCTCCTTCAAGCCGGCTATCGCGGCCGACTCGCCAGCGCCGACTCCGCACCGACCGGCTCATCTTCACCGACTGCGCAGCAAGGCCGAACGCGCCGTCCAAGGGACGCGTCGCCGCCGGCTTCCCTCGCCTGCACGGTCTACATCGCCGGTTCGTCTTCGCCGTCATCGACCGGGACTTCACCGACAACGTCGCCATCGACTCCGATCTACGCGTCGTCCCCGCCATGGCGCGTACAGCGCAGCGTCGGTCTGATCAACCGATCACGCCTGTCTCCGCCAAGCACGTCCCCGAGCATGCGCCTACCACCGATCGAGCTACAGGCTGCCGCCGCGTCGCCCCTTCGGGCCGCCGCGCCGCCGCCATTGATCCATGTTGCCGGCTGACAACGCACCTTCCCAGGCGTGTACGCGGCTGGCGACACCCGCCGTCGCCCCGACCCGCGCGCTGCTATTGCGTCGCCCCTTCGGGCCGTAGCGCCGCGGCCCGCGCTCCACTCCGCCGTCCCCGCGCGTCGACTTCTACGTGGTATGAGCCGCGTCGCCTCCCTAGGCGCGGGAACGCCACTGTCCGCGCATGGTCTTCGTCACGCCGCCGGGTTCTTCCTCGCCTACCTCGAGTAACGCCCCCGCAGTTCTATAGGTAACCTGCATGGCCACTTCATGCCGTCGCAGGTCCCACCGACCACCCCTTGTCCAGGCATCCAGCATGGCCACTCCAGGCTGCCGCTGCCTTCGCCGCCTTCTACGTCTTCGTCCACCACGACCTCGTCGCCAGCGTCATCATCCTCGTCCCCGACTACGTCTACTCCAACAACCGCGGACTGCATCGACATCTTTCCCTCTACGTCGCTCTGCGACTCGCAACCGTTCAGGAGGCCTCCTCTGCTAGTCCCTCCGACGCTAGCGTATGGTTCACGGTGGTCCCTGTCCCCGCATGCACGGTACTGGCAACACCGGTGCGTGCCTTCGTCCCCGACGTGTCCCCGAGTCTGGCAAGCTCGGGTCGGCGCCTCGTCTACATCGGCTTCGACAATGTCTTCGGCATCGACTTCCTCCTCGACGACTGCCTCGACCGCGTCACCGACTTCTTCTATGCGTCCTCGGTTCTGGCAAAACTGGAGTATGCCTTCGTCCCCGACGTGCGCCTTGTTCCGGCAAAACAATGGCCGCACCTCGTCCTCGACGGCTCGTACTGCGTCGTCTCCGGCATCGGCATCCTCGACGACTGCCTCGACGCATCCCCGTCAGTCTCCTCGCGTACTATGCGCATGCGGCTTCTTCTGCGTCTACCTCGACACCGGCAACCCCGACCACGACATCGACCACGGCAACCCCTCACACGGCTACCCCGACCAAGGCTGCACCGCCTAATGCTCTCGGCTCCCTCGACATCGGCAACAAGGGCTACCACCTCGCTTGAGCTCCTCATCAGCTTCCTCTACAGCCCAAGCTCTGCGCCGCGACACCGTCCACGACGTTCCCGCTCCTCCTACGGGGGGATGTCAGCCCACTGGACTCTACCTCGGTTTATCTCCAGTCTGACCGTCCGCGACGTTCCAGTTGTTCACGACGCTACCGCTACGACTGCGGGGGGATGTTAGAGATATATTACGGTTCATGTATTTGGTAGTATATGATTTGTAATCCATCTCCTACCTTATCTCTAGGAGAGGCTTCTTGCCCTCCAAGTCTTGTACCCCATATATACTCGCCCATGAGGCTCAATAATACATCCAACATATTCCGCCAATCTCATATTTCTACACTGTCAGGAGCCGGAATCGGCCGAACACCTGACTGTGCAATGCTCTTTCGCGCGTGAAGTGTGGTACTCGATGTTGCTTCCTCTGCGGCTTCATCGATTCACTCCGACTGCTCAAACTGTGCTGACGGACTGGTGGCGGCAAATCTCAGAGGCAGCTCCCAAGAACAGGCGGAGAGACGTCAACACGCTGATCATTCTGGTAGCTCGTTGCTTGTGGCTGGAGCGGAACAGCCGTGTCTTCGACAAGGTTGCTTCGATGCCTTGGGTTGTCTGTAAATCGATTAGGGATGAGTGGGTGATTTGGCAGAAAGCCAATCTGTGTGGAGTGGATTTGGGTGTTCGTGAGTAGTCCGTTTCCTTTAGCAGCTGGAGTTCGCTTGTGTTCTCCGGGCTTGGTTGATGCGTTGTAAAACTCTCTCTCTATCTTAATAAGAAAGACACGCAGCCCTCGTGCGTGTTCTTGAAATTAGTCCGGATTATCCGCTGCTCCACGCACCAGATGTTCGTGCACATGTCTCTAGAGCAGTTGTGAACGAGAAGAGACATGGGAATGCTGGTGCACATCGGCGAGAAGAGGCCCCTCAGCGGAGCACACAGCAGCCTACACACTTCTGACCGCGCGTCATGTTGGCCTGATCGATCCATCGACTGAACTCGGAGGCATGGATAATAAGAATTTTTGGCTCATGAGCTTCGGCGCTCCTTTATTTTTAAAATTCTAAAATTGTATTTATATAACTTAAAAAATCTATTTTCGAATAATATCCTACAAACATGCTAAATCTCACTTTGATTTTCTTACACATAAACGAAAAAGTATGGATGTGAATAGTGCATAGTAGAACATTCATAAGATCTTTTCAGATCCTAGACTTAAGAGAATTTACCGTTGCGATTTTGCATACTCGTAGGATGCATTATTGACTACATTAGCACTTTTCATATATTTCTAAAACTTGTGAATATGATTTTTGACAATATGATTTTCAAAAAGTTTAAATAAAGTGAACGACTGGAGCTCTCGGGAGTCAAATGTAATTTTCGCTAGTTATCCTATAAATTAACAAATATATTTAGTCTTGTGATGATAAGATTTGTCACAAACAATTACAGTGCACAATTGATGACCTAAACTCTAGCAAGTTACTACAATCGATTTTGTATATTCATGTTTGATTTGTAGGACTTATAGGAAAAGTGTAGGATTCATACAGGAATATGTACCGCAGCAGCGTTTGATTTAAAGGAATAGAGCAAAGGAAAGTTGAAGGAAATTTTCCTTTACAATCAGATTCCTTTGGCAAACGTAGGAAAGAAACAATTAACTTGGACCTCTTTTTTTGCATTTCTTTGCAAGGAAGGATGCAGCTAGGAGAAAAAATTCCTTTGGTCTCAGTTTTCCTTTTGCATTCCTATATAATTTCTATCCCTATTCCTATTCCTACATTTTGAAATCCTATGAATCAAAGGAGGCCTAAAGGTTCTTTCGCACCATTGAAAAATATTATAAGAAATTATGAGGAAAGGTCATGCTCGGAGAATGTCCTATCGTCTCAAAGGAAAGGTACTCCTCCATCGGTTTCAAATAAGTTGGAGTACATTGTGAAACAATTTTCAGTGGAAAGCATACCAGTAACTCGTGGTCAAAGACAAAATATGGTGCTTGCTGACTTTTCCAAAAAGATCTGTGTTTTTCCAAGTGGTTCTGCCATAATTAGTTCCCGGGTCGACATGATAAATCATCGATTCGGCGTGGAGATTCATCAAATATTCCATATTTTTTAGGGAAAGCGTGAATATATTTCATGTTTCTTAATCGCTGGGTGCAAATATTACATCTTTGTTGTGCGGGGCGAGCAAATTATTTCGTCACAATGTTTTCGACCTGTGGGGACAAATTTCTAAAATCGACTGAGAATTAGTCAACTCTCAAATGGCCTAAGCAATACTCCACTTTCTTACAGCAGATTCAAAATTCATCACAATACGATGAATAAATAATTAACTTAGATTCGTAAGAACAAATTTGTAAAGTCCACACGAGCATCGCCTAAAAAACCAGCAACTTCTCACATTTCATTATACAGCGTTATTGCATTGCTCATTTTGTTTGATCAATAATACAACTATTTAAATCTTTTACCAGTTTGAAAGGTTTGTAAACAAATTTTGTTTTAGAAAAAGAGAAGGCGGGCATCTCCGACGTGTTCCGCAGTCGCCAGCATTTCAGTTCAAACGCCGCCTCCCCACGTTCCCAACCGCAAACCACTCGCCGGCACGAACCACCGCCACCGTCCCCTCCCCTCCCCGTCCCCCGCCGCGAGAGACGCGCTCGCTCGCTCCGCTCCCCGCCTTCCCGGGCACCCAATGCGCGGCGCCGCCCGCGGAATAGGCAGCGGTGTATGGGCGGCCGCGCCCGCTCCCTCATCCGCTGGCTCCGTCACCACCGCTCCCGCCGCGTCTCCTCCTCCTCAGCCTCAGCCTCGTCCTCAACCTCCTCCCACCTCACCAATACAACCACCACCGCCAGCACCGACCTGCGCGACCACTCGCTCCCGCAGCACCTAGAGGACACCGAGGTCGACGAGGCCGGGTGGGAGGTCGACGCCGGCGGCCCCGAGTCCGACCCCGAGGACTACATTGTGATAGAGGAGGAGGAGTAGAAGGAGGCCGGGACCCTGCGCGTCGTCGTGCCCCGCGCGCCGCTGCGCACCAAGCCGCCACGCATGGATCCGGGCAAGAAGGTGCGTTCTTTCTTGCCCCTGCTTCTTCCCCTCTCTGTTCCGCCAGTGGCGGCGATGTCTTGATCTGTTCTTGATCAATGTCGGACCCCCACCGATCTCTCTAGGTTGATCTCCGTGTGATCGATCTGCGAGCGCTTCATGGGATGGATGGAATCGATGCGGCTGCCATGTGCTTGCTTTTTCTTGCCGGTTCTTGCGGATCTGCCTAGTTGGAAGCATCCAATTCAGTCTTTGCACAAACCAATTATTGGATCAGTGCTAATGTCAATAGTGTTAGTCTGTACAAACCGTGCTACACAAATCACATCAATGCGTCCGTGAAGTGCGGCGATTAGGACGCCATATCACGGGACCCCTGCCTTTCGCTGTTCCTGTCTCATCTGAGGCCAGCATGATACAGGCTAGAAGAGGTTGTGGCTTTTCTTTTCAATTATTGGTTCTTGTTGCTTTCGGACGAGTCTGTGGTGCAGCATTTGCCACCTTATGGTAGATATGAGAAAGTATTGTTTGCGGTACCAATTGTTCAAACACTTCCTTCTCCAATCCAAACCCAGCAGGAGCAAGAAACTGTCCGAGTAGTTTTTCAGTTGTGCGCATGTCTTCTGATTCTGAGCCCCGACTTTTTTGCCCATCAGTATCTGTTTCTGTAAGGCCATCAGTATCATCATGTTTTGCTTATCATTAATTGAAATGTTTCCTTTTTCTCAGTACATGCATTTTACCACTGGTACATAAGTATGTTTAGTACCATATAGCAATCTGAATTAATGGTGCAAATATGCGCTTGCTTCTTCCTTTTCAGACCACGGAATCCGAGTTCTTCACGGAGTATGGTGAACTAAACCGGTATCAGGTCAGTGAGGTTATTGGCAAAGGGAGTTATGGTGTTGTGGCCGCTGCTGTCGACACCCAGACTGGTGAGCGTGTGGCGATCAAGAAGATCAATGACGTCTTTGATCATGTTTCCGACGCCACCCGCATCCTTAGAGAGATCAAGTTGCTTCGGTTGCTGCGCAGCCCGGACATAGTTGAGATCAAACACATTATGCTCCCACCTTCAAGAAGGGAATTCAGGGACATATATGTAGTCTTTGAGCTGATGGAGTCAGATCTCCATCAGGTGATTAAAGCAAACGATGATCTCACACCAGAGCATCACCAGTTCTTCTTGTATCAGCTGCTTCGGGAATGAAGTATATTCATACAGGTGGTTAGACTTCACAGAGGAAATTTATAGTGGTCCATTGGAACCCTTTCATGTGACGTCACTGTACTGATTGTTTTTTAACGTGATGGCTTTGCAGCTAATGTTTTCCATCGAGATCTTAAGCCCAAGAATATTCTAGCGAATGCTGACTGCAAACTGAAGATTTGTGATTTTGGCCTTGCCCGTGTGTCATTTAATGACGGGGCTCCATCAGCCATATTCTGGACGGTAGCTATTTTAGTAATATTGAGCAGAAAATGTTTATCTCGAGCAGCCAAATCTTCATTTCTAATGATATTGCATGCCTTGTCCTAGGATTATGTGGCAACTAGATGGTATCGTGCTCCAGAATTGTGTGGCTCATTTTTCTCAAAGGTAATGTAATTTTCATCCTAACTTCATAATACCCAGGTTATTTCACTAAAAAACACAATGACCATACTGTAGATTTGCTTCCAAATTTGTTACACTCCGTATTATGTCTCGATGAAATAGAGCAATATTAGTTTTAAGTTTATTTATTTACGTATGTTGATTAATTTGCATACGGGCAGCCTATCATGACTGCTAATACAGTTGTCAAATGTCGGTTCAACCTGTCATGATACTATGTTCTTCCAATCTTCAAACATGTTCTCTTCCAGTAAAATCTAAAGAGTATGTTACTTATGGTGTTTTTTCCTTTTCTTTCATACAATCGTAAAATTAAATGTAGAGACGTGGCTTGGGTGCTAATTTGAACTTGATGATGTACCTGGTTCAGAATTCATATGTGTGTGCATCTTTAGCAAATGCAAAAAGGAGCTAAATTTTGACTTTGAATTTTGCAGTACACTCCTGCAATTGATATTTGGAGCGTGGGATGTATATTTGCAGAAATGCTCACAGGGAAGCCACTCTTTCCAGGGAAGAATGTTGTGCATCAGTTGGACCTCATGACAGATCTACTTGGCACGCCTTCAGCAGAATCCCTTTCTAAGGTATGCTAACTCTTCACAAGTTAGCAGTAATTTTGGACAGCAATTGGAATTATATATTTGCTACATATGTGATTTTTTTTTCATTTTTTATGCTAGACATTACTTTCTATTTTCACATTTTTCAAATATGTGAATTTCCAGCAAAATCGCCAACCTTGCATTGATAATTTGTTTAGATGGTTAGTTGGTTACATATTTCCAAATGTGCGATTTTTTTGGCAAAATCGTAATCTTGCATTGATAACCTGTACATGGTATGAATTTTTATTTGCTTATTCCATTTCTCTTAGTCTCCTTTTCTGCATCCACACCCAGTATTTACAAAGTCTGATTTTCCTTTATATATATAGTTGCTTAATTGCTGACATATTGGCATTAATATCAGCACAATCTCTTGTTATCTTATAGATATTATTTTGTAAATGAAATTTAAATTATGGGGATCATTCTTAAAACATGTCTTTTACACCCTTTTACCGAACGATTGCAGATAAGGAATGAAAAAGCACGGCGATACCTGAGCAATATGAGGAAAAAGCCTAAAGTTTCTTTAACTAAAAAATTTCCAGGCATCGATCCTATGGCTCTCCATTTGCTTGAGCGTCTTCTTGCTTTTGATCCTAAGGATCGACCAAGTGCTGATGAGGTAGGAATGGCTGAGACCAACTTGTGTCACCTAAAGATGTATTACAGCTTTGAAAGTGTTGGGTAAATTACTATCCTAAATACTGAGATCTCAAAATGTTTTTTAAGGCCCTGACAGACCCATACTTCACTGGATTAGCAAATTCTGAACGTGAGCCCATAACTCAGCCTATCTCAAAATTTGAGTTTGAGTTCGAGAAGAGAAAGCTGGGCAAAGATGATGTCCGAGAATTAATTTACAGAGAGGTACCATTGCTCAGTTTGTTTGTGGAGATACAGTAAAGCTACATCCGACTCTTTAGTTTACTAACAGGCTTTTTGTTTCATTCAGATTTTAGAGTACCATCCTCATATGTTGCAAGAATACTACGTGGAGGAGATCAGATGAGCTTCATGTACCCTAGGTGAGACCACTGTTTTCCTTTGCAAACAAGATTCACTTATGTTGAGAATTTTGTGATGACTATGCTTTACTCTCTTTTGTGTACACTGAATTATGCTAGTTATATTATGATGATTGGTCGAGGATATACTGCAAACTCTGATGTTTGTGCATGTATGTTGACACTTGACAGTGGGGTGGACCGTTTTAAGCGGCAGTTTGCTCATTTGGAAGAAGGTGGTGGAAAGGGTGATAAATCCAGTCCACAACTGCGACAGAATGCTTCCTTGCCAAGGCAAGATGCTCTCACTGAGACTTCAATTTATACTTCAAGCAATATATCTATGTGTAGAATACAGGTTTTCTAAAGATGATTCTGTTTAGACCAGGCGGGATCTTCAATTGGCTAGGCATGTAGAATATGCATAGATGCAATAGCTTTGAATTCAATATTCCGTGTTATAGTTTCTATGCTTTGAGGTGGGAAACAGTAAACAAAATAAATAAAAAATTTATGTCAACAAGGGGGACCTTGGCTCCATTTCTATTGAAACAAAATAAAGACTTTGCCATAAATATCTTATTTGTAAGTTGATTGAGGATCAATTATTTTGGCTGTTGATTTAGATTTAGATTAATGTTTCTCATGATTGGATGCTGATATATGAAATTTTTAGTCATCCTACAAATAGACAACCTATTTTGTATTTAACAAATCTCACATCCTATCTCAGAGAAAGAGCAATTGGCAATAAGCATGGAGATAGTGAGTACCAAGTCAAGCTGAATGTAGGTGAGAAGCCAGGACATGCATCAGTGACAGATGGAATAAGCAAACCCCTCATGAGTGCTCGGAGCTTAGTCAAGAGTGAAACCATGAGCGCTTCCAAGTGTATAGGTGAAATAAAAAATAAAGATGTAAGTTCAGTTCATCCTTTTTTTTCTACACTACATATATGCCATTATGTCTTTTCCTTCCTTCTTTTGGGAGAATGGTTGGCTTTTATTCACATGAAAATTGCTGGTATATTGGAATTCCATACTAGCAAGCTGTTTCACTTTAGGGTGTTTATATCTCTTTAAAATATTATTTTGACAAAAAACAACAGACACTATATTTCATTACAAATAGAAGGAGTAAAGGGTGCAGATCTGTACGTACAAAATAAAAAGAGACATAAATAAATGCAAAGAAAAACAAACTCCACGGGGCTCCTTACCCGTTGACCAATTTCAATGATCTTACTCGAACATGATCTCTTTAAGATATCTCTCTTATTTGAGCAATTTCATAGTTGATGACATTCTGTACTTTCCAGGATGACATCCTTTTGGAGAGCATGGATGCAGATGATGACGTCTCACAGAAGATTGCTCAACTGAAAACCTAATTTTCGAAGGTCACAGAAGCAATCACAGTATATACTATGTACAACAGCATGTCTATAGGTGCTCAAGATCAGATGATCTTTAATTGAAGCAAAGATTCTATACAGACAATAAGACCACAATCATCTGTTATGGTAACTTTGTTGTGCTGTAAAATTTTCTACTCAGTTTTGTACTTTATCAAGAACCATGTCTAACCGACCAAGTAGTTCTGCGTCCTTTCTTCGAAGGAGCTACGAAAATCATGTACAATTTTGTCAATATGAAGTACCATGTCCCTTTTTTTTTGGTTCATATGCTATTATTGTGGTCTTGTAAACCTTCTGCAATCAAAGATGTCTCCGCCTCTGTTATTTATACAAATGATTACCTAGAGGTGCTCTTGGCACCTATTTGTTTAAGTGTTTGTCCTGTTTTCCAAGATTACTTGATCCATTATGTCAATCTTCAACATGGTCGGTTAATTCAACTCAAGCTGCCAATATGCATGTCTCCACCTTTACAATGATTGGACGACACATGAGACTAGGCTGATCCATGCAGGCTGATGAGATCAGAGATTGTCATGAAAATTGCTTGCCAGGCCCTGCTTTCTTTAGTGCCCTAGAAATTTATAAACTTATTAAGCCAGTGTTTGGCTAAAGATATGGAATGCGCATGATTGTACACAAATTTGAATTTTGAAGTACACATTTGACACTGATGTGTCTCTCATTGTAACATGATGCCTTGAAGAATCTCTTTTCTGTGGCTGCTCTAACAGATCTTAATGTGAGCTACCATTTTGCCCTACATCATGTCATCAAGGCAGTGTGCTGTAATTTCCCATTATCATCATCCTGGATTGCTAATGTATGTTTCGTGGCAACAAGCTTGATGATCTAGGACCGTGGAATTTGTTTTCAGTCAACCCAAATGCCTTGGCTGGACACAAATGAGAGTCGTCGTATCCAGGCTCCAGGAATTGCAGACATACTTTTTTGTTTGCTTGTTTGTTGTGGAAACCATGGGTGCTCTTTGGTGCGATTTGCATTGCTATTATGCATGTAGCGGTGCAAAAGTGGTTATTTTTCTGCAATTGGAAACTGTTGTCAACCAAACGGTGTTGGTCTCAGCAACTTTGTGTGCTTCTTTGTCATCCCATAATTACATGACCCTCGTTGGCAAAAAAAATGTACTGTTGTGGCCTAGCATTAAGATTTCTATTTTCTTGTTATAAAAATAATACTCCCTCCGATCCATATTAATGGACTCAACTTTATCTAGATACGGATGTATCTAGTTAAGTGTTTAGACTAGATGCATCCGTATCTAGACAATGTTGAGACCATTAATATGGATTGGAGGGAGTACTTAATAGCTAGGGACATCTGCCAAAACATACAACAAAGCAACCGGAGGAATGGGGCGTTGGTGTCGCCGGTGCTGCTAGCAGTAGAGGATGCCCAATCTCGTTCTCTCGCTGGTGTCTAACACGAATTTGTAACAACGCCGCCACCAACGACATCCCTGTCCCGCGTCCTCCCGGTCGCCGTGAACTGGGCGACGACATGTGAGAGGAGAGCCCATTCATGAGCAGCAACGCGACCCACTTCCCATGCAACCGCCCTCTCGACTAAACATTTGAATGTGCCCTCACCTCCTCAACGTGAATAGAGCAGACAAAATATGTTACTGTTTGTTCTTTTTCTTGGGATGTACGTGTTTGTTCTTCTTTAGGGCATGCGAAAGTGGCAAGATGTAAAAAGAGCATAGAGAGGCACATATATTACTCGTAAGTCGTAACACTCTTGACACAAGGAGAAGCGCATAGAGGGGTGCAAATTACGCTTAAGGTCCCACTTGGATTAGTATATCTCCTCAGCCAGAGTATTTAGCATAAAACTACCACTTTACAGACTAAATCAAAAAAACATACCACTTTTGCCCGCAATCGCAAAAAGCTACCACTTTTTGTCGCAAATCACAAAAAACTACCAAATCACACTATTTGTGAATTGAACAAAGATTGACATCGAATCCGATGGCTGGGCCCATTTGTCAGTTAATAAAAACAATCAATACACCATTTTTTCTATAAAAAAGTCTAAAACAAATTAATATATCAACATGCGGGTCAGCCGCTGCCGTTGCCGCCCCCCGCCCCCTGCCCATGCCCGTCATGGTCGCCCATGGCCGAGGCTGCCGGTGTCTGCCGTTTTTCATAAATTTATTTTTTAGGAATTTTATTATAATAATTTCGATTGGGCTGACAAGTAGGTCCTGTCCACCTCAGCAAATTGCTCATTTTTCTGCCACCTCGGCACTGACAAAAGGGCCCCAGCTGTCTGATTCAGTGTCAATCTTTGTTCAATTCACAATCAGTGCGATTTGGTAGTTTTTTGTGATTTGCGACAAAAAATGGTAGCTTTTTGCGATTGCGGGCAAAAGTGGTATGTTTTTATGATTTAGTCTGTAAAGTGGTAGTTTTATGCTAACTACTCCCTCAGCCACAAACTACCGGCGTATCTCACGGGTCAAAAAGATACGGACCTATGGTCCGTAATTTGCTACCCCAGTTTTGGGATAATGTACGACCAACAAGGCGAGTCCTAATTCTCTTGACACTTTTGTTCATAAAATACAATGAACCTAGTAACTGATATCCACATATGTTTTGTTGATCGACAGCAACGACTGGCATTTAGCTATTTTGTGTACATGTGTGGGTAATATATGGATATCAGCTAGATCTACGCCTAACGAAAAGGGACTATTGTGATTGGTTATGGGGATCACCGGACTCTCGACGGCCAAAGATAGGCGAATGAGACTGCTTTTGGCCCAAACACAATAACTGAAGTGAAGCATTTAAAAATAAATACAGTTGTGACCCCCATACTTGTGGGTGTCACACCCTCCAAAAAATATGGGTGAAAGAAACAAGCATCCAACAATGAGGGGGACATGATGAGAGGATTCTGGAAATAAACTACTTGTTACCGACTTATATATTCTACAACGTCCATTTAACTAAACCATAATAATAATATTCTTGTATTCTTTTTTTTTTGAATTTTTCCACGTATATTAAACCAGCAAAGAGTACACGATTACATCGATTACAAAAACAAAACTAAAAGAGACTAGCAAATCTATGAGATCTTCAAGCTCTTTCTTCATCCATCAATTTGTTAAATTTGTACACAATCTTATGCTCTGCCAATATTGTAGATACTTAAGAATACTATGAACATATCACATTACTAGAATACATTACGAAGCATAGATCAAATCATAGAGTACTATAAGACTATTGGTTTGTTATTCACCGTGAATCCATTTTAATAAAAGAATTAAGCTTCTTAAACTAACTTAATGAAAATGTGAATTTTCTCTTTAGTATTAGAACATATATTTATCATGAAAATATCTAAGAAAATATGTGGACCATATAAGAACATGATTATACAGCTAGTTCTGCTTGAAAACAATACACAAAATGTATCAATTGAAATGATAAACATTTACTTAGAAGGTTAGTTATGAGAAAATAAAAGAGTTTAATATAAATAGAATAAATTGTCATTTTTAAATCAAGATGACAACGTATGATCTATGTTGTGGTGGCCCTGAGAGTAATCAACATGCTGGACCTTACTTGGATCCAATCAAATAAACAAAAACATAACTCACAACCAGCTATTAGAAATGCACCAGTAAATTGTATTCAAATGGTGTTGGTCAGGTCGGTAATCAATTAGCGTGCGCAAACAAATGGTCAATTACTGAGCACTAATTAATTCACGATTCAGAAATTTTGACATATGACATTGAGATTTATGAACTGTGAACTAATATTGCAAATTCACGATTTCTATCTTGAGTTTTGACAATAAGATTTTTTTCAATAAATTTCTTAAGTGTATTCGAGAGCGGTTAAGTGTCTCCTTAGCCACAGTTCAAGGATAAAATGAACATTTCTCCCACTAACGCTAGCAAAATCATTTCTATTGTGAGGGCTTGGTTTAGGAAATAAATACTCATGCTCGTTTTGAGAGAGATATGACCATTCTAAAAATAAAAGGGTAGTTCTCCATACAACATTGTTTCTCTATCGCACACTTTTTTTTTGAAAAGAAAGAGAGACGATGGATGATTCTGAGGGAGCCATGGCCCACCCAAAACCATGGACTGCAAATAAATTGGTATAACTTTCTGTCTACCCACTTGCAAATTTTATCATGCGAATGTGAATTGCAAGAACTTTGTAAAAAACTAAGGGAGCGACTAGGTCTCACTCGAGTGAGAATTAAGTTAACTCTCACTCAGATGAACCCATCAAGTTACATGTGTAACTGGTAAATTTTAATTGTAACTCACGAATCACAATGCAAATCTGATGGGAATAGAGTTAAGTGAGCTCTAACTTAATTCTCACTCAAGTGAGAAATAGCAAAACCCTAAAAGATATAGCAAAACCCTCCAAATCCTACAGATCGGGTTGGAGCAATAATTGGTCGTTCTCACTTTTTATTCCAAAAACACCGATTTTTTCCGTACTCGTTGCAACGCACGGGCACGTATCCGATGTCACTACCAAGAGCTATGAGAAGAGATTTATTTTATTTTATCAAGCATAATCTTTGGTTCATACTCTTTCATAAACATAGATGGAAGACGTGAAACAAATGAGAAGCATGGATGTAGCCTGATTATTTATATAGATTTGGGCTTTGTTCGGTGCAACGATAAGTATAACTTTTCTTCTCTAAAATTGAAATAAAGTATTGTGTTTAAAAAATTAATTCCAAAATAAGTAATTTTGTATTCCAAAATTTATGAAATTTGTGTAGTACATACTTTTTCCCTATTATATCGGAAGACAAATTCAAGTAATTGCATTTTACCTGTTATTTTAAAAGCTCTTATCAAATTCGCACATACGAGACAATGGTGACACGTTTGACCCATGACAAAAAAAAACCCGTTGCAACGCACTGGCACGTTTCCTAGTAATTATCAAATATGTATTCTACTCCTGCAGGAAACAACCTGATTTATGCGAAATATTGTGTATTCTAAACATGTCTGAAAATTTTCTCCCGGTGATCTTGTCCAAAAGGGCAAATTAAACGTTCCCTGGGCAGTACGTCATTATGAGTCCTGACCAGAAGGAATTCAGCCATAACAGAAGTGATTCGCGAATGTGTGCGCGAATCGATGTTACTTGAAAGATCCCAGCATCAGTTTGGTGTCTAACAAGTGAGAACCCTTGTCTGAACATTCGTTGATGCATGACCCGTCATCGATCGGTCATAGCAGCCCAAGGATTATGTAGTAGACCAGGGCGATCGGGAGAGCTATTAGCATGCCAAATATGACCCTGCAATGGTAGTCACGTAAAACAGTTAGCAGCCTCTCCATTTCAGATACTCCATATATGTGCCTCATTTCACGAGGCAAAATGTCAATGGGTGCTATCAGGTTTTGGCCTGGTAAGTAATGAAAAATGGATCAATTTTATCTGTCAAACATTTGTCGGATGGTTCATGAAAGATTTACCCGGTGCAAACAATGGCGGCATGGAGGTTGTACTCCTTAGCGAACACGAACGGCACGATCCCTTGTGGCAGAGCGGCCTACGCAGCAACATGTCATACTCAGCTGGGATATAGGAATCGTAAGCCAAGTCCAGCCCGGCCGGGACAGGTACGTACCTGGACAATGGCGATGCGCAGCAGCGTGCCCCGGAGCCCGACGGCCGCGGAGGCGACGGCCATGACCGCGGGGCCAAGGAGGAAGCGGACGGCCATGGTGGTCGCCGCAACCTTGTTGCCGCAGGCGATGATCTTGGGCTGCATCGCCATGAACAGCCCCAGGCTGAACATGGCCATCCCCAGCCCCGCATCGGACAGGATGGAGATGGAGTTGGCCACGATGGCCGGAAGGGTGACGTGGAACCTGCAGCAAACATGAGTGAGTCAGTTCATCAGAGCCGATTGATCGGCGAGAAAGATCATCGGAGACTCGACGGAGATATTTGTTGTTACCGGAACTCGATGAGCGACCAGGTGAGGCCGACGACGCTGGCGTACGTGTTGGGGTTGCGGATCAGCCGGCGCCACACCATGGTCAGGATCAGCCGCAGCATCACGCCCGTCGGCGGCATCGCACCGCCGCTCTCCCCCTCCTTCGCCGGCTGATCCTGCTCCGTTTCCGTCGTGCCGGATTCCAGCGTCGCCAGCGCGTCCTGCCCGGCCGGCTCGGACTTGACGCCCGCTTCTCCGGGCCGTCTGGACGAGGCGGAGTCGATGGACGGCGCGTCGGAGTGGCCGAATCGGCGGTCGCTCTCCCTGGCGGTGCCGCTGCGGAACACGGGCAGGCCACTGATCTCCGACGCGGCCGATCCGCCGGAACTCCACTTGAACATGTGCAGGTTGTCCCTGGGGTCGTCGACAGGGGCCACCGCCGCCGCCGATCTGCCCCGCGGCGCGTTGTGGTCGTCGAAGCTGGCGGACGGCCGCGGCGTGTGCTGCGTGGACGAGTGCAGCGAGAAGAGGTCCGCCGCGCCGAAGCTGGACATGCGCAACGCGGGGGGCAGCGCGCTGACGCCGCCGCCGCCACCACCGGTGGTGGCAGAAAAGTCGCCGTGGGTGAAGCTGGAGCCCCTGGGCGTGTGGTTCCGCGACGAGCTGACCGAGTAGATCTCGACGCCGGTGAGGTTCGACGGGCGCGGCGAATGGAGGGACCGGCGGGAGATCGACGCCGCGGTGGACCGGCGCACGACAGACACGCGTACACTGCCGTCGGGCGCCACCTCGGCCCGCGCCTCGGCCTGGCTGCCGTCGAGCGACATCACGTCCGGGTCGACACGCACGGCGTCCACAGCCGGAAACCTCCCCGCGATGAGCACCCTCGCGGCACGGAACTCGAAGAGGAACAGCAGCAGCGTGTACCAGACGATGCACTGGAGCACGACGAGCTGCACCATGAGGTCGCCGGCGTGCTGCCCGTACATGGCCACGAGTAGCGGGATGCCCATGATGAGCGTGTTGGGGAGGGTGGAGAAGGAGAAGAGCGTGATGGACCAGTCGAGCCCGGCGGGGCACCGCGCCGAGGCCGGGAGGCGGGACCAGACGGCCAGCGCGGCGAGGACGAGGAGCTTCTGCAGCGTGTCGGCGGCGACGAAGCGGAGGTCCATGGCGTAGAGGTCGCTGGCGGAGATGACCTTGAAGGAGAGGAGCGGCACCGCGAAGACGGCCACGAAGCGGTTGATGCCGGCGCACTGGTCGGCCGTGATGACGCGCCACCAGCGCACGGAGCCGTAGGCGAGGAGCATCGCCACGTACAGCGGCACCACCGCCGCCAGCACCGTGTACAGGTCGTGCCACGATATCATGGCTGCCGGACGTTCGGACTTACTCCCGACGATCAACGATCAGGCGATCACCGCGCCGCCGAATCTGTGAGTGTACTGGAATGGAGCGCGTTGGGCGCCGCTGATGAGTGGATGGATCGACCGGAGTCAGTTGCGTTGCATGCAAATCGATCGAGTCTGTTGCGGGGGAATGTTATATGGGCGGGCGTCCAAAATACCGTGGGCTGGCCGGCCGGGTTGGACGGTTTCTCGAGCACAATCCGAAATCAAATCAGGCCAGATTTGCGCCAAAATCTTCCCATCGAAGATGCAAACTAGGAAGCGTGGTGATCTTGACGATATATACATGCGTGATCGGATCCTGTGCTAGCTGCCGCCATGCATTCGAGAGAGCGGTGTCAATTCGTCATAAGATGACCTCAGTGCAGCACGTACACATGGTATTTGCCCCTCGCATTTTCACGTGTTATATTAATATGATTATTATAAATTTATTTGAGTATGCTTAATCATTTTGCTATTTTGGGATAGTGTCCAGCTTAAGCTTTCCTTCAGGAGAGGTTTAATGATTTTTTGGTGGATAAGTGGAGAAACTTGAAGCAAAATGTGAAAGTGAAGACCAAGATAGAATGGTGTGGGAATTACACAGCTCTGGTTTCTCGATCGCGCGAGCCACCTTCAGAATCCAAAATCAAATCAGGCGCTGATATTTTACCACAGATTTGCACCAAAATCTTCCCGTCGATAAGTGCCAAAATTAATCAGCGAGCAAGCTAGGAAGCGTGATGTAGGAGTACATCTGTGATCGATCGGATCCGGTGCTGCGGGCCTGCGGCGCGCGCGCCATGCATGCGGCGAGGGAGCGGTGTCACTCTGTCAGTGGCATGCGGCGATACACGTACCTGAAACACGAGCGGTTCAGTTACCTTCAGGCCGTCTGGCTGGATCGCACAAGACTTCAGCAGTGACGGCGTCTGGATCACATATTTGACAGCCGATCTTTTATTTTCCATTCCACGCATGGTACATCGGTAGGTCAATTTCTTGCGTGGCTCAAATTACTAATCTACACGTAGATTAGTAATTACTATCCCACTAACAATGTAAAATTACATGTATACTTTGTAAATTACAGGGACGCGCTATTTCAACCACAGAAGTAGAATATTTATTTTACACCCACCGTGTATGGATGTATCTTCACAACGGTAAATGATTTTTTAAGTCGCATAAATTTTGCCTTACATCCGAAGTTAAGGATAACGTAAGAAAATACATACATGACATAAACACGACGTTATAAAAATACGACTAAAATACATATATTTATGTTGTTTTTTGTGACTTCTATGTTATTATGACTCAAATTTTGCATTTTATGCCGACCTTTTTTGTTATAGGCCCCGCTGCCTTCTTCCAGACCTGTTGGGATGTCATTTAGTTTGATGTGTGGGCCGCCATCCGAAACTTCTTTCGATCAGGAAGACTGATTAAGGAGGATCATCATACTATCATTACTCTAATCCCCAAGACTGAGACTGCTGATAGGATGGGAACATTTAGACCCATTTTTCTTTGTCACTTTTTTTTCATCATTTCTATGTAAAATCCTAACTCTGCGCTTGCTGGCTGATATCATCTCCGGAAGCCAATCAAGCCTTCATTAAGGGCCGAAGAATAACTGACAACATTCTTATTGCCAATGAGCTGGTTCGGAACTTTCATCTTTCTTCTGGTGCTGCCAAGACCCGCCTCAAAGTAGATCTTCGGAAAGCCTACGTCAGCGTGAACCGGCAATTTATCTACAATCAAAAAACAAATCTTCCCTTCCGGCGACTTCTAGATTCCATCTAAATCTGGAAACGTGTCTTTTTTTTAAACCTCGATTGAGTCTAGGAGACAGGCTAAAAAAATCCAAACAGGTTGGAGCTGCTTTTGCTTACTCCTTTCCTTGGTACTGCCCAGCAGGAAGGAAAAAGACTAGATCTCGAACCGTTGCCAGCAGCTTAGAATTCTACAGTGGAAAGGGGTGTCGTCAAAGGGGAATTTGCGTCACGCTCCCTTCTCTTTCCACTTTCACTTTCATGCCAGGATAGTTGACCCAACCAATCAAAGCTCCCTTGACTAGCTTTCCAGCATGCACTACTACTACCTACCTAGCAGTCACCTCTTCCTCCTCTATTCCATTTCTAGTGCAATATCTGACTTCAGGTCTCAAATCCCGCTACTCGAAAGCCTGGTCCGTAATCCCTTCCTTCGCCCCGTCTTAGCTTCCCCTCGTGCGCGCTTCCATATAAATTCCCATTTCATCTACCAGTTTTTCCGAGCAGATTCGATCACAGTCCCATAAGCAGTAGGGACCACGAGTGAGCCTATTTCGTGATCGGCTAGTAGCTCCTCATTTCTTCTTCTTTGCGACAAAGCGGACAACGGGAAAAGGTACCTTTAAACCTCGTTTCAGTACCAATATGCACTCCCGCCTTCAAGGGCATATGAGATTTTAGCACCCTGGGTTTAGTAGTTGAAGGAGAAGAGTCTAATGGCACTTCTGGCTTGATGGGAGATGAAAAGAAAAATGGAGAGATGGGTGGGTGGAAGAAATTTATGGGCTTGTTTTTTTTCTCTCCGGGGAATCTGTACTGACAAGTTTGTATGATTGCCAGGACAGAGATCGGGACAACAAATGGATGGATGGATGGATGGATGGATGGATGGAGATGAAGATTGTATGGTTGTGATTACTTGATGAGGTGGATGGGCTGCATGTCAAGATAGACAACTTAAATGCCCCTCTAGTGAAGCTTTTCTTTATAAGAGGTATAGATAGATAACAAATGTAGCCACTAAAAATGCACGAGTCGGCTAGATGCTTTCTATTAACAACCCAATTTGCCATGCAACTCCTAGTGACGACGCTTCAACCCGATCTCTCCTACACTACCACCACTACATTAGCATTGGCTGATACACTACCAAAACACATATATCTCGATCTCTCCTACACTACCACACTATACCATATTTTATTTGATTTTCTATTATCGTGTTATTATTTTTAGTTTATATGTCCCGCTATTCCATTAGAACTAATTGATATATCTGCAAAATATTGAAAACAAGTGTTAATAATTACAAATCTTGAGAAAAATGTTACAATCTGATGAAAATCTTTTCATTCTGTCGGGTTGAAAATCTTTTCATTAAGTGTATTAAATTAATAGTGTATATATTGTATATGATGATATTTGATACGAGTTTTAGCTTTCTTTCTTGTACTTCTCACCTTTGATGTCTTTTGCTTTCCTTTTCAACTATTTAGAGAACTTCCCTACCATGCCTTGTGTCTAAATATTGGGTGACTTGCTCCACCTGGCTCATAATATTTTGTATTGGAGTATTTATTTGTGCAATTACATGCTTGCATCCAGGCCTGGACTCGCACGATTGGGTCCCATGCGACCGCACAGGCCCTAAATTATGGAGGGCTCGAAAAGTTTTACTAGGCCTTATGTAGGTTGGCACTTAGCAGCCCATCTTCTCCACGAAATTAAACCAGGCAGCCCATCAGCCAGCTGCTTGCCGCTTGGAGAGTTGGAGAGCTGTCCGCGCGGCGCGATCGGGCGATCCAATTCTGATCGGCAATTCAGCTTGAATCGATAGTCGGGTCTCTTCTCTCGTCAGGAGCAGCGCTACAGCAATTCGAGTAGGACACGAGGTGACGAGGTTGTACGAGTGCAGGGCGGCGCGCACCGGACCGGACACGGTGACGGTGTCCGAGTCGGAGACGAGCACTCCAGCCTTTACAAAGGTACCACTCCCCACCAGTCCCGTCAACACCGACCTCCCGTCGCACGTCGCCGCCGCCGCCATGAAGCGATCTTTGGACGCCAGGGAGCCGAGCCCCGTGTTCCTCTCCCGTGAAAAGCGCCAGCGCCTCGCCCTCGAGCGCCGCCAGGCCGCCGTCACCGACCAGCGCCGCTCCTCCCTCCACTCTGTCCCGCGCCCCAATTCGCCGTCCAAACCCCCGCGCGATTCCTCCTCCGGCCGGGAACGGGAACGATACCGTGACAATCGCGACAGATATGGAGACCCGGACAAGGAGATCAGGGAAAAAGAACGCGTGGAGAAGGAGCTGGAGGCGATCAAGGAGCAGTACCTGGGCTCGTCCAAGAACCAGCGGCCCAAGCCGGTCGCCAAGCCCCGCGACAGGTTCCGCTTCGACTGGGAGAGCACGGAGGACACCAGCCGCGACTCGCTCCACCACTCGCCGGCGCCGAACGCCCCCCTGCTCCTATACGGCCGCGGCTTCCTCGCTGGCATCGACCGCCCGAGCAGAAGAGGTCCGCGGCCGCCGCGCTCCACAAGAATTCTGCTCCCGTCGCGGCGTACGACGCCCAGGACATGCGCGTGGACAGGCACTGGACGGACAAGCCGGTGGACGAGATGACGGAGCGGGACTGGCGGATCCTGCGCGAGGACCACGGCATCTCATACAAGGGCTCATCCTCCGGCGCGCCCCGCCCGATGCGGAGCTGGGCTGAGAGCGGGCTCGGCGCCGAGCTGCTACGCGCGGTCGACAAGGCTGGGTACGGGACGCCGACGCCGATCCAGATGGCCGCCGTGCCGCTCGGCCTCCAGGGGCGCGATGTCATCGGCGTCGCCCAGACGGGGTCCGGCAAGACCGCGGCCTTCGTGCTCCCCATGCTGTCCTACGTCGCGCGCATGCCGCCGATCGTCACCGAGGCTGACGCGGCCGAGGGTCCGTACGCGCTCGTCATGGCCCCGACCCGCGAGCTCGCGCAGCAGATCGAGAGGGAGACGGCGAAGTTTGCGGCCTACCTCGGCATCAGGGTCGTGTCCGTCGTGGGCGGCCAGTCAATCGAGGAGCAGGGGTTCAAGATCCGACAGGGCTGCGAGGTGGTCATCGCGACGCCGGGGCGGCTCCTCGACTGCCTGGAGAGGAGGTACGCCGTGCTCAACCGGTGCAGCTACGTTGTGCTCGACGAGGCAGACAGGATGATCGACATGGGGTTCGAACCGCAGGTCGTCGGCGTGTTGGACGCAATGCCGTCGAGCAACCTGAAACCAGAGAACGCAGACGAAGAGGAGCAGAAGGTGTATAGGACGACCCACATGTTCAGCGCCACCATGCCGCCGGCCGTGGAGCGGCTGGCCAGGAAGTACCTCCGGAACCCGGTGGTCGTCACGGTCGGCTCCACTGGCAAGGCCACGGACCTCGTGACCCAGAACGTGATCATGGTGAAGGACTCCCAGAAGATGCCGCGGCTTCAGAGGATGCTCCGAGATCTCGGCAACGACAAGACGGCCATGGTGTTCTGCAACACGAAGAGGTCCGTCGACAGCTGCGCCAGGGACCTCGACATGGCAGGATCGTCGTTCCGGGTCACGACGCTTCACGGCGGGAAGTCGCAGGAACAGAGGGAGGCGAGTCTTGACGGGTTCAGAAACGGCAGGTTCAGCGTTCTGGTGGCCACCGACGTCGCCGGCCGCGGCATCGACGTGCCCAACGTGGCTCACGTGATCAACAACGAGATGCCTAGCTCTGTCGACGCGTACACGCACCGGATCGGGAGGACGGGGCGTGCCGGGAAGAAGGGGCTCGCGACCTCGTTCTTGACTCTGGAGAACACTGACATTTTCTATGATCTTAAGCAGATGCTTGTGCAGAGCAACAGTCCTGTGCCGCCTGAGCTTGCGAGGCATGAGGCGTCCAAATTTAAATCAGGCTCGTCAGTTCCTGGTAGGCCTCCGAGACATAGTGACACCGTTTATGCTCGCCACTGAAAAATCTATGGCAAAAGGGAGCGACGATCCTTGTTGACAATGAATTGTGAGAGCAACTTCTACTAGTAGAATGTGAGGGATCAAAATGAGGTACAAACTTTATTATATTTAACCGGCTTTTTTACTTTCACGCAACTTTGGTCTATTATTATGATGATTTAGCATAATACTTGTACTGATACATTTGCTGATGAGGGTGAATATTGCCTGAGAACAACTGCCAGCTGCTGCACTTCGACGAAAGAGCTCCAAGATCCCGAGAGAGCTACTAACTAGTAAGCACAGGAATTCCCCTAAACAAATGTCATGTAATCAGTAAGCATGATCCTGAACAAAGTAGCACACACTACAGGAATGGGGATCTATGCCGACGGCCAAACCCTGTGCCGATGGTTTTCTATCGGGGCCGTCGGCATAGGTCCCGACGAGGCCAGCCCGTCGACAAAGCCGTCGGCATAGATTTGGCACAGGGGCTATGCCGATGGCTTTGCTCTCGGCATAGGTAGGTCGTAGGCATAGCTCTTTTCCCTATTTTTCATCTAATATGGAATAATTCATATCTTTAAATCTATAAATTGAAATTTAACAAATAAAATGTCTAAATCGATAGAAAAAATAGAGGAATCCAAATATGACATCCATTTCATCTTTTTTTTCATGTATATGACTTTTTGCAACATATTTGTGGTACTTTCTTGTTTAAAAAGTTGTTTTTGGCACTTAAAAATTGGAAAATAATATTTATAATAATATTTTAAAAATTGTTCTTGGCAACAATGTTTGCCATACCAAGACACACCTATGTGTCAAATGTGGACACTTTATCACAAATCATGGCACGACGGCCATTTTGACCATTTTTTTCAAAAAAATAAAAGAAAGTGAAAAGTACTCAAAAAATGAAATCCTTTGGCATGGAATCCTTTTATGTGTACTAGTTGATAGGAAAAATGATAAACATGATTTTTGACAATGTTTCCAAAAAACTTCTTCACAAAAAGGTCTATCATCTATAAACATGTATAAGTTTCGAGTCAAATGACCTAGATATGAGCATCTCCGTGCCATAGTTTGTGATAATGTGGCCATATTTGACATATAGGTGTGTCTTGTTATTACAAACAATGTTGCAGAACTAAGTTTTTTCAAATTATGTTTATAAATTTCATTTTTCATTTTTTTATTGTCAAAAATGACATTTTTTGTGAAACGAGTACAACAAATATAGTGCAAAATGGCACCTATCCAAATTTCACACAAAGTAGGCCATATTTTATTGATAATCTAGAAATATTAGGAATTTTCTCGGCTTCTACCTAATTTCGCTTATTTAAATGACTTTATGCCTATTTTCCGAAAGTAATTCAATTTTGAACTACAAGTGTGTGATAGTTTGCTCTAAATTTTTTACAAAAATCATTTTAAGATACACCAGTAGTGGTTATGTCACAGAACCATCGATAGTTTTGAAAAATGTGACCCCTTTGAATGAATAGGCACGACGACCATTTTGACCGTTTTTTTCAACAAAATAAAAGAAAATGAAAAAATACTCAAAAAATGAAATCCTTTGGCATGGAATCCTTTTATGTGTACTAGTTGATAGGAAAAATGATAAACATGATTTTTGACAATGTTTCCAAAAAACTTCTTCACAAAAAGGTCTATCATCTATAAACATGTATAAGTTTCGAGTCAAATGACCTAGATATGAGCATCCCCGTGCCATAGTTTGTGATAATGTGCCCATATTTGACACATAGGTGTGTCTTGATATGCTAAACAATGTTGCAGAACTAAGTTTTTTCAAATTATGTTTATAAATATCAAAAATGGCACCCATCTAATTTCCACACAAAGTAGACCATATTTGATGGATAATCTGGAAATATTAGGAATTTTCTCGGTTTCTACCTAATTTTGTTGAAAAAACGGTCAAAATGACCACCGTGCCTATTCATCAAAAGGGGTTGAATTTTTGAAAACTATCAACGGTTATGTGATATAACCACTACTGGTGTATCTTAAAATGAACTTTATTATAATTTCAGAGCAAACTATCACACACTTGTAGTTCAAAATTCAATTACTTTCGGAAAATAGACATAATGTCATTTAAATAGGAGAATTAGATACAAATCGAGAAAATTCCTAATATTGCTGGATTGTCCATAAACTATGTTCTTAAAATGTGAGAGGAAACTATCACACACTTGTAGTTCAAAATTCAATTACTTTCGGAAAATAGACGTAAAGTTATTTAAATAGGCAAAATTAGATACAAATCGAGACAATTCCTAATATTGCTGGATTGCCCATAAACTATGGTCTACTTTATGTGATAATTGGATGGGTGCCCCCTTGAGATTTTGGTTTAGTCATCTTATCCCACGCCATCCAGTGGACCTTCTTCTTGTTTCTCTTCGTCTCCCCACCAAAAATCTCTAATGATTTTACATAACTCCTCACATAACCCGGCAGAGAATTTGAAAACACTCATGGCATGGTTAGCAATAGCTTGAGCAACTGCTTTTATTAGTGTTTCTTTAGCGGCTCCTGACATGTATTTTTCGTACCAATCAGAACATTTCTTCTTAAGTTTCTCCTTCAATGGATCAAACTTTTCACAATCCAGACGCCCATCAGGAATCGGCAAACCAAGATATTTGTCGCCAAAAGACTCAGTCTGAATGTTTAAAATTGAGATCACCTCTTTGCCATCATCCTCGGAGCATTGCGATGAATTTCCATTGTTTTGATGTTTTTGATATTTTTATGTTGATTTCAAAATACGATCAAAATTGGTGACACAGTCGTTCTTAGCTACGGGTTGAATCTTCACAAACTATTAGGGTATCTCTGATTAAATAAATAATTATGTACCTAAAAGTGATTTTAAATAAAAATAACGAGCAAACTACGGAGCAACTGCAGTTCAAATTTGACCCGTTTTCAACTGAATCGTCTGTATTTTCTATTTTTGACAAGACGTGAAGGAAAAGCTTTTGACAGGCAAACATTTGATTATTTGTGTATAAATTGTGGTCTAATATTTCTACAAAATGGAGGGGACGGATTTTGAAAGAGAGATTAAATTGGCAACAACATTTATACTCTGTTATATCATTATGATGACAAATTCTAAATTTGTGTGTCCCAAAGAAAATAAGAAGAAAAAACACCCAGGCGGGGTTGTCATGGAAAAGGCAGAGTTTGGAGTGAGAAGGAGACATGCATGCTCACCGTCCGTTGGAGATCCGACGGCCTCATCATCCCAAAACAAGCACACGATCCATGGGAGCGAGGTTGATTGGTCAAGACGAAAAACGAAGAGCACACGCACATGCATAGCGATAAGATTTCTGCAGCCACCCGTCCTTCCCGCAGCCACCCATCTCTTATCCTCTTCACGCGTTTCACTCCGTCCTGCTCAAGGCCAAGGCGCCGCGGCCTCTGCGCGTCGTCCGCCGCGTACGCAGGCTGCCACCGCCTCCTCCACGCTCTCTCCGGCCTCGACCGGATCGCCACGAAGGCCTTCCGCTCCCACGGCGACCTCTCGCCGCTCCAGACGACGGAATCAAGGCGGCACGACCAGCTTGCTCGCCGGCGCGGACGTGCATCGTTAAAACTATGCGCGCGGCTCCATCGAGCTCGCGGACCGCGTCGCGCGCTGCCCGAGCGACTTGGGTGCGGTCGTCGTCCTCCCTAGTCTCAACCCGAGGTACCCCGGTGCTAGCTGGCGACGACAAGAAGCAGCAGTCGCCGGCGCTGGAGATGGAGGCTCCGACCCTGTCCGCGTCGACCTCACCCGGCCTCCGCTGTAAGCCAAATCCCGACATCGTCTCGTCTGCCTTCCAATTATCACACGCTCTTGCTCATGCTGCTGCTCGTGCTCATAGGGAGGCAGAGAGCATGGACGCTTGCTCCTTCATCATCCTACCAACAGCAGGGCTGTCGGGGGCGTTCTGCTTCGGCTACAGCTCTCGTCGAATCATGCCTTCCTACACGGCTTCCTCGACGGCAACGATGTCCCAGTTCACCCCGGAGGAGAAGGAGCGGATGGGCGACTTCGCCGAGACACAGGGCTGGCGCATCAACCGCGACGACGGCGGCGCCTCGGCCGCCTCAGCCACTGCTCCGTCCACGCTGCTGCTTCGTGCCGTCGCGGCCGCCCCAGCCCTTGTCTTCCCCGTCCGGACTTGGTCGACGCCGTCCTCGCCGCGCTCCACAGCGGCGGCGCCCAGCCCCAGCCCCTACTCCGTCGGCGACCGTCCCCAGCCTGTCCCCAGCCAGGGACGGCGGGGATTTTTTTAAGACACGTGTTGAAAGATCGATATGTCGACTAGAGGGGGGGGGGTGATTAGGCGACTACCAAATTTTAATTCTTTTTCGATTAATTAGGGCTTGAGCAAAGTATAACAAGGTTGACTAGATGTGCACTAGTGAGCAACCTATGTGATACAAGCAAGGTAAGCAACGTAGCGGAAGCAACAAGTAAAGGATAGAAGTAACCGCAAAGTGAAGACACGGAGATGTTTCCCGTAGTTCCTTCCCAAGGGAAGTACGTCTACGTTGGAGGAGTGTGGAGCCACCTAGGCGCTCCAATAGCACGGATGTGCTCACTCTATTCTCCGTGAGCTTTACCCGTGGGGGTTCGGCTCATTCACTATGAGGTCACCTTGATGGCGTTGACCAAGCCGGTACACAAAGGTCGGGGAACTCCACAATGAGTTGAGCCTCCCAACAATGTCTCGGACTTCCTCCGAGACTCACAAAGGCACCTCGAGTTACAAGCAACCCAAGATGCAAGTTCCACACTATAGTGTGGGGGGTTTGAAATTCCTTCGGTGAGATGTAGATCTAGACCTCCTATGACACTCCTCAAAGTATCTCGATTGTGTGGTTGGAGTGGGAGATCTAGAGTTTGAAGCTCGGCAGCAATGGAGGAGAGAGAATGTAAATCGCAGCCTTTCATTGGGGAAGAAAGGGTCTTTATATAGGGGCCCCTGAAAATCCAACCGTTATGCACAAAAATGTGCACAACGGTACTACCGCTGGCGAACAGCGGTACTACCGCTACTGATCTTCACAGTACCTCAGTGGTTCCGATGCTCAGTTGCAGCGGTAGCACAGAGTGCTACCGTAGTTACCAGGCACCGGTACTACCGCCAGAACCCACCGGTACTACCGCTGTCATGCCTCGAATAAATTCGTGGTATTCCATCGGTAGTACGTGGGGGGTACCGGAGAGATACCGTTGGAGACAGTGGCTTAAAACGTCTGAACGGTATCCCCAGCGGTACTTCCAGCGGTAGTACCGTTGCATGCAACGGTACTTCCAGGGTAGTACCGCAGGAGAGGACTGCCTGCGTGCTGCAGCAGTACTACTCCAGAAGGAGCGGTACTACCGCTGCCCACTGGCGGTACTACCGTCAGGACAAATTCAGCCTGGGCAGATTTTCGAGCCCCTCTCTCTTCCATATGAGAACTTCTCGTGTTGATGTTTTCATCCCTGTTCAAACTTAAGAACACGATTAGTTCAGTGGGTGTGTTGTTATTAACTCCAAAACAGAGGAAGAGCCTAGCATGCTCTTTCAATCTCCCCCTTTTTGGAGTTTGATGACAACACACTCACACAAATGATTTGCAAAATATAGCAGGCTCCCCCTATCAGTATGCATCAATAAATTTGCATTTGAATACAAGATGCATACATGATAGGATCAAAGCTCCCCCTACATTTTGTAAACCAAGCAAGTTTATGAATAAACAAGAAAGCATAACTTGCACAAGCATGGTAAGACATAAAACAAGAGTTATTACACCACATAGTTGAACGGAAATAAAAGTTCCACATGTCTTACACCATGCAACGAGAAAGTTCACCTAAACCAAGTTCGAATAAGATAAAAAGTGAAGCACAAGCATAAAGATCAAAGAGAGAGACAACAAGAGCTTGTGCTTCCACCCATGCAAATCCCCGGATAACCTAGTAGAACTCTCTCCCCCTTTGGCATCAAGACACCAAAAAGGGAGAGGCGATGCTAGCGTCCCAAGGGGGTTCAGTCATCGTCCTCCTCCTCATCATCCTCGTCCCCATCAGCAGCCTCGGGATCAGCATCATTGCCCTCATCACTAGCAGACCCATCACTGCCATCATCCTCATCACGATCAGCCCTGCCATGTTCTTCTCCTTCACGAACCCAGGGGTCACCGGCATGAGAAGTGGAGGCATCATCCTGAAGATCGGGATCAACCCAAGTGTTGTAGCTGCTTCCCAATCCACTTGGAGTAAGTGGTGATTCTGTCCTCGGAGCCCGCAGGGATAGGTGCACCCAAAACCGCAAAGCGCTGGCGAGTGCGTTGGCGTTCTAGCTTGGCCCTTTCATGTTCTCTCCAAGCCCTCACATTGCTATCATCCTGGCGGCAAAAGATGGAGTGCATAGCATTGGCAACCCATTTCTTGAAGGTATTCTCTTTCTTCTTGGGCAACTCAAAAGCTGGGTCATTTTCTTCATCTTCGGTGTTGTAAGCTTCATCATTGGGGATGAGAGGCTGAGATGCTTGTTGCGGTTCAAATCTTTGACAGAGTGAGCAATGAGAGGAGTGTCATTGTCCAGCAGCTCTAAGGGAAACTTCTTTTTGACCCATGCATGAACAATGAGCTTCATAATAAGGGAGCCAAAGATAGGAACATGCCTTTTCATAATCACTTCATGAATCTCATTCCAAAGGATATCCATAATATCCAGCTTCTTGCCTTGGCCCACCATAGAAGAGATAACCATAAGGTCAATGAGACGCCCATGGATCTGGTCAAAGTTGCCCACTCGAGGCAACACCGTGTTGCGGAAAATGCGGTGCATAATGTGCCATGTTTTCTGCAGGTGCTTGGATTCTCCACAAACCCCACGACCCTGAATCAACAGATGAGAGAGAGCAGAGGGCTTCATTGGCTTGTCATGTAGGAGATACGGAATACTTGAGCATCGTCATCCACGTCATAAGGTCACCGTAGTCCCAGCTCAAGGAGGTAGCAAAATCTGCCCAAGAGGAGGTGAGCACCTTGTCCTTGGTCATCCATGTGACAGCTCTCTTGTCGGTGTGGAAGTGAACAGTAGCATAGAACTGGAGAACGAGGTGCTCATCAAAGTCTTCATGTAAGTTGATATAGTTCAGGATCCCAAACTCTTCACAAATGTCCAGGGACTCACCAAAGTAGTCAAGATGTGCTCTCATATGGTCTGTGTTGATGCAAAACTGCTTCACCACTTTGGTCTTGAAACGGGGAAGCACCTCATTGAAAATCTTCTCTTGAAACTGAGATGGAATAGGGGATTCTGGTAGCGGGGATCCTTGGTCACGACATAGGGATTTTTCCTTCTTTCCTTGACAAAAGCTTGAGGTGACATCCTCATGAGAGAGGCAGTCTTCTTGGCAGCAGCTTTGGCTTGAGCAGACTGCTGACGGCGAGTGAGCTTCTCTGGAATGATTTCAGGTTCATCACTAAGGTCCTTGTCCTTGCGAGATCTCTTGGGAGCCCGAGCTGAACTGCCCCCACGGCCCTTGCTAGGTCCTAAGAAAGCAGAGACAGATAGCACAGGGGATAAGTATTGCAAAAACAAACATGATCAAAAAGAGAAGAATCGAAATTGCCCAGTTTCTGGAAAACACCAGATCAACGGTAGTACCGTTTGACAGACCGGTAGTACCGGTGCAGCGGTAGTACCGCTCCTAGGAGCGGTAGTACCGCCAGCTCCAGATCTAGCGGTTTGACCGACGAAACTGACCCGATCTATGGGATCGTCCAATGAAACTTTGCAAGTACGATTCTAAACTGAGTACCAACTATTCCCTACTACTTCTACCACAGAGTTGCAAGAAAACAATCTCTATCGAATCTCAACGAATCAACTAGGTTGAGAGAGAGAGAGGAGTTTTACCGGAACTCATTGTGGAGAGGAAGAGGGAGGAGAAGGTCCTCGAGCCACCCCACGGCCGGAGAGGGGCTGTCGTGGCCGGGGAGAAGCTCTCCCGGCGGCAATGTGCGACGGCGGCGGCTGCGGTGAGAGAGACGAACGTGGGGGTCGGGTGTGGGGAGGTAGAATGGGAAAAACTACCCCCCACGCCCCACTTAACCCCACTGTCAAAAAACCCTCAGCGGTACTACCGCTGGCCCAGCGGTAGTACCGCCCGCTGGCACTATCGGTAGAAGAAACGGTGAAACCGCGCCTGGCAACCACGTTGTCCTGGCGGTGTTACCGGAGTTTCTAGCGGTAGTACCGCTACTGGTGCTACTGGAAGGTCTAGTGATAAAACCGCATCTGGGAGGTGCGAGAGCATCCTCAGCCAGAGCGGTAGTACCGCCAGAACTGCCGGTAGTACCGGTACCTGATGACTACGGTATTTAGAGTGGTAGTACTGTGCCTGGGACAGCTCCCAGGCAACGGTAGTACCGTTTCCAAACACCGGTAGTACCGGGCGCCTGAAACGCGCATTTCCGCCGAGAAGATCATAAAAGTTTTTGCAATTTTGGAAAGGAGAGATCTTATGGGATAGGAGGTTGGCTTAGGATGGAGTTTGGAACTGGGGGAGGAGAAACAATCCGAGTTTGCAAGAAGCAAGAGTGAAAGGCCAAACTCAAATGCTCTCCACAAAAAGAGGTCTAAAAAACCCGAATAAGATCAAATGAAGATCAACTCCTCATAAGGAGGAGGGCGGTGGCCTAGGCCACCATGTATGAGCAATTATCAACCCAAAACCGCGAAGATATATCTTGGGTTCAAGGCCAATACTCATCGTTTAAGCACAATTTGTCACCGAAGTGACCAAATGAAGCACGAATTGTCAATGTGCGCATAATAGAAGTAGTGTTGACTCATGAGTTGAGCTACACTCCCCCTATGTCCATGCATGCATCTAAACTAGTTACGATGTCTACTAGGGTATTTGTGCAAGGCGGTCAAGCAAAGTTGCTCGCATCAATGACATTTAGTTCATTCCTCAACTCTCGAAATCTTGGTTCATCAAGGGCCTTGGTGAATATATCCGCAAGTTGATCCTTGGTTCCTACAAAAGAAAGGTCAATGTTGCCCCTCTCCACATGCTCCCGGATGAAATGATGACGAACTTCAATATGCTTCGTCTTGGCATGTTGCACGGGGTTGTGGGCGATCTTGATAGCACTTTCATTATCGCACATGAGGGGCACCTTGGAGAAGATAATACCATAATCCTTCATAGTTTGCACCATCCATAAGAGTTGAGCACAACAACTTGCGGCGGAGATGTACTCGGCTTCGGTGGTGGAGAGAGCAACACAATTTTGCTTCTTGGAAGACCAACACACCAAGGAGCGGCCAAGAAATTGACAACTCCCGGATGTAGACTTCCTATCCTTCTTCTCTCCGGCATAATCCGCATCCGAGTAACCCATGAGATGAAAGCTTGAACCCTTGGGATACCAAAGACCAAAGTTTGGGGTATGAAGCAAATATCGAAAGATGCGCTTAACCGCCACTAAGTGGCTCTCTTTGGGAGCCGCTTGATACCTTGCACACTTACCCACACTAAACATAATATCCGGTCTAGATGCACAAAGATAAAGCAAAGAGCCAATCATAGAGCGATAGAGTTTTTGATCGACATCGTTACCCTCGGTGTCGGTGTGGAGGTCGACGGAGGTGGACATGGGTGTCTTGTAAGATTTGAGCTCCGTCATCGTGAACCTCTTGAGCATGTCTTGGGTATATTTGGCTTGATTGATGAAGGTACCTTCCCTATATTGCTTCACTTCAAATCCTAGGAAGTACTTCAACTCCCCCATCATGGACATCTCAAATTTGCTTGTCATTAGCTTTGCAAACTCATCATTGAAAGCATTGTTAGTAGAACCAAAAATGATGTCATCTACATAGAGTTGGCATATGAAAAGATTGCCACCCACCTTCTTGGTAAAGAGGGTGGGGTCAATAACACCAACTTGGAATCCACGGTCTACAAGAAACTCTCGAAGGTGCTCATACCACGCACGTGGGGCTTGTTTAAGGCCATAGAGCGCCTTGTCGAGCTTGTAAACATGGTCCGGATGGTTGGGATCCTCAAACCCGGGAGGTTGCTTAACATATACCAACTCATTAATAGGACCATTAAGGAAAGCACTTTTAACATCCATTTGTTGCAATTTAAAGTTATGATGAGATGCATATGCAAGCAAGATGCGAATAGATTCAAGACGAGCAACGGGGGCATAGGTTTCACCGAAGTCAACACCTTCGACTTGAGAGTAGCCTTGTGCCACCAATCTTGCCTTGTTTCGAATGACAATGCCGTTCGAATCTTGCTTGTTCTTGAAGACCCACTTGGTGCCGATGACGTTCTTGCACCCATTTGGCCTTGGCACCAACTTCCACACCTTGTTGCGCTTGAAGTTATTGAGTTCTTCATGCATGGCATCAATCCAATCATGATCTTCAAGAGCTTCATACACCTTCTTGGGCTCGATGAAGGACACAAAAGCATGGTTGGTGCTAAAGCTTGCCAATTGTTTTCTTGTGACGACCTTGCTTTGGACACCTCCAAGAACTTTGTCCAATGTATGCTCTAAGCGAGTTAATTTTTGCTCTCTTCGCAATTCTCTTCTCTTCTTGGTCTCCTCCGAAGTTTCTTGAGAGATGACTTGATCATTTCCTTCATCATCGGAGTCATGTGCATTGTTTTGATCTTGAGCTTGATCTTGATGAGGACCACCTTGATCTTGTTCTTGATCATTGTCGTGTGCACCATCTAGAGCTTGGTCTTGAACATCAAGTTGTGGAGAGGAACCACTAGGTTGATCTTGTTCTTGACCTTGCTCACTTGTTTGAGGGCTCGGAGTTTGTTCTTGGTTACGGGGAGGATCTTGAGTTGGTGATGGTATGACTTGAGGAGGAGCTCGAGGAGGATCTTGAACTTGAGGAGGATCCTCTTCAATGGGACGAATGTCCCCAATTGCCATCCTTCTTAGAGCGAGCTCCATAGGTACATCACCTACAACATTAGGATCAACTTGCCCCACTTGGGAGCCATTATCCTCATCAAACTTCACGTCACTAGATTCTTCAACTTGACCGGTGGTCTTGTTGTAGACTCTATAGCCGTGAGAGTTTGTGGAGTAACCAACAAAGATACCCTCTATAGATCTAGTTCAAACTTAGATAACCGGTTACCTTTCTTGCGAATGAAGCACTTGCATCCAAAGACACGAAAATAAGAAAGATCCGGTTTCTTCCCAAGAAGAATCTCATATGGGGTCTTGTTCAATAGCTTGCGGAGAATAACCGATTTGTTGCATGACAAGCGGTGGAGATGGCTTCGGCCCAAAAGTTAACGGAGAAGCATACTCCGCAATCATGGTCCTAGCCGCATCCATAAGAGTCCGGTTCTTCCTCTCCGCAACACCATTTTGTTGAGGGGTGTATGGAGTGGAATATTGATGAGCAATCCCTCTTCACTAAGAAACCCCTCCACGGTGTAGTTCTTGAATTCGGACCCATTGTCACTTCGAATTGTCATGATCTTCTCTTGATATTGGCGTTGAGCATGTTGATGAAGTCAATGACTCTTTGTTGAGTCTCACTCTTTTCTTGAAGAAATAGACCCATGTGTATCTTGAATAGTCATCAACAATCACCAAGCAATACTTCTTCCCACCAAGACTATCATAAGATAATGGACCAAAAAGGTCCAAATGAATGAGCTCAAGAATCTTGTCGGTGGTAATCTTCGTCTTTGGTGGATGGGCTTCTCCATGTTGCTTTCCTAGAACGCATGATCTACACACACGATCTTTGGAAAACTTAATATCGGTTAGTCCAAGAATGTGATCACCACTTTGAAGATCATGGAGTGTTCTCATATTGGTGTGGGCTAGTCGGCGGTGCCAAAGCCAACCCACATCAACTTTAGCCATTAGACAAGTCGCGGCCGACATGCTCTCTTTCGAGAAATCAAGCACATACATGCCGTACTCGACATGTCCAACAAAGACTACTTTAAGAGATCCCTTCACGGTGATGATCACACTCTCGTCATCAAAATAACACCCATAACCACTTTTAGTAAGTTGATAGACGGAGAGTAAGTTGTAACCAAGGGACTCAACGACAAGTACATTCTTGATAGAGACTTCTCTAGCAACAACGACCTTGCCTCGTCCCAATACCTTAAGCTCGCGGTTGTCACCAATTTTGACTCGTGAATATTGAGGTAGAGGAGGTTCAATATCATCCACCAAGTCAATGCGTCCGGTCATGTGTTGGGATGCGCCACTATCCACCGTCCATCGACCCGCACCGGACGCCACACCCTACAAGGAATCAAGTCTTTGATTTAGGTACCCATTTTTCGATGGGTCCTTTCTTGTTAGTCACAAGGGTCTTTGGAACCCAAATAGCCCAATGATAATCATCACCATAAGAAGTGCCAACATATTTAGCATAAACATGACCATCTTAGATTTCATAAGAACATAAGATGGGTTATATTTGCCGGCAAAGTCATTATGGGTAGGAAGGTCCCTTGTGACCTCACCACCCACAATGGTGTTGGTCTCCTTCTCTTTAGCCAACTCCCCCTCCTTCACAAAGATAATAGCTTTTGAAGAGGGAGAAGACTTCTTCTTCTTGTTCTTCTTCTTTGACTTGGTAGAGAAACCAAGTCCTTCTTTTCCAATTTGATCCTTTTGATTGCTCAAAAGGTCATTGAGGTTCTTTTCTCCTTGGGCACAAGCCATAATGCCCTTCTCAAGTTGAGATTTCAACTTAGCATTCTCTTCAACAAGGTTAGCATGCTCACAACAAATAATAGATTTAGCAATAATTTCATTTGATGTGGAAGCAATAACTTCTTTCACTTGTTGACCTAGGAATTGATCATGAGACTTCTCAAGTTTGGCAAAAGACTCTTTGAGGGTTTTGAGTTCCTCATCAAGTCTCTTGTTTTCCTTCTCAAGTCTAGCATGTTCAATGCCTAGCTCAAGCTTCTCATTCTTATAGACTTTAGAAGTAGCAAGAGCATGTTCATGATCCTTTTTAACTCTAGACATGTCAATAGCATAGGATTCCTCGGAATTAGATAGGGCCTCCTCAAGGACCTTCTACGAGTTTGCTCCTTTTCAAGAGCATAGAGAAATCCGCTATCTCATTAGCATAGTCAACCTCACGGTTTGCCATGCCCGAAATGATCTCCTCCTTTTGATCTACAAGAGAGTTAGTTTCCTCAAGTTGCTCCAAAAGAGCATCAACATTCACTTTGTCTTCTCCTTAAGATTAGCTAGCCACAAGTCCACCTCATTTGGACTTTGGGGCTCCTTCACAACATTCTCTACACAATCCAATAAGGAAGGAGGTGTAGAGGCAATAGGTTTAGGAGAAGGAGTTACCGAGGTGGCTTTTGCCATGAGACATGTGTAGGGAATGGACTCATTTTCATTGGGGGATTCAAATAGGGATGACGGTGTAGAGGAAGGTGTAGCTATGGCAATGCGAGCGGTAGCTACAACTTCATCTTCATCTTCATCACCGGACATGTATTCTTCCAAAACTTTTCTATCTTGAACACACAAGGCATTGGGAACCCTCTTCTTCACGTAGTTCTTGTTGCCGTTGCCCTTGGACTTGTCTTTTCTCACAAGCTTGCCATTGTGGTCCTCTCGATTCTCCCAAGGACAATCGGCAATGTAGTGATTGAGATTACTACAATTATAGCAAGTCTTTGGACGGTCTCCTCTTGGTCTTGCAACGAAGTTCTTCTTAGCAAAAGGTCTTGAAGATCTCTTGGAACGGTTGCCCCAAAGGCTCTTGAAGCAAGGGCCATGTGCTCACAATAGTCTTTCTTGATGTCCTCCGTATCCTCCTCTTCACTCCATGTTCAAACTCTTCTTCACTAGTGATGGGTGGACTTCAAAGCACATTTGGAGATTGTCCCGCAAGTCCCTTTGCCGAGCTTGAGCATGAATAGAGCTCTTGACAACCATCCCAATGGATACAAACTCGTTGAGCACGGTGTTGGAGTCAAGTGTTGAGAAGTCCGGTCTTGATCGAATGGTTTGAGCTAAGCCTTGATTTGAGGGAGTGATGGCCTTGAGAAATTGCGCTTGATCCAATTATCACTAATCTTCTCAAAACCGAAATCATTCAAGGTGATGGCAAGAGCGGAGAGTCTTCGATAGAGATCTTCGGGGGTCTCATCTTCATTCATCACAAACTCATCGGCTTCATCTTGAACCGCTTCATACTTGGAAAGTTGAATGCTTTTGTTCCCCAAGAACAAGTTATGAAGATTCTCCCAACATTGCTTTGCCGTCGTGCACATACGGATATGCGTGCGATAAGTTGGGCTTGCGGCCGTTTGTATCATGTGCATGGCGGTGGCGTTGAGTTGATGATTGGCCTTCTCCGTTGGAGTCATGTTGTGTGGGTCTTGAGGATGGAAGCCTTGCTCTAAAATGTCAATCAAGAAAACACAACAACTAGACATGTGTGAACGCATAGAGAATTGCCAATTAGGAAAGTCTTTTGGATCAAGCTTAGGAGGTGCGCCCATATTGGCGATGTGTGGCGGAGAGACGTGTTGGTGGATTGTGTTATACACTTGTTCCGGTGGAACATTAGCATACACCCCCGGCGGCTTCCTTGGGGTTGAGTTACCATCCTCGGAGTTCTTTGTTTCGGGATTGGCTTGCGCCTTTCCGTCCGCATTGACAATACCCGTAGAAGGAAGAGTATCTAACTTCCCGGGACATTTTCCAAGGAGGGTAAATCAACCTTAGGAGGATCCGGTTTCCCTAGGAACTCCTTGAACATTTCTCGCATCGATTCCTTCATGCTTATGTTGAGGTTGGTAGTGATCTCGGTATTGAGATTCGATATCTCACTCTTGAGTTCACTAACAACCTCACCAAAGCGTTCATTAGTAACCGATGCGAGAGGGTCCACGACGTCCGACATATTCTCTTAGGCGGTGAAGCCTTAGATAAGAGACGAGGCTCTGATACCAATTGAAAGATCGATATGTCGACTAGAGGGGGGGTGATTAGGCGACTACCAAATTTTAATTCTTTTTCGATTAATTAAGGCTTGAGCAAAGTATAACAAGGTTGACTAGATGTGCACTAGTGAGCAACCTATGTGATACAAGCAAGGTAAGCAACGTAGCGGAAGCAACAAGTAAAGGATAGAAGTAACCGCAAAGTGAAGACACGGAGATGTTTCCCGTAGTTCCTTCCCAAGGGAAGTACGTCTACGTTGGAGGAGTGTGGAGCCACCTAGGCGCTCCAATAGCACGGATGTGCTCACTCTATTCTCCGTGAGCTTTACCCGTGGGGGTTCGGCTCATTCACTATGAGGTCACCTTGATGGCGTTGACCAAGCCGGTACACAAAGGTCGGGGAACTCCACAATGAGTTGAGCCTCCCAACAATGCCTCGGACTTCCTCCGAGACTCACAAAGGCACCTCGAGTTACAAGCAACCCAAGATGCAAGTTCCACACGGATAGTGTGGGGGGGTTTGAAATTCCTTCGGTGAGATGTAGATCTGACCTCCTATCACTCCTCAAAGTATCTTGGCGATTGTGTGGTTGGAGTGGGAGATCTCGGAAGTTAAGCTCGGCAGCAATGGAGGAGAGAGAATGTAAATCGCAGCCTTTCATTGGGGAAGAAAGGGTCTTTATATAGGGGCCCCTGAAAATCCAACCGTTATGCACAAAAATGTGCACAACGGTACTACCGCTGGCGAACAGCGGTACTACCGCTACTGCTTCACATAGTACCTCAGTGGTTCCGATGCTCAGTTGCAGCGGTAGCACAGAGTGCTACCGTAGTTACCAGGCACCGGTACTACCGCCAGAACTCACCGGTACTACCGTGTCATGCCTCGAATAAATTCGTGGTATTCCATCGGTAGTACGTGGGGGGTACCGGAGAGATACCGTTGGAGACAGTGGCTAAAAACATCTGAACGGTATCCCCAGCGGTACTTCCAGCTGTAGTACCGTTGCTGATGCAACGGTACTTCCAGAGGTAGTACCGCAGGAGAGGACTGCCTGCGTGCTGCAGCAGTACTACTCCAGAAGGAGCGGTACTACCGCTGCCCACTGGCGGTACTACCGCCAGGACAAATTCAGCCTGGGCAGATTTTCGAGCCCCTCTCTCTTCCATATGAGAACTTCTCGTGTTGATGTTTTCATCCCTGTTCAAACTCAAGAACACGATTAGTTCAGTGGGTGTGTTGTTATTAACTCCAAAACAGAGGAAGAGCCTAGCATGCTCTTTCACGTGTCCACCCTATACCGACGGCAGTGCCGTCGGCACAGCTTGTGCCAGTGCGCTCGGCCGCCATGGGACCCACCTTACCTGTGCCGACAAACAGTGTGCCGACGGTCGTTTTTTGCCCTCGGGAGAACCTGTGCCGACGGGTAATAGCTGTGCCGACGGCCGTGGAGGCTGTGCCTACGGGGCCCTATGCCGACCACTCTGTGCCGACGGCCACCGTCGGCATAGACCTGTGCCGACGGCAATGAGGCCTATGCCGACGGCAAAAGGCCGTCGGCACAGAGGAACTTTCCTGTAGTGACAAAAATACTCCAAGATCACGTTAACGTACTCCTAAAGTTACCAGCGCAGTGTTGCTTGGTTAAGCGCCTCGCTTGGTTGAATGTTGTTCTGCCTATTTGTGGCTGGTAACAGTAGTCCTTCTGTTTAATTTGGTAATCGCTTTTTAGAATTATGTTCTTGTTTCAGCTCAGAGAACCTTTTAGTTTTTAGCTGCTTTAGCTTTTGCACAGAAATCCCACTGTGTAGCACAGATATAATCCAAGGTCACGTTAACGTACTCTGTAAGCACAGAAATCCTCCTAGACAAAGCAGCACATAATAAGTCTTCTCCAGCCTAAACAAGAGCACTTCACTTGTAACGGTGGTACAAGAGACGCTTCATCTAGATAGAGAGAGCGGGGAGAGGGAACCCAAAAGGGGAATTCAGATCGGGGCTTAGCTAGGGTTTGCCTCTCCTACCGCCGTCGCCGATGACCATGATCGGGGTTGCCGATGAGAACGAGGCGGAGGAGGACCGACCTTCCACCCCGCCACCTCCCTCTCCTCGCCACCACCGCCGGTCGCGCCCGGTGCTTCGCCTCTTCAGGCCACCACCTCCCCACCTCCCGTCCTCCCCATGTCCATGGCCGGACCAGATCTCAGTGAAAACCCTCGCTGCCCCTCAACCACATCGCCTTATCTATATTCATCTGCGTCTAAGGAGGACGACCCTCTAGAGGAAGGGGAATGATGCCGTAGGATGGCGTCAAGCCGAGGCGGGGCTGCGCTTGCCGGTGAACACCTGACGCACCATCTGCGACCCTCCTGCTACCTCGGCCCCGACCACTAGCATGTGCGCCGCCAAAGAGCGCCCCTCCCCCTCCTCCTTCAGCACCTCAACCCGGCGGCGAACACAGGGGGTCACGTCGTCGCACAAGACGGGGATACGGGCCTGTACCTGCTCGATGTGCACCAAGGCAAGAGCGGCGACGGATTCCGTGCAGGCGAGGAGTCAAGGCTCTTCAACATGACATGATGTATATGTGCATAGACAGGCCCTTCAACATGCTATTTTCTGTAGATATACAAGTGTAGTCTATCATTTGCTTTTAGTAAACAATAAAAATCTATATTTCCGAAAATCTTGACGTTGAAGGAATCATTCGAAATCAGCACTACAAACATTTGTGGCAACATAGTGGTCAAGTTTCCACCAGAGATGGATCATTGTGTTTACTCGAACTCACTCATTTATACCAAATAGTTTTACTTATTTAAGACTTATTATGTCGATATCAGATCATAATTGGTGTAATTTTTACACAACAATGAGCCACATGAGAATGCTGCTAAGATTTAAACAATGTTATGTGTTGCGGTTACGTCAATCCTTGCAACTACGTACACACACTAAGTTTGGATTGTACTCTGAATAAAAGTTATGTTTTTCTAAATTGTTTTGAGACATTGCTAAGGATACCTTTAGTTCAACTAATCTCCCATAGATCTAAAGAAAAAGTCAAATTTCTTCCTGAATTAGTTTGTATACCTAGATCTGTTACAATGTACTTTATGCATCCACATCTATCCATGTATGGATAAATATATTGTAAGAGAGCTCTTTAGGGCATGTGTATACCTTGACACCCTGTAGAGGTTTTAGTGTACAGTTGTTTATATTTAGTGTAAACAAGTTGGAAGCTATAGAGTGTACTAGATGTTTACACGTGTTGTGGGATCATTAGCATTACAAATTTATTGGTTCTCGGGTTAACAAGTATGTGTTGTTATTCCTAAGGTTCAAAGATTAGTAAGCAATAACGTGTGCTTTTTGGATGGTAAAAAAATGAAATGGTTTAGGAAACACAAAGAAGACTTGATACATAGTACTTTTTGATGTGTTGTTGCCATGGTGGATTTAGTACAAAGCTTTTTGTTGTCTGCATTTTACAAAAAAAAATCATTACATTATGAGCATAATAAATCGTTTTATCGAAATATGATGTGGTGTTGCTGCTCTTTGCCTTGTTTTTGCTTGAAATCACACTTTAAGACTAAAAACTAATTCAAGGCGAAGGCTAAGAGAATCCTTACAAGGAGAGAAGTGGACCAGAAGAAAGAAAGCACTCTTCTAGGTTTCCATAACAAAAAACGAGCAGCGGTACGAGCTATTCCGTATGTACCTTCGCTGGTATCACTTGCCATCCTTACAACATCGTCAAACATATGACAAATGCGCAAGTGGTTTGTGAATTATTTTATTCTTGCAATGTTAGATGTTTGCATTGTTCTATGGAAAATTATCTTAGCGTCGACACATAAAGTCACGGATTACACAGTCTCTCCCACTCAGCTCATCATGTTTTATTTTACTCGCCCTATATTTTATGAAATGACATATTGCATATACTTGACATGTTTTTGGCTTACATTATGTGTTGTTACACCCACGGTATGAATTTTCTTCTTTCAAGAATATGATAGTCTCACTTGTACGAGTATCATACTGGTACCAATCTATGCTTTCATCTACCAGGGTCATGTCGGTCATGGCACACGTTCATTGTCCTTACAAGCTTATGATTCTTTGTTTAAATCAACCAAAACCTTTGAGTTCATTATATATGTGTTTGTGACTATGGATAGATCAATACCCCTGATAGTATCTATTACTCTTGTCGACCTCCTTTATAGCTGTGAATATGCATGCAAACCGAGATAAAAAGTTAGTCAACGACTAAAATGTGCCATTAAGTTGTTCCAGGTAATGGAATCTCGAAGCACATAATCTATGGTCGACCGTTTGAAAACTTAATTTGGAATAATTATTAGATCATAAATAAATGGAAATAGTTAAGTCACAAGAACTACACGTTGAAATACTACAAAGTCAGAAAAATAATCGGAAACTGCACAGAACAAATTCTCCTGTTGATAGGGTCAGGAAAAAAAAGCAAAAGACCTCAGCCTAGACTACATTGTTGACATTAGTCGATGATGATTACTTGATCCATGTGATCTTGTTTTATTTCGGTGTCACTCATTTATACCAAATAGTTTTAATTATTTATGATTATCATGTCAATAGGAGATCATAAGTGGTGTAGTATTGTTTACATAGAACAAACATAGCGACGTCATTAAGTTTTAAGATACAAAGTTATTTGTATCCTTGCAACTACACACGCTCACTAAGTTCTAGTTCTGCCTCTTTTTGTTCAGATTGTTCTCAGACATTTCTATGGCAACCTTAGTTCTATTGAATCTACCACATATGTATAAAGATAAATAAAATTTACACTATGTCTCCATTTCTATGTTGGTACGCTTAAATACATTGATAGAGAGTTCTAGAACATACTATGTGTTGGTAGAGCTTTTAGAGTGTGTAATTGCTTATATTATATACTACTCATAAATAAATAGAAATTTATGAAAGTGTATTAGATTTTTTACAAGTGTCGTGGGATATTAGCATCGCATATTTATTGGTTCTCTAGGGGGAAATTTACCTATCTTGTGATTTCGAGGGGTTCAAAAGCTAGTTGGCAATAGTGTGTGATTTGTGGATGGTAATAAGATGGAATTGTTTCTAAAACACAAACAACACAACTTGAACATATTAAAGATTGATTTGTAGTGGCTATGGTGGCTTGTTGGACAAAGCTTATTAGCACACATATTTCCTTGTCTCCACCCTCACATAAACATGTAATAAACCTAAAATCTTTACTGTATATTGCAACAAGTGGTTACGGTTAACCCGGTCACCCCAAGAATGCCTTCACCATGATATACCCCCGGAGATCTCCTCACGGGTCTCGTTAATCTTTCATTATTAATTGGATTATTCAAATTGGCTTATTTACTCCCCTACTCTTTATAAACATTATTAAATATTCAAATTGGATTATTCAAACAGGGTCTCGACCATGCCGCTGATATTCAAATTGGATTATTCAAACCGGGTCTTGTTAATCGCCAGGAAGTACCTCCGGAACCCGGTGGTTGTCACGGTCGGCTCCGCCTGTAAGGCCACGGGCCTCGTGAGCCAGAACGTGAGCATGGTGAAGGACTAGAGAAGATGGCCCGGCTTCAAAGGATACTCGGTGACGGAAAGACGGCCATCGTGTTCTGCAACACGAAGAGATCCGTCGACGGCTGCGCCAGGGACCTCGAGAGGGCAGGATCATCGTTCCGAGTCACGACGTTGCACGGCGGGAAGTCGCAGGAGCAGAGGGAGGCGAGCCTGGACGCGTTCAGGAACGGCAGGTTCGGCGTGCTCGTGGCCACCGACGTCGCTGGCCGTGGCATCGACGTCCCCGACGTGGCTCACGTGATAAACTACGACATGCCTAGCTCGGTCGACGCCTACACGCACCGTATCGGGAGAACGGGGCGGGCGGGGAAGAAGGGGCTCGCGACCTCATTCTTGACCATGGAGAACGCTGACATCTTCTATGATCTTAAGCAGATGCTTGTGCAGAGCAACAGCCCTGTGCCGCCTGAGCTTGCGAGGCATGACGCGTCCAAATTTAAACCAGGGTCATCAGTTCCTGGTAGGCCTCCGAGACATAGTGACACCGTTTATGCTCGCCATTGAAGAAATCTATAGCAAAAGGGAGCGATGATCCTTGTTGACAACGAATTGTGAGAGCAACTTCTACTAGTAGAATGTGAGGGATCAAGATGAGTACAGACATTACACCGAACAGAGCCATATTATTATTACTTAAAACATATTTTACCTTCCCGTAATTTTGGTGTGTTGTCTATGATGATTTAGCACAGTACTTGTACTGATACACTTCGTTCAGAGCATCTCTAGTGGTCTGTATAAAGCAGTGTGGAAACCAAATATAGACAACGGAAGCAGAAAAACGTGCTCCAGCGCGGCCTGAACGAGTAGGTGGAGGTGGGTCGGGTATGCTGCTCCTGCTGTTACCTCGAGAGACAGATGTAGGGTTGCTCAAATTTGTTTGTGCATGCAGCAAGATGAGATACACATCTTGTACATTGAAAATAGTCGTTGAAAATAAAATTGTTAAATTGTTTGTTACACGATATTATTAAAATATAAAAGAGAGAATATATACTTCCTGTATTTAGACATTCTACTGAAAAACTGGGAGGGTTTAGAAGGGAATCATTTCAGACGGGTGTCTATAACTCTAGATGATCATATAGAGTAGACATCCATATTCCAACACTCCAATAGAAATGCTCTGATCAGGTTCAGGGGAGTCATGCTTTGAGAGAACAATTGGGCGACAGACCATGGCTTACTTTCTTATCGCCGTTGGGAGACTATCCCCTCCCCCGAGGTCACAAGGAAGCCTGATCTTACACTACATTGAAGGACGAAATTCTGAGTACTACCGAATAGGAACCCATCAAGATGTTGATTAGATATTGCGTATCTCCTTCTGCGGATATTTGGTTGTACTCTCAACACGAATTGACCATAAACAATTCGTAGCGTTTAGATATTAGGCAGTTGTTCTCTAGGTGCCATTGGATCTAAAATGAAATGGCCAGCCTAGCCATCTCGAGCAAAGGACCTGCGTTTGGTAGATGCAAAAAGTTGTCCATCCTCCCAGCTAGGTAGCCAGCTCCCAACAGCTATTTAACCCCTATAAAGGGCCAAGCAACCCCAGTCCTCTCTTCCTCAACCGGTGAGTGAGTGATCCTACACACAAAACTGCAAAATGGTTAGTGCCGCCATCAGCTTTCTCGTGGCTGCCATGCTCTTCTCCTCGGTGCTCGCGCTTCACCTCCCCACCGTTGCTTGTGCTAGGCATGGTGAGCTCCTCTTCGACGTGCATGGGTATATTCATATGTGTGTTGGCAGTTCCTGGAGTTGCGGTGCTTGACGCAGAAGATGCAGGGAAGGCTGGCCACACTGGGAGCGCCGGAGGCTCGCGGCAAACAACAGTGGAGATGCGCCCGGCGACGAAGCACCAGGATGAGGCTGCCGAAATGCACGAGATGCTCAGGAGGGACTATACATGCAACACGTGTCAGCGCCCCCGACCGGGGCATGGGTCGAAATGAACCTTCCTGCACCTTGCACTTGTATTTGACAAATTCTGCGTGGTTATTATTATTTGTTTGGTTTTTCTAGTGCCAAAAACTTTGGCATTACATTTTTCCCAACCAGGCTAGCCCCATTTCCATTAAGGATACAAGGTTCTTATTTACAACAACAACTAAAGGGAGAGAAAATAACCGAGGATAACGAGTTGGTGTACCAATGGGAAACCCACTAAAAATGTTAGCAGCCGAACACCCCGGGAAAGAAATCCCGTTGCCAGTACTACAAAGACTAAGAGAGTTTAGAATTATTATTAAAAGTTAATCGTGACAGCAACCTCTACTTGAATGTGAGGGATCTAGATGAGGTACAAACATTATTATATTTAACCGCCTTTTACTTTCACGTAACTTTGGTCTATTATTATGATGATTTAGCATAGTAGTACTTGTACTGAACTACTGATACATTTGCTGATGAGGGTGAATGGAGTCATCATTGCCGGTTGCCGGAGAACAATTGCCAGCTGCTGCACTTGGCGAAAGAGCTCCAAAAAGAGCCCGAGAGAGCTGCTTCTAACTAGTAAGCACAGAAATCCCCCTAAACAAATGTCACGTGATCAGTAAGCATGATCCTAAACAAAGTAGCACAGAAATACTCCAAGGTCATGTTAAAGTACTCAGTAAGCTCAGAAATCCCCCTAAACAAAGTAGCATAGAAATAATCCAAGGTCACGTCAACGTACTCAGTAAGCACAGAAATCGCCCTAAACAAAGCAGCACAGAACTACTCTTCTCCTGCCTAAACAAGAGCGCATCACTTGTAACGGTGGTACGTACTCTCTTTACTGAATTCTACTCTCAAGTTTTGGGTTCATATGAAGAGTCATCCAAGTGAAACTACAGAGTCCAGAGCATGGACTGGCACACAGCGCTACAGCATACAAACACTAGTACATAGAACACATACCACCAACGGGTTTTAATCCAGGTTTCTGATAATGTTCGGACAAATGTAGCATGTGCATGATCCTGTTGCTTCTGGACAAGTGGTGCACCATTGTTCTTCTTCCAGTACATTAAGCAGCAAACATAATGATACCAGAACTTCTGAAGGATGCCATACAATTCTGCAAAGCTATTCTGCTTGTCCTCTGAATACCAAGGAATGGAGTGCAGCTGCATGGTGGCAGAAACAATATGATCATGACGAAAATATTTGGCAGTGAGAGGCAAATAGCACCAGAAAAACAAAATCACGCATGTTGATTACTAACAGGTGACAGATGTTACATCAAGAGAGGAATTGCAAAACATGAAGTAGTACAAGCAGCTAAACAGAACTTTCAATTCACAAGGTTTATCTGCTCAAAGAACTTGTGTTTTATATTTAACTTCAAAACTGTGTACGCTGGCGCCCTGCATTAAGAATCCCAGGTTGTGCACACATGTGTATTTGCACCACAATGCAGAGCTATTGCGGTAAGAATTCTAGGTCGTGGATACGTTTGTATCTGCACAATAATGAATCCAACTAAAATGCCTCTGCCTCAACTTCTGTGAGCAGAGCATGGTTAGGCCTGCACTCAGCCTACCGTTTGTAAATTGAATTCGCGACCTTTACTTGGATGATGAAACAATTTCCATGCATACGGACATGATACTCATGTTTGGCACTGATATGCAGCAAACAGCGGAGAAACCTAATTGTGCGTTTCCAGGAGCAGAGGCCCTTATTCTTTTGCGAGAAAATATGGTTCTAACACAGCAGCGACATTTTAAAGTATACACGAATTTAGAAAGGGGCAGCCAGTCATATCATACCTACTCAAAATATTTTACTTTGTATTCCATTCCCAGTATCTCATCATACACAGAGAACGCTTCAATAAGTAGGTCATAGCTAGTGAAGAAAGGGTTCATACCAAATAATGTAAGATCATTGGTTGTGATCATCTTCGTCATTCAGAGCTGAAAAGACAGGAGGCCAGACCGTCATAAAGGGGAAGACAGTTATGTAGCCCATCAATCTCCTCACTGGCATCTCATGTACTATGATCTCCTTCCTGCTCCTCAGATTCACACAAATGATAGCTCCACTTGCCTGCAGCCCCAAGAACACGAGTTCAGCATTGTCCCCTACCCCGACCACCACAATCTTCTCGCCACGATCTTGTGCCGTCGCACACGAAATCTGTCCACAAGCTCCCAACTCTCTTCACCATTGCCATCCGTCTCATGGCGCCAGACACTAAACTGAAACCCCTGTCCATGGATGATAAGGAGCTCATCATCATCTCCACATGAGAGCCTGTAGTTTAAGCTGCCAACTTCGTTCGGGAACTTTATGGTGAAGAACTCTGGACGTGGAGCAACAAAGTCCAACCCATGAATGCAGGCATTGTCGGTTTCCATGTAGAGCTTGCCATGGGCAGCCATCACAATCGAAACATTGTTTATTTGTGCAGGGAGCTGTCCTTCTGCCAAAATACCTTCACCCCAGGCACCAGATTGCAGGAGATACACTTGCACGGATAACTTTCCGTTGATTAGCAGCAAGTACACGAAGACAATGCCGTCGCTGCTATCCCTGGACAGGAAGCATTCACGACGAATGCGTTGAATCTGTAGCCATTCAGGTACATCGGGCAGTTGCAGCGGCGGCGGCGGCGAGACGGGGACCACGCTTCGCATTGGGCACAGCAGTCTGCGCACGACGTATTGGCCGCAGATGAGATCCCTAGCCTGGAGCAGGAGGTTGCCGTTTCGGCAGTCGAAGGGACCTTCTGAGGTATCGCCGTCGTCAAAGCCAGCGCGGCTGACGGCGGCGTGGAGCTCCGGGGCTTCCGTGACGGACACGAACTGCGGCAGCGGGTAGCAAGCGTCATGGATGTAGAGGCCGAGGAGGCTGGGCGGGTGGCCGTCGCGGAATCGGCGGAGGAATGCGGGGTCGGCGGCGAGGCCGAGCCATCGCTTGGAGACGAGCGCGGCGCGGACGAGGAAGGCGGGGAAGCCGAGGCGGAGCAGGATCTCGCGGAGCAGGTCGTCGTCGCGGAGGACCGCGGCCTCGCTGCCTCTCATCCCTCCGGCCAAGCAGCAGAATGCTGAGGGAGCTCCGACTTGGGGAGGGGAATTGCTGGCTGGCCGTAGCAGTGGAAACCTAGCGGAGAAGAGGAGTGGAGAATTTCGGGCTTCGGCCCGCTTCGAAGGGTACACATATGGGATTTTGGCAAATTGGAACGTGTGATTCGTTCAAAACAAATTCAGTGAGTCCTTATTCCAAATTTCAGGTTGTATGAGTCCATAATTTCTGGCAGCTCCAGGTCAGACATAATATGATGTTGTATCATTGTATGAGTCCATAACTTCCCCAAGTAAATAAGAAGTGAAAACGGAAGCAACCCCCTTCTTCAGATGTGTGATCATAAGGCTTTAATCAATTCACGTGTCTTGCAACATTTTATATATTTACTACATTGTCCGGAATTAAACTTCAGTGTGGAAGCATCACGGAAATAATAGGGAATTAATGATGTGGAATTGTACTTAAAAAAATATACTTAACGAAGCCGGTACGGCTATACTGGAACACAGTGTATATTAATACGCTGGAATAATACCCGGGAACAGTATAGAGCGGAATACCAGGTTGTCCATAGGATTGGCTCTATGGATTGTTAAAGCCTGCGAGTTTGATTTTGTATTCGAACTCGGCGCATGACTCACACATGCGTGTTGGGACCTAATTGTTTAACAGTAATAGGCTCGGTTAATGGCTGTAATGATAGTGGTTGGTTTAACAAGTCACGAGTCCTATCTGGAAACAGATTGAGTTATCTGGAATTGGAGTCTATATAAAGGTCTCACCCTCTAGCCTCAATATGCATTGTGAGCGGCACCACCGATAAGGCAGAGGAATAGAGGGTAGGCCTAATAGCTCCTAACCCTAATTTTTCTACATTGGTATCAGAGCCAAGTCCGTGCGTGGTCGCCGCCGGCGTTCTACCCACAAGCTGCCGGCGATTGTCGCTTCTATTCCGCTGCGAACTCTGTTTTATTTGACGTCGGCCGCCGCTCAACCAAATCCTTCACCGGCCCGCCCCGTCGCATTGATGCGCTGATGTGCCGCATGTCGCAACGCGTGCTTCTGCGTCGGAGCGTGGAGAACCGATCTGGAGGAGAACACGTGGTTGGAGAATAGCCACGGAACACGGCGAAGCCGGACGCAACCGTTTCTCATCCGCTGCTTCGGTCGATCGATCGATCCCGTGGTGCGGGTGCCAATCTCGTCGAGTTTGACTAGTGTTTGTCACGAACGGAGATCGAGGAATACGAGGAAATCGAATTGTTCCGACGCCGCTCGGAGATTGCTCGGGATTAATTCTTGCGCTGCGGTCAAGGAAGGAAATCAAGCAGCACAATTCACGCACGCAGACATAGGAATCTTTGGAGAGCTGCGTTACGGAATACTGAAATACTACCGGTGTTGTCTTGACGTAGGAATCTGTCTTTAGTCAGATTGATTGGTCGAAGCAAAAGTTCGGCTGTTTCTCGTGGCGCCGGATCGGTTTTGACGCGTCCATCGGATGTAGCACCGCACATACTATATTCAGCAAGCAACAAGGAAAGCTGCGAGGAGTTGGCCATCGCTCTAGGAATTTTTGTGCATGCACGGGGATCTAGTGATCAAAAGGTGACACCAAGGATAAAATCTTTGGCTGCGCACCTATGTCTTGGCTCGTTTTCTTGGTTAATTCTACTGATCGGTAACACATTCCTCTCCTGACATTAAATATTGTTTACTCCAAGTTATTTAAACGGGAGTTCTAATTAAACGGTTTGGAAAGGAAATTAATTTATTTTCTCTGTCATGAGAATATTGATTATGTCATTGATCTGTTAAAACCGGTAAGGCCAAAAGGAAAAGGAAAACTATTGGGAGTTTGGACTAGGAAAATTGACTAGTCCACATAGGTATATCAATATTTGATTCTTTATCTGTTATATATGAGAGTGCACAGATTACATGGAATATTTTGTGTAACCTGGAAGAGGACATATATATACTTTGTAAATGTGGACTTCTTTTATTGGACACCACTCGCCTTTAGAGGAAGTTGGAATTCACAACCAGGAAATTTATTAAACTCATTGTCAGACGGATTAATTATTATTTTTGCTACTATGTTTTTAATTGCTACGGGATTTACATTATCACCGGAATATACTGGACTCATTGGATTACTCCGAAATCTATCGGAGTATTTTAATAATTCATCGGAATTCTCTGGCGCAACGATGATGAGGCGACATGCATGAAGCATGTTTATAATGGAAGTGGCATTACTTATTATTTTGGAGGAATATGGGAAATACTCCAATGGAAGAGTAAATCGATATTTACTCAACGGTATGTCCAATGTTATTTCTTGCACTAAATATTTATTTGTCACTACTTTTCCATATAGTTGGATTTTTTTTACTTTGCCTCTACATCATAATTTGATGGAATACAATAGCAAATTTACTGACATGTGAACAATTTCAAAGGAATAATAAGTGTATTAATTAGTCACTAATGATAAATTGTATATACTTTGGAATTGGAAATTATGTAATCGAACTCTGTTTATGGAGGAATTATCATTTTGTCACTTACGATGAGAAGGAATTTTAATTTACACTTCTCTATCGGAATTTGTTGGTTATGTATGCTATTTGGAAAAGGAAGAGTGGAATTATTGCTCAATGGAAATTAGTGCATTATTATCGAATTTAACACAATGGTGTCGTTTATCTTGATAATCCATTGGAAGTTGGTTACCAAATCGTTTATTTGGTTGTGAAGATAACTCCGTATGGAGGAACACTTGTAAAAGGAACACATGCTCGGAATTTTATTATTGACGTTATTTACGACTTGGTCATACTCTACAAACAGAATTACGATTGTTAATTCTGGAATTATAAACTTTAAGTGGGAGGACTACAGTTATGGATTTCTCTTCAATGTGACATTTGGTTTTACACTCCCATTAGAGGTACAATTATTTTATCTCATTTACAACTTGGTCACATATCAAGGAACAAAATTAGTGGATTATTAATTCTGGAATTCTAAGCTTTAGTGGGAGGATTATGATACTTTATCAACACATATTTACGGTATTTTTGGACACTCCTACTTGAGGTGGATATATTTGTTTATTTCATGATTCACTTGATATGGTTATTAATATCTTTAACAATACAAGTCGGAAGGTTTTTGTTATATTAACATCTCATACTGAAGTGGAAAATCAGTTCATCAAAGGATTACAAGGTTTGAAACTGATTGGTGGGGGAAGTACACTTCAGGAATATTAATTCAAACTAATGTGATGAGCATGGAATTATTCACCGTTGTCTTATGTTATATACTCCATGGTTGAATGGAGGAATACAACTCTTGGTTATTCACTGGATTATGAAAGCATTACATACTACTATTTGTTGAGTAAGTCATTATTTATCACAGTCACTATTTATATTTTGTGAACTGGAAAGAGGTATTCTATTTATATTTTGGTAGTATGGAATTGGAATCATTGTTTACTACAAAGCACACCAAGATTTATTTTAATGTTTATATTTCTAGTGGATCAAATGGTATTTCGTTTTTGATCTGGAAAAGTGAAAATTGGTGGAAAGTAGGAATATGATATTTTCTCATGAAGGGTGTGTTTATTAATAGTCACACTGAAATATATGTGTTAAACTCAAAGGAAAACACCAAGTTACACTCCCAACACTAACATGCTTAGGAAAAGTGGGAGGAATTAAATTGGGCCATCATATCTTGGCTACTATTGTGTGTTATTTGAGGAAGTTACTCTATATTTTAGAGGAAAGAAAAATACTAAACTTGTTGCTAATGTTAACTATGGGTGGAAACATTGCGGGAAGGAACAAACTCAATGATGAATAATAAAAGTCTGGGAACTTGTTATTTTACCAAACAACCGCATGCCTATAGGATGTTATTGGATTTATTTACAAGGAAGTTTAATGCAACATTCTTAGTGGAAGTTACAATTCTAAGTTTGTTGTTTAATTCTTTACACAAAGGAAATATGTATACTTTGTGGAAACTCTGGAATTTAGAGGAGGTGTTGTTGTTTAATTATTTGCACAAAGGAAATGTTATACTTTGTGGAAACTCTGGAATTTAGAGGAGGTGTTGTTGTTTAATTATTTGCACAAAGGAAATGTTATACTTTGTGGAAACTCTGGAATTTAGAGTAGTTGTTATTGTTTAACTATTTACCCAAAGGAAGTGTTATACTTTGTGTAAACTCTGGAATTTAGAGGAGGTGGGAACAATGACAATGTTTGCTAATTGAATTGACCAATTCATGTTTTTTGGAACAAGCTTCACATCAATGGTATGTCAGGTCATATAGATTTATTTATGATGGAAGATAATGGTTTTATTTATGATGGAAGACAATCATATATAAAGGTTAGTGTTAATTGTTTTGTGTTATTGCTACATGTGCTAACTATGTTCTTATTGTTTTTGAAATATCACATTGATGGAAGTGAAGCTTGGTTCGGTTCTAACTTTCATATGAAAGGTATGTTGAAGCTTCCAATCTTTTGGGAGTGGAATTACATAGAGAATGTTTTGATACTTTTTTCTATGGAAAAGTGCAAACTTGTCATGTACCTTTTGATTAAGGGAATGATACTCTGCGAGGAATTATATTTAAACTCGTGAGGAAAAAGGAAGAATAATTGTCATCCTCAGTTATTGTGGGACATTATTCGTGCGACCTGAACTTTGCCATGCCGTTGTAATTGTTGCTATTTTGATTAGCACGGAAACGATTTGCTGGAATTATTAGCAAACGGAATATGAATCTTATTGAAATTTTTGGAATCACTTAATGGACTTGTCGCGCAATGTCAAGGAAATATGGATTACTCATTATTCATTGATGATCTCAACCTTCACTACATGGATATATTGACGCTATTTGTGATCTTGGTGAAAGGTAATATATTTTATTTTATGTGTTAATATTTACTTTTGTAGGTCTTTATGGTGTGCAAAGGAAATATGATTTAGTACTCGTTATTTTATGAAATATGAATACTTTGATGCATCAAGCATTGAAGGAAGGTCTATGGCTAAGGAATTTTCTTTGTGAACTTAAGGTCGTGGAAATGTGCATCATAACCTGTTACTTTGTGATAATTTGACTCCAAAAGTCACAAAGGTTTATATACAACGTGAGTGCACTGAAGGAAGGAATTAACACCTAACCATGTAATAGCATGGGAATTCACTGAGCTTAAATAAAATGTTTTCAGTCAAGTGGGAGATGTAGGAAATTGTGTCTTGCAACATTTTATATATTTACTACATTGTCCGGAATTAAACTTCAGTGTGGAAGCATCACGGAAATAATAGGGAATTAATGATGTGGAATTGTACTTAAGGAAATATACTTAAGGAAGCCGGTACGGCTATACTGGAACACAGTGTATATTAATACGCTGGAATAATACCCGGGAACAGTATAGAGCGGAATACCAGGTTGTCCATAGGATTGGCTCTATGGATTGTTAAAGCCTGCGAGTTTGATTTTGTATTCGAACTCGGCGCATGACTCACACATGCGTGTTGGGACCTAATTGTTTAACAGTAATAGGCTCGGTTAATGGCTGTTAATGATAGTGGTTGGTTTAACAAGTCACGAGTCCTATCTGGAAACAGATTGAGTTATCTGGAATTGGAGTCTATATAAAGGTCCCACCCTCTAGCCTCAATATGCATTGTGAGCGGCACCACCGATAAGGCAGAGGAATAGAGGGTAGGCCTAATAGCTCCTAACCCTAATTTTTCTACAAGGAGATCATGTTGTATGAGTCCTGAACTTCTAGCTTCAGGTTGAGACACAATATCAGGATCTACAAGCATGGGACAAGTTGAGGACTTGCTGTGTGACATGACCAAATTCCTGCATACACCCGAAATTGTTGTAAGGCAACACTGGTTCCAAACAGGCGGGAATGTGATGGTGGACGATTTCGGGCCTCGGCACCTTGACCCTTCGGAAATCGGAATGGGAAATTCAAACCATAGATATCTTTATTTATTTATTTTACGCTCCACGATATGGGACAAACGAAAACCAACCACATTAGGAACTTAAGCAACTATTTGATTCTAACACAACATAATGGTTACATATATGTGAGGATTTTTTTTACAACAACGTATAAATTGAGATTTGATTTTTTTTTACAACGTCTCTTTGCAACCGACCAAATTAACATTTCAAACGAAAATCACCAAGTAATCTAAAATCAAGAAAATTCTTAGGGCATCTACAACGGGATGCTAAAAGCGGACACTAGGGTGTTCTTCCTGTCTGTATCCACTTGATCCTAGGATTTTGTTTTGCGTCGCTGCAAACCTAAGCGCCGAGGGCTTGCCAACTTTTTTTCCCCTTTGTGGTTACCGTGGCGTTAGTCGCTAGATGAGTATAAGCCTTTTATTTTGATTGAATTCTCGTTGTAACTATGCTTTATATTTTCTTTTTGATTGGCTCAAATCACCTATTATTTTCTAAATTATCATTTGTATGTGATCATGACAACCCCTGTGTGTAAAACTTTGTCCTTTATATATGAATCTAAATAATAAAAAAGTGTATGTTAAATAAGGAAAAAATAGTAAATATGAAAATAGCATAATGTAGACGGGGTGGCCTTCGTGTCGGTGCAACTACTCTATGTCTCTAGCAAAACATCATCTCCATTGTTTAGCTACATGAGTTACTCATTTTATCGCCAAAACTAGAAGTACCTTCCACCTGGTCTCGATTGATGACCCCGGAGCGGTTTGTGCCATGGGCAAACTCACTTTTATTGTAAGTCTCACGCTCATTTATACCAAACATTTTTATTTTTTATAACTTTTTGTATCAATAAGACGTATTAATTGGTATGTTTTATACTTACAAACATTAGCCACATATATGTTGCAGTTCACACGTCTATCCTTGGAAACAAACCAGCGCTCTATACATTGAAATTTTACTTTGCATCTAAAGTTCTGGCAGTAAAAATCTTATGTTTAGCTGAATCTTCCTTAGATGGAACGAAATAAAAGAAAACCACACTCTTTTTTGTATTAACATGTACTCTTAGTAGATGTGCCATAGTGTACTTTACTTATTTAATATGTCCACTTGTACGTTAGTATGCTTAAATATGTTGGCAAAAAACTCTAAAGCTCATACGTATAGTTTGACAGAAGTTTTAGTGTATAGTTGCGGCAACTAAGTTGCCTATATCAAGTATAAATAAAAGAATGTTTGTAGTGTATAGATGTCTAAAACTGTCAATGGAGAAGAATGTTGTAGTGTGTAGATGTCTACAACTGTCAATGGATAATTAGCATTACACAATTCTTAGTTCTCTCATGGTCAAATATACGCGTCTAGTTGTTCCAGTGGTAAATATATAGTTGCCTTAAGGGTTGAGAAGAGACGACGACAAATACATGATCAGGCTTCTTGTTCCTCGCAGGATTTCAGACTTGATGTAGAACATCGCATGACATATAAAACTGAAGCAGAATGGATGACATGTAAATTATCCCCTTACAGAATAGCACAACCCGATTTTACACTGTGAGCATGCTCCAACTATTATTTATCTATTCCCCAGAAAATACATATATACAACTGATCTGACCGATAGAGCTTCTATTTATGTATCGAACAAAGCATATTTCACACCCATGGACAAGATAGTATTATTATAGCTCCAGAAAAGAAGAAAAACACTACATTTGCATCACATATAACACCAGCGCCGCCAACGAAGGATGTGATAGATCATAGTAATCAGCTCGGGCGAGGCCCCTCATCCTTCTGCAGGAACCAGAATAAATCATCAATCGCCGCACAGGAAACAACTTGTGCAAACAAAAAATTAAGGAGAGAAACCACAAGCTAATGAGACCGGAGGTCCCTAAAGATCGATCGTTTGTTCGATTTGTTCTTACCTTGCCCCCCTTCGGCGGCGGCCGCCCTCTTTGCCGCGTCGGCCTTCTCTTGGTCCGCTTTCCTCCTCAGCTTTTCCAGCTTCTCCCTCTCCATCTTCTGCTTAAAAGAAATCCCAACCAATCACCACTTGTTACAGATGGACGCAGTACAAATCTTCAAGGCTTAATCTGCAGCCGTCACCTGTATGTAGACGTTCTCGGCGGCGCGCTCCTCCTCGCCGAGCACCCTGCCGGTGCGGATGCTGTCGCCGAAGTAGCGCGGCGCGCCACCGATGCCCTCCATCCTCCTCGTCACGGCCACGGCAGCAGTCGACCACGACGGCCGAGGGAACCTTGCTGCGGCCGCTCTTATACTAGCCATCCGCCAACCTTCGGCAGATCTTCTTGCTTCCCAAGAGTACACGACGACTGAGAGATGTTGATGACTCACGCCTCACTGAACTGGTCACCGGCGCGTGTCTCTGAATTCTGTCTGCTGGTGCTTTGAAGCTGTTGCTACATATCCTTATTTATTGGAGCGAGACAAGGAGGATAAGCATGAGCTCGAAGTGGCTGGATAAAGTTGAAGAAGCGGTTTCGAGAAACAGCAGCTTCTCTTTTCCCCGCTCGTTGTTTCCGGAACCGGAATGCATTCCCGCTGCCGTCACATTTCTTTCAACCAAGGCCCTTCAGAATCTTTATTTGGATCTGATGGAGATACTCCTAGTCTGATGGGCTTGGCCTCATGTATTTACCAGCTTATTGTTCTGTTGGGCCTGATAGCCGTCAAGCTGCTGCTCCCTGTCAAGCATGGGCAGACCCAGGCCAGTATGATTGACGGTGCCGCATAGCCGCCGGTTCGCCGGTCAGTGGCATTTGTTTTTCCCAATCGGCGGCGGAAGCAAAGCAAGCCAACCAAAGCAAGTGGAGACGGACGGGAGTAGGTGGATCCTCTCTCGCGACTACAGCGCCGCTAGGGTTCGGCCCCCGCCGCCTGCACGCAGCCGCCTCCACCCAGCCCGGACTGCTGAGGAAGATGGCTGGCGCGGGGAGGAAGGTGGCGGTCGCTGCCGTGCAGTTCGCCTGCACCGACACCGTCTCCGACAACGTCGCCACGGCCGAGAGGTATGCAAGTATATTTCCAGAATCCCGGCCCCAATTTGTACTGGGAGTAACCTACCCAATGAATCAAGCTCTTTTGGGTGTTTTGTGTGCATGTTGTAGCTGCCAACCTTATCGTTAAGCTGTATGCCTGTATGTATGTGTTATTTTGGTACAGTTTGTAGGATTTGCGAATGGTGTTTAGAATTTCTTTTTATTTGCTAGTTGTGCTGAGTACTCAATTCCTTGCGTCGACATCGGTTTTATCATTAACTGGCTATGCTGTATGCTGTATTATTAACTGTTCTCTAGGATACTGAAGTCCTACGCCTAAGCAGCGCAGTTTCTCTCCCTATTGTGTTATACTTTCAGTTGGTCCTAGTTCCAGGTTATCTATTATAGGTGCACAATCACGAATTCACGGTGCTCTGTTATTTTCTAACTGTAACTAACTATATCTCAGTCTTTTTTCAAGGAAAACTACTGAACCACAACTTACTTTCTAGTTGGACCCATAATTTTGACCTTTTTATGCCAACTAGTGTTTGTCACATTGCACAAGCTGTGGCCACTCTTTCTATCTCTCATTTTATTCTTCTGATCTCAAGAATATAACTTATAGCTGTTGAGCAGGTGCATTTCTCTACGGATTCTACACTTTTCTGTGACTTGATGCTTGCTGTGTCGAATAGTTGATGCCATTCACACAATACAATTGCAACCCAGAAGATGGGTAAAAAAACCAATGCAATGGCAATATGTTGCTCTATATATATTAATTAATAGCATGGCCTAGTCACAAATATGAAACACAGCATGTGTTTTTTGATTTGTATCTCTGCTGAACAGAACAAGAGCACCATTAATTTGCACTAGGCGCGCGTCTTTGTTGCTTTGTACATTAAATAACCACAAATCACAGTATCACACCCAGTTGGTTTGGACATGACTCCTCACCGATCCCACAAGTTATTGTTCTTTCTTCATTTTAATACATTTATTATAAACCGTTTCGTCAACATATTATGGATAGACAAACCAAATGAGCCAACAGTACTTAGGACTTTACTTTTCCATAATAACCATGTCATTCCAGAGAAAAAATCAGTTGTCTCCATTTTTTTACCATGAGTGTCCATATCAGTCCACACTTTTTGTTGCTATACATCCGGTTGAAAAATCAGGACTAGGCTATGGTTCTTCTGTAGACAAGATTTTCGTAAACTTATTCTGCTATTTTGTTATCTCAAGGTGCAATTTTACCTTGATCTGTTGTACATAAAAATTGTCCATTTTATTGTAAAGTTCAGAAACGATGCGTCCATTTTATTGTGAAGTTCAGAAATATACAAAGTGTGACAAGAAGCCACATTCACTAAGGGCATGACGCAAGCGCCTCAACATTGCCAACAATGTTTCCATCGAAGTGTGTGATGTAGACGCTCGTATCATCATCACATGTCTGGCCATGTAGTGAACGTTTACAGTATAATTTGCAGTCTAAAGGATGTCATTGTGGCATTTTATTCAGTTCTATATTTTTTGTGCATGAGTGATCTACATGATTTTTGTAAACAGCTGCTTGCGTTAATTTACATCTGCTTTTCTGAAACTTGGAGGTTAGATGAACTTCTTTCTGAAGCATTTGGTCCATGGTATGTACTCTATACTTGATCGAGCTTCTGGGAAATTTTAGTCAGGTTAGTTGTGCCTTTCAATCCGTATCATAAGTAAGATCATGTCCTTCTAAGTCATGCAATTTTTCGTGGACTCTTATGATACTAACATCAGGTCAAATTTCTGCCAAATCAAATAAAATTGTGATTGATTGTCTTGTGGCTTTCAATCCGTATCATAAGGGAAGTGAGGCAAGTTGGTAAGATGATGAAGCAGACATGTAACAAGCGCAAAGCCTGGTGATGTTTTTTCTAATAATAGTACAAACTTGACGAGTTCATGTCAATTTGAAAGAAGCCATATGTTACATGCATTTTTTCAGAACACAACATCTGGTGTAACAGTGCACTACGCTTATGTGATTTTCAGATTGGTGCAAGACTTAATTTTCATATATATTGAGCTTGCGGGGGAGACGCACTTTTAACATATATACTGGAGCATATGTGCGATGGTATTTACTTCCCTTTTTTTAGATGTATCCTATCATTATCATTAAATAAGTACAAGTGTTGATTGGGTATTATTACCTTTATCTATTACTCAAGAGATCATGAGCATGAGAAATTTAAACACGTCCTGGCAAGATGGTGTAAGATTCAAGAGTATTGAATCTAAGAATTTGGGGTAGAGGGGAAGGAGACTGGAAGGAGAGAAGAACAAGACGGGGAATTCAGATTTCATTCATCTCATAATTATCCTCTTACAAACTGTAGCCAAAGGCTATAACCACGCCTCACACAAAACACACGGGCTGTTGCCATCGAACCACACACAAGTCACACCTGACACTGCAGTCCCACCCAAGATTAGGACCCCACCTCTCAGCCAGCATTCGTCGATGCCTTCACCCTTGCAGTATCTGGAATGGACGACATGTCGGCCATGACAGTAGCCGCCCCTGAAACTGATGCTTGTCCCCAAGCATCCCAAGCTGGAAAAGAGTTCTTCATGATTTCATAGTCTTCCCAGGTAGCGGAGGAATCTGGCATGCCTTCCCATGCGATCTTGAGCTGAACAACGGCAGCTCCTCCTTTTTGGACCAAGCGGCGTTCCAGTATTGCCGCTGGCTGGATCATGGCGTCATACAACGGTGGAGCAGGAGCATCCCCAACAAATTCTGGAGTGTAATCCGCAGTGTATGGTTTCAATTGAGACACATGAAAGACAGGATGTACCTGACACCCATCAGGCAGCTTCAACTCATAAGCAACTTGTCCGACCCTTCGGAGAACCAAATATGGCCCATAGAACTTGTGAGCCAGCTTCGGAAATGGACGATTTGCAACGGAATTCTGAACATAAGGCTGGAGTCTGAGCCACACTTTATCTCCAACAGCAAACTCACGTTCAGTGCGGTGCCGATCAGCATACAACTTCATGCGTGCTTGTGCCTTTGCCAAATTCTGACGGAGAACTAGCAGGTTGTGTTCACGGTCAGCCAACTGTTGTGCTGCATCAGATATAGGTGTGGTAGTAGATACAGGAACCAGTGCTTCATTTGGAGCATAACCATAAAGCGCCTGAAAGGGAGAACAACCAAGAGAAGAATGGTGTGAAGTATTGTACCAATACTCGGCAAGAGGAAGCCATGCGGCCCATTTCTTTGGTCGATCATGGACGGAGCAACGCAAATACATCTCAAGACTTTGATTCACACGTTCGGTTTGCCCGTCCGATTGTGGATGATAAGCAGTTGACATATTGAGCTCTGTATGCATGAGCTTGAATAAATCCTGCCAGAAGTTACTCGTAAACACTCTGTCCCGATCCGACACAATGGAGAGGGGTGGTCCGTGCAGCTTGACCAGAGTGTCCAAAACTTTGTGGCTACTGTCTGAGCAGTGAAAGGGTGTTTCAGTGGCACAAAATGAGAGTACTTTGTGAAGCGGTCCACAATCACCAAGATGCAGTTGAAAGAATCAGAGCAAGGCAAACCTTCCACAAAGTCAAGAGAAATATCTTGCCAAGGGCCTTTGGGAATTGGTAAGGGTTGTAGTTTACCTGCTGGTGGCAGTAGCTCATGTTTAGCCCGTTGACAGATTTCACATTGTTTCACTAAGATTTCCACGTCCATCTTGAGTCCGGGCCAATAGAAGGAACGCTTTACACGTTGATATGTTGCGTGGATTCCAGAATGGCCACCCACTGCACTTGCATGGAGTGCATGAATAAGCTTTGTGCGAAGTCCAGCATTAGAGCCCACCCAGACTTGTCCGTACCGCTTGATGAGTCCACCATCAAGACTGAGACCACGTATCGGATCCGGACAGACAGCCAGCTCAGCACGTAATTTTGTGGCCTCGACGTCCATGTCATAAGAATGGATCACTTCTTGAATCCAATGAGGAGCACAATCACTGATAGCACAAAGTGCAAACAGAGGGCCTGTGCGTGAGAGAGCATCTGCCGCTGCATTATCAGTTCCCTTTTTGTACTGGAACTGAAACTGCAATCCAACCAACTTGGTCATGGCACGGCGTTGAAGGTCAGTATGTAGTTGCTGATCTTCCAAATGGCACAGGCTGCGATGGTCTGTTCTGATCACAAACGGGCCTCGCTGTAAATATGGTCGCCACTTATCAACAGCTAACATCACAGCAAGAAACTCCTTCTCATAAATTGATAGTTTCTTGTTGGCTTCGCCAAGTGCTTTGCTCATATAAGCCACAGGGTGACTGCACTGCATGAGGACAGCACCGATACCGTGATCACAAGCATCAGTTTCTACCTCGAATGGCAAGCTGAAATCAGGGAGAACCAAGACCGGTGTGGTTGTCATGGCCGTCTTCAGTTGCTCAAAAGCTGTTGTGGCATCATCGGTCCATAAAAAAGATTTCTTCTTCAATAAATTGGTCAGAGGACGAGCAATAATGCCGTAATTCTTGACAAATTGGCGGTAGTACCCCGTAAGACCAAGAAATCCTCTTAATTCCGTGATAGTTGTTGGTCGTGGCCAGTGGATCATTGCTGTTGTCTTTGCTGGATCCGTGGCCACACCCTGTGCAGAGATGATATGACCGAGATATTCTAAAGACTTCTGTGCAAATGAGCATTTCGAACGTTTCACAAACAACTGATGGTGGGTCAGAGTATCAAACACAGTGGTCAAGTGCTGAACATGATCTTCCAATGTGCGGCTGTAGACTAAGATATCATCCACAAAGACAAGCACAAATTTCCCAATGTGCGGAGCAAATATGGAGTTCATCAAACACTGGAAGGTGGCAGGTGCATTCGTTAATCCAAATGGCATTACACGGAACTGGAAATGACCATGATGGGTCTTGAATGCCGTCTTGGCTTCATCATCAGGACACATACGGATTTGGTGATATCCCGCTCGAAGATCCAACTTAGAAAAGTATTGTGTGCCCGCCAATTCATCTAGGAGTTCGTCGATCACCGGAAGGGGAAATTTGTTCTTCACAGTTAGCGAGTTGAGACGGCGATAATCCACACAAAAACGCCAACTCCCATCCTTCTTTTTCACCAATAACACCGGGGATGCAAACGGACTAGCACTAGGAACAATGGTTCCCGCACTGATCATAGCAGCCACTTGACGCTCAATCTCATCCTTTTGCAGCGGGGTGTAGCGGTAAGGACGGAGGTTGAAAGAATGTGCATCAGGAGTCAAGGGAATATTGTGATCATAAGTGCGGTGAGGAGGAAGCTCAGTAGGCTCGCCAAACACAGAATCATACTGCTGCAACACAATATCAATTTCAGGGGGAACAGATGTTGAATCGTCAGTATACATGGGCGTGACAAGAGCAGATGCCCAAATATCATTCCCAGAAAACCATTTGGACAATCGCTCTGCTGACACCTCAGTAGCAACACCCTTAACAGTATCCTGGACTCCCTGCAAATGAATTGTTTCGCCATTGCACTGAATGTCCATTGTTTGCTCTTGCCAATTGCAGACAGTATTGCCGAAAGGTGCTAACCAATCAACCCCCAGAACTGCATCATAGCCCCCCAAATCAACCACGCGAAGATCAGCGGCAAAGGAGTGGTTATGTACTAACCACTGAAAGTTTTGCACCATTGTGTCACACGGCAACATGCCCCCTCCAGCGACACGTACCTGAAGCGGTGTGATCTTGATGGTAGGGCACCCTAGGCGTTGAGCCAGGGCCATACTGATAAAACTGTGAGTAGAACCACTGTCCACTAACATGAGAAGGACCTGATTTCCACTAAGTGCTCGTAGACGAATCGTGTTAGCTGCTCTATCACCAAACATAGCATTCAAGGAAATTGTACAATCAGTCACTTTCTCGGTGTCATCCGCCAACAACTCGTTCAAAGTTTCATCTGAAAGTATGTTGCCTCCGTCCTCACCCACTACAGCATGCAATTGTGGTGTTCCTGGAACTGTTGGAGGAGGACGCTGTGAACACACATGACCGGGTGTGTACTTGTCACCACAACCATAGCAGAGCCCGTTCGCCCGCCGGAACTCCTTAAGCTGACGGGCGCGCCAAAGTTCACCCGCATTGTGACGAACAGCTTGTGGTTGTGCATCAGCACGAGGTGGTGGCGCTGGCAGCCGAGTCAACCCAGCTCCGCGCGGTGCAGGACGACGCATACGCTCAAGGATCGCCTCCTGTTTGCGCGCTAAGGCAGCTGCCTTGGCAACGGTCACCGGTGCGTGCAGCTCCACCCCTGCACGGACATCATCCTTGAGGCCATGCAAAAATTGCAGCACCAACGATTTCTCACTGGCTGCTGGATCATGCACCCGGAGCTTGTACTTGAGTTCACTGAATTGGCTCCAAAAGTCATCAACAGAGCTAGTCTGCCGCAATTGTATCAGTTCCGTAAGAACACGCTCATGCTCATCAGTATTGAATTCATCCAAAACAGCAGCAAGGAATTGATCCCAATTGCCCAACGTATGCTCTGTTTTATAGGCCTGCAACCATAGCGCCGCATTATCTACCATGTTGATAGTGGCTGCCGTTACCCATAGTGACTCCTGCACTTGATACAGACGGAAATAGGCCAAACATTGATCTGCCCAAATCGTTGGTGAAGGACCCGCAAACTTGGGGAAATCCATCTTCGGCACCCATCCGCGACGCTCTGCAGCACCAGCATTTTCCGGCGCTTGCTCCTGCTGCGGATCCAAGGTCGCCAGCGCCAACCGAGGAAGTGCAGAAGGAGGAGGACGTGGCAGCAATCCTTCGCCCTTGCCGCTGTGCTCGGTGGAAGAGGCCGGCGCGGTGTGGAAGGCGCCGCGATTCTCCGCCGCGTCCGCCCGCACGTTGAGCATGGAATTTTTGAGCAACTCCGCCTTCTGCCGCATGAGCTCGATCTTATCCTCTTGAGCCTTGAGGGAGTCACGCACGTCGCGGAAGGAGTCCTTGATCTCGCCGTTCATGGCATCGAGGCGGTCGGTGAGCTTGGCGATAAGGTCCTCCATCGTCTGCTTGACGTCGGCGAACCCGCGTTCCCAGACGCCCTGCTTCTTCGCCGCCACGGTGAGGATCGATCTGGAATGGGGAATTACCGCGCGGCCGAGGCGGAGCGCACCCACATCCACAAGGATCTACGAGGCTCTGATACCACTGTAAGATTCAAGAGTATTGAATCTAAGAATTTGGGGTAGAGGGGAAGGAGACTGGAAGGAGAGAAGAACAAGACGGGGAATTCAGATTTCATTCATCTCATAATTATCCTCTTACAAACTGTAGCCAAAGGCTATAACCACGCCTCACACAAAACACACGGGTTGTTGCCATCGAACCACACACAAGTCACACCTGACACTGCAGTCCCACCCAAGATTAGGACCCCACCTCTCAGCCAGCATTCGTCGATGCCTTCACCCTTGCAGTTCCGGATGGCACCCGCCGGGTTCGGGTGCGGGTATGGCACCCCCATACCCGCACCCGCCCCTTTTCCCCGTCCCCATACCTGTCCCCATACCCGCCGCCGGGTACTGATTTTGCCCATACCCGCCACCCGCCGGGTACGGGAGACCCGCCGGGCACCCGCGAGATCGTGAAGAATAGCGACGGGATCTGTACGGCGGCAGCGTGATGCGACGAGAACGGATGACTTGGCGGCGGCTCGAGGATCCTGTGCAGCTCGAGCCCCATGTGGTGGCGTGGTAGATGCGCTCCAACAAGAAGCGGCGCGCCAGGGCGAGTAGGTCGGCGGGCGAAGGCCCCCCACGGCGCGGCGCAATCCACGGCAGGGCGGCGGCGCGGCACAGGCGTGTGGTCGCACAGGGGCGGCGGCGCACGCGTTCAGGGCGACGATGCAGGGGCGGAGGGAGGCAGGTGGCGCAGGGGCGGAGGGAGGCAGGTGGCGCAGGGGCGACCGACAGCCGGCGGCATAGGGCGCATGGGCAGGGGCAGGGAAGAGTGGGATGAGCAGAGGGAAGAGTGGGCGCGTGGTTATCGTATGGATAAGAAACGTGAGGATGAGGAACCTGGGGAGCAAAACGAGTTTGACTTTATTTTCCTCACTGACAGGTGGGGTTGCCGGGTATGCGGGTAAACGGGTATGGGTTTGGCAACCCCATACCCGCACCCGCTTTACCCGATGGGTATTGAATTTTCCTGCTAACTATACCCATGTGTATTTTTTTAAACCATACCCTCCCCATTTAAGCCGGGTACCCGTCGGGTTTGTGGGTATCGGGTACCCATTGCCATCCGGACTTGCAGTATCTGGAATGGACGACAAGTCGGCCGTGACAGATGGAGTGCAAACGAACATTGTAGTGACAAAATGATAAGGGAAAGATCACTTCGGAGGTGAAGGGCTCCAATATGTATTTATTTTTTGTTGTACTCCTTTAAGCATTTTACAGTGTGTAAAATGTCACCTTATAACTAGATCTCTTCCATAAATTTATATATTGTTGCTTTTAAAGTTACTGCCCCTTGATATTTTCTGCTTTTAAAGTCAACACGTGCATTGCACGTGCACAATTACTAGTAGCACAAATGCACAACACCATTTATACGGTCAGCACAAGTTCCACCTATTATTTCTATATTGTCCAGATAACACACATTACATCTGATGTGGCCGATAGAGCTTCTATTTATGTACAACACTTTACAAACTAGCTTCGACAAAGCATTTTTTTTTTGAAAGCCCACGTATATTCAACAAAATACCACGTACACAGTACACGGTACAGAAAAGAAATACAGCACACCATACGTAGGGGAGTCAGAGCTCGAGCAAACCGCAGCAGCTCCACCGGCGTCGAGGACGAAGGCCGCCGTCCCCCTTCTCACCACGCCCCAGGAGTACCACTCTTGATGAAGAACGCCGCAAGGCTCGCCCGCCGCGCCGCGACGGGACCTGAGTCGATGAACGAGCACGGCAAGTGCCCCTTCACTCCATCTTCTCCACTTTGCCGCAGCCGTCTTCGTCGTCGGGCCTGCCCAGCCCTGGATTCCAGCCGCCAAATCCGCCGCCAGCACGGTTCTGACGGGGAGCCGACAGACTCGAGCACCACGCCGGGTCTCGAGCCTCCGCAAGTCGAGCGCGTCGCCGCCGAGCTCTCAGGAGCTCCGCCGCCGGAGAAGGACGCCCCGACACCAAAACACCCGCCGCCAGCTAAACCTGAGGATGGTTACGAAACTGACCCATACCTTAACCATACCCATACGTATATTTGTGTAACCTCGAACCTAACCAAACCCATTTAATGCCGATGTCAGACCAACCAAAACTAAACCCACTACATTTTCTAACCAAACCGAACTGCACCCGAGTGCACACCCATGGTTTAAACCATTCGATGAAATGGGTACAGAACCATTTCCCCTCAGACCATTTCCCCTCAGGAGCGCGCACGCGCATACTCCTTTGCTAGCTACTACTCTCTCCGTTTTTTAATATAACATGTTTTAACTTTTGTCCACATGCACATGCATACAAATGCAGGTAGACATATTTTTGTGTGCATGTTCACTCATTTTAGTGTGCATATAGACAACATGTGTACCACCCAAAACATCTTACATTAAAAAACGGAGGAAGTAGCTGCACGCGCATAGTCGCCTAGTGTTGAAAACACTACAAAGTCATGCGTCATTCCCGAGCAGTAAACTGCAGTTGCAAAAAAAAAAAAAAAACATATCTAGAGAAGAAGAGAATAGAGCTTGCAGTCGCAATAAAAACAGGGGCATGGGATCCTGACGAGCTCCAAGCTGGCCAGGACGGTCGTCGCGCCGGCCGGCTGCTCGGCGATCCTCGCAAGCAGCGCAGGTCCTCACGGTCGCCGGACAAGAGGTTCGCGAGAACGGCCACGGCCTCAACGAGCGCGCGCCACCCGGCCGTGTGCTTTGAGAGGCTCAGCAAGCCGCCCGGATCTCGTACGTTGCCTTCTTCTGCTCGGCCGACGTGCCACCGGAGAGCCTGGCGATAAGGCAGGCCACGGCGAGACGCACATCGCCGGCCGCCGCCGGGCTGAACGCCGCCACGGTCTTGTCGACCGCGGACCAGTGCTTGCTGCTCGGCTAGTCTTGGAGCAAGGTCTGGGGACTCCGAGCAGGTCAGGGCATATGTCGCCGGCGACCTGCTGCTCGGGTGGGCGGAGGAAGACGGTCAGGCGGGCGCCGCCGCAGGCAAAAAATTTCCCATCGGGAGTGGATTAGGCAGGTTGATCGACCCCATCTCGCCGCCGCTGCACGGCCTCTCGGCCTGAAAGAGCTCTGCGTCAGGGCGAGCGTGGCCGCGTCTTCCTCTGTTTCGCCCGCCGCGGGATCCGCGCCGTCGGGGTCGTCGAACAGGAGGACGAAGACGGCGGTAGCGTCCGGGGCGAAGAGCCAGCCGTGGAGGTCCCGAGCGGCCGCAACGCAGGAGGTCCCAGCCTCTCGCTGCCGCGGTAGGCCGACCGGAGGCGGAGGCGAGGGGCGGGGCACAAGCGGCGGCGATCCGGCGGAAGGCCGACCGGAGGGGCAGGGCAGCGCACGAGCGGAGGCGGCGCCGGCGGTGGCAAAGATCAAGTCAATGTAGTCTGTCGTGGAGAACCAATCTCTGGAACCGGGTGTAAACTGTAGGTTCAACTCGTTTGGAAGCAAACCCGATCGAGACTATACCCAACCATACCGATTGAGTCAATACAGAAAACTAAACTAAACTTTACCCGTTCCATTCTCGGCCCATTTAAACCCAAACCAAACAAACCACCCAAACCAAACAAACCCATATGGTAAAACCGACCCAGCAGACTCGGGTTAGACAAAACTGTTCTCAGATTTACCGCCAGCACCACCTCCTCCACAGCAGCGCCGGCGAGGTCTCCACCCTAACCTACCATATATACAAGCCGGAGCCGGGGATCCCCCACCCTCCCGCCGCCGAGGCGGCCGGCGGAGGGGAGGAATCCCGCGGCTCAGCGGCGAGCACGCGGTGGTTCGGCTGAGTTCGCCCAAAAATCGCCCGTCGCCCCTCTGCTACAGTGACGGGAGGGGAGAGGATAAGGTCGGCTCTACATGCTTCGACAAAGCATATTTCACACCCATGAACAAGGTTTTGGTATTATTATAGCTCCAGAAAAGAAGAAAAACACTACATTTGCATCACATAATTAACACCAGCGCCGCCAACGGAGGATGTGATTGATCAGAGTAATCAGCTCGGACGAGGCCCCTCATCCTTCTGCAGGAACCAGAACAAATCATCAATCGCCGCACAGGAAACATTTGCAAGAAAAAGTTGAGGACAGAAACAACGGACTAATCAACCAGAGGTTCATAAAGATCGATGTTTAATTTTACCTTGTCCCCTTTGGCGTCGGCCGCCCTCTTTGCTGCGTCGGCCTTTTCTTGGTCCGCTTTCCTCCTCAGCTTTTCCAGCTTCTCCCTCTCCATCTTCTGCTTATGAAATCCCAACAAGGTAAAAACATCACCACTTGTTGCAATCTTCAACGTTTAATTACAAGTTCACAAAAGCAACAAATGAAGGCTAGTAGCGGCAGCTAAATCTGCAGTTGTCACCTGTATGTAGACGTTCTCGGCGGCGCGCTCCTCCTCGCTGAGCACCCTGCCGGTGCGGATGCTGTCGCCGAAGTAGCGCGGCGCGCCACCGATGCCCTCCATCCTCCTCGTCACGGCCACGGCAGCAGTCGACCAGGAAGGCCGAGGGAACCTTGCTGCGGCCGATCTTATACTAGCCATCCGCCAACCTTCGGCTTCTTCTCCTTGCTTCCCAAGAGTACACGACGAGACGACTGAGAGATGTTGATGACTCACTGAACTGGTCACGGGCGCGTGTCCTTGTTCGGCTGGTGCTTTGAAGCTGTTGCCACATATCCTTGTTTTATTGGAGTGGAACACGGAGGATAAGCATGAGCTCGAAGTTGCTGGATAAAGTTGAAGAAGCGGTTTCGAGAAACAGCAGCTTCTCTTTTCCCCGCTCGTTATTTGTGGAATGTTTCCCCCTTGTACACTGTCCCTTGCATTCCCGCTGCCGTGGCATTTCTTATTTTCTCTATTCCTTCATTTCGTACGTCGTCGAAATTGCCCCTGCTTCTGATCAAAATTACGTCCGCTGCCACCGCTAAGTCACCTCTCCCGTCTTGTTCCCTTCCTCCAGCGTTGACCCAATCGAGACGTACGTGCTACTGTGAGCCATCTCCTTCAATCGTCAGGTCCTCACGGCCGTCGGCGGCCGGCTGCCGCTCGCCTCAACTCCTGCAAGGAACCAGCACCTGCCGCACTTCCTCCAGTGGTGCCCCGACTGAACCGCCGCCGAGACCCTTGCGCTCGTCACCTCGGTACTCTACGCGCGCCGCCTCGCTCTGGCTTGCGGAGGTTCCGCTTCGAGGAGCAGAGCTACCGGGCGGCTTCCTTCTCCACGGCGCGCTGAGACGAACCCGCAAAAAGAAAACAGCATGGCGGACGACTCGACACCGGGCGCCGACCGAAATCCACCGCGCCGTCCTAGGGGAGCTGGTCACCCGATCTCAGGTCGCGCTGACAAACAGCAGTGGGCAGGGCAAGTGGCCGTGGGTGCTCGGCTTGGCACGCCGGCGACGGCGCGCGACGACCAGCACGGCGGGGCGGCCGTGGTTGGCGGGCAGACGGACGGCCCCGCCCCCGGCGTCCAGGCCATGAAGGCCGGCGATGGCGTGGTGTGTGCGGACGTGGGCAGCGCGGCCGGTGTGAGTTGGGACGGGCGAGCGCGACGCCATGGTCGCGAGGGGAGGAGGAGGCGCAGCTGGCGTCCGGCGTGAGGGAGAGAAGGATCCCTGAGCGAGGGGAGGACGAGGCGGCGGGGATACGCGACGGAGGCGTGCGTGAGCGCCGTCGATCTGCTGATTCAGTCGATTCAGGCCGGCGAGCAGCGGAGGACGGGCCGGCGAGCAGCAGCGGCCGGGCGGACGCGGAGGCGCTGCGGCCTCGCGCACGGCCTCTCCGGCGCCGTGGGCAGAGACGGAGATGACGCCGTGGTGTGCTGCACACAGCAGCTAGCTAGCTCCACCAACGATTGGGGGCTTCATTGCTTTTTCATTTTTTCGTAAGGGACCTATTTGTAAGAGTTAGGGTCTTCTTTGTAAAAGTTAGGGATCTATCTGTTATACATGTGTTGAAGAAATATGTTTGTGGTGCTCTATTTTACATGTGTTGAACAAATATGTTTGTGACTCTGTGAAGAAGAAAATGGAGGTACAAAGATTAACTCCACTATTTTTTTGGCTCTCCCCTACACTAACCACATCAACAACGGTCAAATTTGATGGGAATTTGTCGACGAAGCCCTAGATGTCGCAAATGTGGGAGGAGATGATTATGTGTTTGAACAAACATGTTTTTAGTTTGCCGTCTTCTCAACAAACCCAATCGACATTGGTCAAAATTAATGAGATTTCGTCGGCGGAATACTAAGTGTCGCCAATGTTGGAGAGAACACTTATGAGTTAGAACGACGCGGATTTTTTCTCCCGTTGCACCGCACGGGCATTTTTTCATATTTCCCAGTAATTACTAAACCCCTTACATGTGGACCCCTGTCAGACTTTCAACAATTCCAGAAATTTCAGAAAAATGTCCAAAAATTGTATAATATATAACTTTTGATCTGTAATTCAAAAAAATGTTTCCAACACATCAAATTGTTCAGAAAAATGTAATCTGCCTATCGGTATCAAAATCCTACCTATTTAACAATTTTTAACCACGCTTATTTACGAGAACAAAATAACCAATTTACAACATGTAAAAAAATAAATTACTAAAGTGTTTCATCGGCCCGTTGCAACGCACGGGCAGGCATTTCCCTAGTCTTTCCACAATGGGCACTTCTTAGCTCGAAGAGGGTTGTCATACTACCCTTCGGGATCAATATTCGGCCCTATATAATATTGTGTGTCATAAAGGGGATACCATTGCCACTGTCCTGCAGTGCTCTCCTCCCAATGTGTCGTTCAGGCGAGATTTAATTGGGCCGAGACTAACGTCTTGGAATTCCTTGTTGGCACGGTTGACGTTGGTTCAACTCACACAAGGCCCCGATGAGTTTCGTTGAAATCTAAGTGAGAATGGAAAATTCTCCGTGGATTCCATGTATATGGTGTTACTACATTCCGACGTGCATGTCGATGATAATAAAAAAATATGGCAAATGAAGATCCCACTTAAAATAAAAATATTTACGTGATATCTTCGTAGGGGTGTCATTTTAACTAAGCATAACCTTGTTAAACGAAACTGACATGGAAGTACGAAGTGTATGTTTTGTCCACAACAAGAGACAATAAAACACTTATTCTTCGAATGTAGTTTCGCACGTTATATTTGGTCAGCCATCCAGATAGCGTCTAACTTATATCAACCAAAGTCTGTTACTAATGTGTTTGGCAACTGGCTACATGGTATTGATAGAAAGTATAAAACCGTTATTAGGGTGGGAGCGATAGCCGTTATATGGTTGCTGTGGCTTAATAGAAATGACAAGATTTTCAATGATAAAGATGTTTCTCGTTTGCAGGTACTCTACCGGTGCACAAGTATTCTCCGTTCCTGATCCACCTTACAACGGGAGGGACATCGAGGCCTCTTTACGGAGGCATGTGCACGTTTGAAAGAGGTGGCGAGGGATATTTTTACCCGACATGGATGATCGCTTGATCGCCAGATTGGTCCTCCATAGGCGTTCGCTTTCATCTTCGGTGCTAGCGATTTACTTTATTCACTTCATGATTGTAATTCGTCTAGTGCTTCACACTCTTTTTATTTGACTCTTGGTTTGCGGCTGTGTGCATTGATATGCAGAGCCGGGTGTAATGCTTAAATTTTAAGTAATAAACCTCTTTATCTAAAAAATGGGCACTTCAGGTTTTTAGGGCTCCAGAATTTTTATTCGATATGCTCAGCATCCTCCTAGTCTATTGGGCTTGGCCTCATGTATTCACCAGCTTACTCTGTTGGGCCTGCTATCAAATTGCCATCTATGATGGGCTAAAATCAGACCCAGAGCAAAAAGAAGGGGCACCCTCAGCGTCAACCATATGGCAAACTTGACACACGGTAATGATATGGCATTTCAAATAGCTTTGATCATAAATTATCCGAAAATTAAATAGGATAATCGGATGTTTTTATCTGAATAATCAGATTTTCTACTGAAATGTCTAACTTAATAGAGCATAATTTGTCGTTAGTGAGTTACCGAGTTTATCCGTTCAATAACAACTCATTTACATATTCATTATACAAATTACTAAGTATAGTTTGTTTAGTTAGTACTTAGTAGGTTATCAAACAATAATTTTCTGTTATATACTAGTATGATATTGTAATTATGCGTGTGCCGATTCGATTAATTTTATTTCTTCCCCAGTCTGTCGTTTCCGTTACGAATCCGATACCTAAACTATGCGCCTCCTAATCCGTAACCGATAATTATCTGCTCCACCCAAAATCTGACAAGAAAATATGATAAATGATACTCGATCTGTTTACACCACTACATACAGATCACTCGATCAGATTCCCTAAAAAAAACAAAATCACTAGATCAGATCGGTCCACAGAGCCGCCTCGAACTGTCTATGCCATGTGGGCCATGTACGGTGCTTGAAATCTGGTCCCAATCGGCGGCGGAAGCAAAGCAGCCAAAGCGGAACAGCTCGTAGGCGGACTGGAGACGGACGGGAGTAGGTGGTGAAGACCGGTGAGGAAGGGAAGATGGCTGGCGCGGGGAGGAAGGTGGCGGTCTCCGCCGTGCAGTTTGCCTGCACCGACACCGTCTCCGACAACGTCGCCACCGCCGAGAGGTATGCAAGCATCCACTACCCCCGATTTGTAGTAACCAAAAATCACCTCGACTCCCTCCGGCCGCCCAGCCCCTCGGCGCCGTCGCCGGTGACCTCCACGGTCGGCCGGCGGTGGCGACGGGACTCCTCCTGGCTCCAGTCTCCCCCACATCCTCTCATGTCCGCAGCGCCGCCTCTGTCTGCCCCTGCTCCTCGAGCGCAGCGGCACCTTGGTGGAGCTCTAGGATCCTGAAATTCTACGCCCAAGCAGCGCAGTTTTTTTTTTTTTTTTTAGGAGGATCCGACGTATATATCAGGCAGCTCCACGCACTTTACAAAAAGGTCCAGAAAAGAACAGAAATTACAAACGGACCCCGAAAATGCACAGAGCACCCCGAGCCACCAGAGAGAAATACAATCGACCCAAAGCTTGCCCCAAGCTCCTAGGCGCCGGCGGCGCCACCGTACCACCTGCCACCGGGAAGAAGAAGCCGCCACACCTTGTAGATAGCCGCAGAAGCCGCCCGCCGCCGAGCAACAGGACCGAAACACGCTGAACGCGCACGGCCACAGCCTCCACTCCCCGCTTCCGCCGATCTTCCAGCCGGCACTGCAGAACCTAGGACCACCACCACCCGCACCGCACCAACTCCTGACGCAGCTCCCCTCACCACCATGGTCGGCCGGAGCAGAAGCGTCGAGGAAGAAGACCACCCGAACCACCTGCAACAAAAACGGAACGCCGCGCCCCCCCAGCTCCTCCCCTCGCCTCCACGGCCGGCCAGAGGAGCACAGACGGAGAACCGCGCCCGACGCACCACCTCCACAGCCTCCCCGGCACCGAGGCCGGAACGGGAAAGGAGGGGAGGACAGAGCCCTGAACACCGGCGCCATCGCCACCGTCTTCGACGGCACCGCGCGGGCACGCACACCTACACTACTACCTAAACTACACTCGCGACGAGAAACGGAGCTCCCCCCCATCTCATGGTGCCGAAGCGGCGACCGGAGACGGAGGGAGCGGCGAAATCGCCGGCGAGCTCTCGAAGTCGCGAGTCGCCTCGGTGTCGCCTCTCTCAACTGTAGCAGAGGGACACGGGGACGGAGGTTGTGATAAAGAAGTTTATCATACAAAACAAGCAGCGCAGTTTCTCTTCCTATTGTGTTATACTTTCAGTTGATCCTAGTTCCAGATTGTGTATTGAAGGTGTGCATAATCAAGATGCTTTTGGATCGCTGTTACTCTCTAGCTGTAACTACACACTGAATCTCAGTTTTTCTTTTTTCAACGAAAACTACTGACCATAACTTACTTTTTGCTGGACCCATAATGGTGAACTTTATGCCAATTAGTGTTTGTCACACTGTGCAAGCTGCTGCCACTCTTTCTATCTCCCACTTTATTCTCCTGATATCAAGAATATAACTTATAGGCTAGCTGTTGTGTCGTTTACATTGATTTAGCAGGTGCCTTTATCTACTTATTCTGCACGTTTTCTGTGACTTGATGCTTGCTATGTCGAATAGTTGATGCCATTCACACAATACAATTGCAACCCAGAAGATGGGTAAAACACCCAATGCGATGTCAATCAGTTGCTCCATATCGCCTGGCCTAGCCACATGTATGAAATACTGCATATGTTTTCGATTTGTATCTCTGCTGAACAGAGCAAGCTAGAGCACCATCCTTTGCACTAGGCGTGCGTCTCTCTTGCTTTGTACATTAATCACCACAAATCATGCCCTGTTGGTTTGGACTTGACTCGTCACCCATTGAAAGGACAAGGATGTCGCCTAGAGGGGGGGGGGGGGGGTGAATAGGCGATTAAAACTTTTCCGGTTTAGGCTTGCTAATTGCGGAATAAAACTAGGTGTTTAAATTAACAAGCCAACAACCTAAATAAACTAGCCTCACCTATGTGCACCAACAACTTATGCTAAGCAAGACAAGCAACAAGGTGATAGCAATATAGAATACTTCAAGCACGAAGGCTATCACAAAGTAAAGTGCATAAGTAATAAGCTCGGGTATAGAAATAACCGAAGCACGCGGAGACGAGGATGTATTCCCGAGTTCCTCCTTGAAAGGGAGTACGTCTCGTTGGAGAGGTGTGAACCGACACAACGGTTCAACAACCACAAAGGTTTCACCCTCTTCTCCGATGAACCGCACCACAAAGGTTTGGTTCACCTTCCACTATCGGTATTCCTTCGAGGCGGAATCCGGAGCCTTTCAACAACAATCCGGGCACAACCCACAATGGGTTGGGGGCTCCCGAATGGCTCTCAACAACAATCCGAGGCACAACCCACAATGGATTGGGGGCACCCGAACGGCTTCAAGTGACCACACAAGGGTCCAACCACCACAAAGGCGTCTAGGGCCCGAAGACCCAAGAGAAACAAGTTCACAAGATTTCAACTTCCACGAATCCTCGTGGAGAGCACACCGATGCACCAAATGCAAAAGGCAAGAGCACAAGTGCTCAAATCCTTCACTCTCAAATCCCACCACAAGCAACTAATGCTTATGGGGGGAGAAGAGAGGAAGAACAAAGAAGAGAACCACACAAGAACTCCAAGAACTAGATCCACTATGTTCCCCTCACTTAGAGGAGAGTTTGATTGGTGGAAATGTAGATCTAGGTCACCTCTCTCAAATCCCTCAAAGATATGCAAGAATCATGGGAGGAATTGGGAGAGGGGCAAGCTTTCCAAGGTCAACAATGGAGGTGAGAGAGGGGGAAAAACGTGCTTGGAAAAGCTAGGGAACCATTGGGGAAGAGGACCCCTTAAATAGGTTCCCTGGAAATCTGACCGTTATGTCCAGTTTTCGTGCCCAGCGGTACTACCGCTGGGACAGCGGTACTACCGCTGCTGGTCTCACTGCGGTACCCAGTGTACTGCACAACCCAGCTGCAGCGGTACCTCGGAGAAGTACCGTAGCTGCCAGGCACAGCGGTACTACCGCGACACTGCCGGTAGTACCGCTGGGATCCTTCGAATAAAATAGAAGGAAACCAGCGGTAGTACGAGGCAACTACCGGTGGGTACCGTAGCGAGTCCAGAGAGCAAAACCGGCCTAGCGGTACCCCTGGCGGTACCACCAGCGGTAGTACCGCTGGCTGAAACCAGCGGTACCACACGGTACCACCGCCAGGAGGAGTACCAGCTGTGCTGCAGGAGTCCCGCTCCAGGTGGAGCGGTACTACCGCTGCGACAGCGGTACTACCGCCAGACACAGAAAAGCTCTTCCTGAAATGCAATAACTTTCTCGTATGAACTCCAAAACAGGTGAAACCAATTGCGTTGGAAAGGTAACGACGAGAGCTTTGCCACAAAAAGTGGAAATATTAAGGGTCACAAATATAGAGGGATACCACACATGGAGAGGTGTGGACCCTATCTCGAAGGAGGACCGATAATATTTCCAACACGAAAACGCAACAAGTTTTCCATAAGAAATCCGTTTTCGAAGAACTTGGGCTTGTCATGAAGATCACGACAAGCACCAAGACCCAACAAGGAGAAAAGCCAAATAAGAACCAAGAAAGATGATATGCCAAGTATGCAAAGGTATGAGCTCTCCACAAAGATGCGATCAAGTTACTCACTTGAGAACCCCTCTTGATAGTACGCCGTCTATCCTAAAACCCGGTCTCCCACTAACAACATGAGACCGGTAAAATAGAAAACCTATCAAGATCATACCTTTGCCTTGCGCATTCCACTTGAGCTCGATGATGACGATCTTGATCTCTTCAAGTGGACCACCTTTCTTGATTGCGCTTCATATTCTTCTCTTGATATAGATGATGGCTTGGAGATAAACATGGAGTTCACTCAATCTTCTTTTCCAAGCCATGCTTGCAATAAGCTCAACTCTTCACATGACCATTCTTCATATAAACCCTTGAATAGAGCATTGGTCATCATGTCATCTTCTAGAGTCCAACACATGAACTCCAATCATTTCCTATGGACAAGATCTACAAGTATATCTCAATACAAACATTAGTCCATAAGGATTGTCATTAATTACCAAAACCACACATGGGGCAACACATGCACTTTCACCCATCTCACAAGTTATTGTTCTTTCTGCATTTAGACACATCTATTTTAAACCATTTTCGTCAACATATTTTGGATAGATAAACCAAATGAGCCAACAGAACTTAGGTCTCTACTTTTCCATAATGACCATGTCATTCCAAAGAGAAAAATAATCAGTGATCTCCCTTTTTTTACCATGCTTAGCGAAATTTCCATATCAGTCTACACCTTTTGTGTTGCTATACATCCGGTTGGAAAATCGTAACGAGTCTATTGTTCTTCTGCAGATCAGAGTTTCCTAAACTTATTTTGCTATTTTGTTTTCTCAAGGTCCAACTTTAGCTTGATATTTTGTTGGATCCTAAAGCTGTTGTACAGAAAAATGAGTTGAGGAACACTATTTAAGCTTGGTTTTGATCTTTGACTTTGGGGAAATTCTGCTATAGCGTTGCATACCTGTGTTAATGCTTTTGACCATTGACTTAGGATATATGATGTAGCCCTGTATTAATGGTTTTGATCTGTATTGACCCTTAATATACAGACTATTTGTTTTTCTTGCCACTGTATCTTGGAATGAAAAACAACAGTGCAGAACCAAAGTCCATGGTTCATACTTCATAGTTCACCTTTTCTATGGACTATTAGACTGTCAAGGATGATATATGTACGACATTTTGTCAACGATTTGTTTACAGTGAGGTTAATCAGCATTGGATAATGTGTCTTAGTATCCTCTCGTGTGTGGGGCCACTTTAACAAGCTTCTACACACTTTTACTTCCATCGTAATAAAATCACATTGAAAAGATCGTATTTGCGTCAGTTCTCTTGGCAAATTACAGTTTTGCATGTCTGTGTGCAAGATCTGGGAATTTCTTCTGACTAGTGCTTCTAATATGGAATTAGTAGCTTTGTGGTATCCATCTATTTTATTACCAACAACGATGAGGAATGCTACTCTATCTGCTATGAAATCTTAGCTCTCACTTGTCTTATCTGTCACTTGGAGAACAAAGAACTTAAGACAGAATTGTTGATAATTTGTGTTTCAGGTTGATTAGAGAAGCTCATAAGAAAGGTGCAAACATTGTCCTCATCCAGGTATATTTGTATGATAAATAAATGTGATTTTCAATGATAAGTGACGGAATTTGTACTTGCAATATTTCTTTCAAGATATATCCATGGCAGACATATGAGTTTGGGTTGTATTCTGCCTTTCACAACACAAGGAGGACAAAAAATTGTACCTAATTCTCATTCTTTCATGTATGTATTAATTTCCTACAGGAGCTATTTGAAGGGCACTATTTCTGTCAAGCTCAAAGGATGGATTTCTTTCAGCGTGCTAAGCCTTATAAAGAGAACCCAACAATAATGAGGTAGCCTTGCTTGCTCGATCCTGAAGCATTTGGAAAGCTACTAGTGCCATCTCCATTTGGTGTCTATAATATTCATACTTTGTACTTTATGGTCCATAGAATGCAAAAGCTTGCAAAGGAGTTGGATATTGTGATACCAGTAAGTTTCTTTGAAGAAGCAAACAATGCTCATTACAACTCAGTGGCCATTATTGATGCTGATGGCACTGATCTTGGCCTGTACCGCAAATCACATATTCCAGATGGACCAGGTATGAATTTACGGTTGAGTTCACCTGTACCAGTATAAACTGTAAGTGGCTTTTCTGAGCTAGAAATACCATTTCTTTGTGTCAGGTTATCAAGAGAAATTTTATTTCAATCCAGGTGACACCGGTTTCAAGGTAAATATGTTACCAAATCTGTATTACAACTCACTTTGGTTTTAAACTAGATGTATATAACGTACCTGTGGCTGTCATTGTTATCAGTAGAAACCTTCTTAGTGAAGCTGCCTTTTAACATTGCAGGCTTTCAAAACCAAGTATGCAACAATTGGCGTTGGTATGTTATTTATATCTACAGCGATATTTTTTAAATTTAGTCGAAATAGCACTTGTAATATTCTGTGGCATAACCTCGATACCTTTGTGGCTTCACTTGTTACTGATCTTGTCATCCATGCCTTGTTAGGAATTTGCTGGGATCAGTGGTTCCCGGAGACTGCAAGGGCTATGGTGCTTCAGGGGGCGGAAGTATTGTTCTATCCCACTGCTATTGGATCTGAACCCCAGGATACTAACCTGGATTCCCGTGAACACTGGAAGCGTGTCATGCAAGGCCATGCTGGTGCTAACTTGGTACTGTTACTTTTTTCCTTATACCCTGTAATGCGCTCCTACCTGTGTTCATGAATCAGAGAGAGATATTTCTTCTGTTTCTTATCATGTAACTTAATTAATGAATAGGAGCAAATCTTTTGCATCTCTTTAAAAAAAACTGTTGTCATAATTTCATGTTTCACCTTAATATGGGCAGGTTCCTCTTGTCGCTTCTAACCGGATAGGGAGGGAAACTGTTGAGACTGAGCATGGCAGCAGCACTATAAAGTTCTATGGAAATTCATTCATCGCAGGTAAATCAGCTTCTTTTTGTACTCTTTTACAGAGCAATAAAAGCGTAATCTTAATATATGTATCGCTGCTGCGTGCAGGGCCAACTGGAGAAATCGTAAAGCTTGCGAATGACAAAGACGAGGAGGTGCTCGTGGCAGAGTTTGACTTGGATGAGATCAAATCTACGAGGCACGGTTGGGGGATATTCAGGGACAGGCGTCCTGATCTATACAAAGTGCTGTTGACACTGGATGGCAAGAAATCATCGTAGGCTCCACTTTGAGGTTATCCGTCCATGATCGGTTCCTCCATATTGGGAAAAACACGGGGTCCATAAATACCGCCCCTTCACCAAAAATCCAAATGGTAGATCTTTCCCTTCCAAAAATAAGCTTCACCTCTGGATAAGGGACTCGATCTGTATTTGCAACTTGGTGATTTTCCACCACCAATATAGCATTCCATAATAAATAGTTGTCCTGTAATGATCTGATGGATGAAATATTTGGAATGAAAGACTTCATGTTCCTTCTTGAAACATTTTGTTGATACTCGTAGTGTTATTGGTTTTCATCTCTAAAGTCAAGAAGTGGATCAAAATTTGTCAGAATCAGCATATTTGGCCGCAAAAGTTTGATCTCATCCAAGCTAATTGTCAGATTTGAGCTACTCCTTGTGGTCGTCAGTGTTGTCTCTTGTAGTGGAGTGGCTGCTCTGCCTCCATTTCTTCAATGACATGCCCACGCTTGCCTGAACTCTCGGAGCTCTTCGAGCCAAGGCCCTCGGTGCAGACGCCAGACTTGATGGTTCTTCAAAGGCTTCCACAATTATACAGAAGTTCATGCTACTTCCACTAGATGATTTCTCTTGTATTTTTTAATTAAATATAACTAGGAGAATTATTTGTTGTTTTGTAGATTTTTTTTTCACCTGCCGATGATCAAGAAAGTATTCAACACTTTTGCCCACTCACTTTTTCCTTCGTTTTTGTAACTGTAATTCATTCATAGTACCATGTATCAGATTTTCTGTAAACCACTATGCTTTACTAGAACAAAATTGGTAGGCTGTGGGTGCTAAAGAATTGCATTATCAAACTCCTTCATATCACAATATCTTTATAACAACAATGAAAATGCATTTTCTTTATCGTATAGCTAACTATGTAGAGCATTGTCATCTTTTGCACATTATTACTCATATGAAAGTTCTCTATTTTTTTTATCTGAACGTTGTAGTTTCTCTAAATTCTCACCTACACTAACTTCATAGCTATCTTTGAAATGTCCAGTCTTTGAATTTTGTCTTCTTAATTGTCTAAAATACCTACAAATCTGACATGGAAGCAGGTAAGAGTTGGCAAGCCGGACCATGGATTTGAAACAGTATTCGGTTAGATGTAATGAATGTTGCTCTCTAGAAAGTTTTACTGATCATACGGGAATACTCTACTATCCTAAAGTGCGTGAGTTTCTCGCGCGCTCGATGACTTGCTCCCTTCACCCTCTCGTTGATTGACACGTTGAAGCCTAGCCGTAATTGTTGACTAGCTGATCTTTTTGAGTTAGTCGCTGCCAAATGGGACCCTTATCTGATTGGTTTTATTTATTTTACTTCCCGGTCATGCCTTGCGCCTCCCATCCGGCCTTGTTTGGTACTAGAGTATTAGAGTATTTTAGGGATTGGTGAGGATAATCCTCTAGTAGATTGGGTGAAATCCCAAACTTCACCCAATACTCTAGGGGATTGGGGATCCAATCCACTAGGTAGGGGTAGTGGATTGAGTATTGAGAAAAATGCACTAGAGTTTGGAGATTTGTGGGGAAATGTGGGATAATACCTGTCCAATACACTAGAACCAAACGATGTTTTGGGATATGTGGGGATTCACGGGTTTGACCGGGATAATCCCCACCAATCCCCTAAAATACTCTAGTACAAACAAGGCCTCCGGTGGCCTCGTTTCTTTTCGATATCACAGACGGTACCTGATGTTCAGTGGCCAGCCGGTAGCCTGATCGTTCGCTAACCGGTTGATGGAAGAGACAAGAATAATAAATTTCATAATGAAAGCAAGCAACCTACTAGCAATGACCCGATAAGAACACCCAACATGGTGAGGCGTATCTGAACAGGTTACTGATTTGTTTTTTATGGCTGCTGCCTTATCCCGTACCAAAAAAAACTCTTCCCATTGCATCTCTTTTCCTCTTCCCCACATCTCTCTCGTTTTCTCATTACATCGATGGGATGGGGTGAAAGCGACCGACGCACGTCGCCGGTGCCTCAAGAGAAAGAAAGGAGGAACGAGTCAGGGTGCGACGCCTCCCGGCCAGCACCGCCACAGCCCGCGTGGCTCTCGGCTCCAAAACTTACTAGTACATATAAGGGGCCTACATTATTGTAAAGATTTGAAGAAGGGGGTTGCTTCCGTTTTACTTCTTATTTTACTTGGAGAAGTTATGGACTCATACAACATGATAGTATTATGTCCGAATGTCTATACCACTCCTCTCCGCACGCGCGAGTACTCACACGGTTCCACGCACACGACGTGCGGTGGGTCCCACCCACGTTCTCCCTCCCAACTTTCTCTTCTTCCTCGACGCGAGATGGAGCTAGCCGAGACGTCACCGATGACGCCACTGCAGAGCCGAGACGTCCATGGAGAGGGGTTTCAGCTTAGTGTCTGGCACCATGAGACGGATAACAATGGTGAAGACAATTGGGAACTTGTGGACATATATTGTGTGCGCGCAGCACATGATCGTTGTGAGGAAATTTTTGTGCTTGGGGTCGGGGACAATGCTGAATTTGTGTTCTTGGGGCTGCAGGAAAATAGGGCCATCATTTGTGTGAATCTGAGGAGCAGGAAAGAGACAGTCTATGAGGTCATGGTGGGCTTCATGTACCACATACGTGTCTTTCCATTAATGACATCTGGCCTCCCATCTTTCCAGCTCTGAATTACGAAGATGACCATGGCGAATGATCTCACATTATTTGGTATGAACCCTTTTCTTCACTAGCTATGAATTTTGTATTTGTGTACTTTGTTTCTGTTGAGATACTGGGATTCGATTCAAATTTTAAAGATTTGAGTAGATACTAGAGCTCCTTTCTTAATTAGCGTATACCTTGTAATGCCTCTGTTGCCTTAGAACCTTCCTGCAGAAGAAAAAAGGACCCTGCTCCAGCAAATGCATAATTTGGTAGCTTAGCTATTTACATATCAATGCCGAACATGAGTATCGTGTCTTGGTGTATGGAAATTGTTTCATTATCCCTGTAAAGGTCGTGAAGTCAACTTACAAACGGTAGGCTAAGTGCAGGCCTAACCATGCTCTGCTCACAGAAGTTGAACTAGATTCATTATTGTGAAAATACAGATGTTTGGAACGACAGAAATGCTAGGGTCTTCCAAAACAAGTTCAAGCCGTCTTTCGTCATGCTTGAGAACATAAAGAAAGAGGCGAGGTTGTGGATCATCGTGGGCGCGAAACGCTTAGTGAAATTGTAACGGGAGAGTATTCACCATCTCGCTTTTGTTTCGTTTTCCTTTTCTTGGTCTTGCATTTGCATTGTAACAACTCCCTTCTTAATTAATAGATTGGGGCAAAGCTTTTGCCCCCGTTTCAAATAAAATAAAATACAGATGTATCCACAACCTAGGATTCTTACCACAGTAGCGTCAGCTTACATAGTCCCGAAGTTAAGTATAAAACAAAAGTTTTGCTAAACCTTGTGAATTGGAAGTTGTATTCAGCTACCTGCACCGCTTCATGTTTCTCAGTTCCTCTCTTGAGGTCAAATCTGTCACCGGTTAGTAATCAAGATGTATGATTTTGACATTTTGTTCGCTGATGCTATTTGCTTATCGCTGCGAAACGTCCTGATCAAGACCATATTGTTTGTGCCAGTGCCACCATGCAAATGCATAATTTGGTTGCTTAGCTATTTGCATATCAGTGCCGAACATGAGTATCGTGTCTTGGTGTAGGGAAATTGTTTCATCATCCAGTAAAGGTCGTGAAGTCAATTTACAAACGGTAGGCTAAGTTCAGGCCTAACCATGCTCTGCTCACAGAAGTTGAACTAGATGCATTATTGTGAAAATACAGATGTATCCACAACCTGGGATTCTTACCACAGTAGCATCAGCGTACATAGCCCCGAAGTTAAGTATAAAACAAAAGTTTTGCTAAACCTTGTTAATTGGAAGTTGTATTCAGCTACCTGTACCGCTTCATGTTTCTCAGTTCCTCTCGTGAGCTAAAATCTGTCACCGGTTAGTAATCAAGATGTATGATTTTGACATTTTGTTGCTGATGCTATTTGCTTATAGCTGCGAAACGTCCTGATCAAGACCATATTGTTTGTGCCAGTGCCACCATGCAGCTGCAGTCCATTATTTCGCAGGAAGTGGCTGGAATAGCCTTCTCCGGTATTCCGAGGACAAGCAAAATGGCATCGAGGAATTTGTATGGCTTCCTTCAGAAGTTCGTGGTATCATTTTGTTTGCTGCTCTATCGTACCGGAAGGAGAACAATGGATGCACCAGCACCACTAGTCCAGAAGCAAAGTTCCATGCTAATTTGTTCTCGACGTTGTCAGAAACCAGAGTAAAGCCCTTTCGTGGTTTGGGGGTTCTCGTGTTTGTAGCTTTCGACCTGTGTGCCTACAGGCCATGCTCTGCACTTTGTAGCTTCACTTCGATGCATGCAAATTTGAGCTAGGTTGAGACATCTTTTTGTGAACGGACTGAGTATATAGTTTCTGCCACCATGAGGCAGCCCATCATTCAGAACGGCAGTGAAGAGGCTGTACCGCACACAGATCAAGCAACCGCAGACCATTCTGTTTGCATGTTTTTTTGTTTTTGTTTTTTTGGAACATTGTCTGAAACTCTGAACCTGGGTACTAAGATTAATCAATGCAAATACGTTTCATGGAAGAAAAAAAAGGACACTGAATTTTTTAAATTAAATCATACGTTCCAATTTGCCAAAATGCCGTATATGTACCTTCCGAAGCGGGCCGAAGCCTGAAATCCCCCACTCTTCTCAGCTAGGTTTCCACTGCTCTAAAATTTCAAAAAAAAAGGTTTCCACTTCTCTAAATAAAATAAAAAAGCTAGGTTTCCACTGGTACAGCCAGCCAGCAATTTCCCCCAAATCGGAGCTCCCACCACCACGTTCTGCTGCTCGGCCGGAGGGATGGGAGGCAGCGAGGCCTCGCCGCCGACCCCGCATTCCTCCGCCGGTTCCATGACCGCCACCCGCCTCGCCTCCTCGGCCTCTACGTCCACGACGCCTGCTCCCCGCGCCCGCAATTCGTGCCCGTCTCGGAAGCCCTGGAGCTCCGTGCCGCTGTCAGCCGCGCTGGAATTGACGACGGCGATCCCGCTGTAGGGCCCTTCGACTGCCGAAACGGCCGCCTCCTCCTCCAACCCGGGGAGTTCACCTACGGCCAATACCTCGTGCGCAGCCCTTTGTGCCCAATGCGAAGCGTGGTCCCCATCTCGCCACCGCCGCCGCAACTGCTCGCTGTACCTGAATGGTTACGGCCCATGATTCGCCGTGCATGCTTCCTGTCGAGGGACGGCAGCGACGGCGTCGTCTTCGTGTACCTGCTGCTCATCAACGGAAAGTTATCCGTGCAAGTTTATGTCCTGCAATCTGGTGCTTGGGATGAAGGCATCTTGGCTGAAGGACAGCTCCCTGCGCACCTAAGTGTTCGGATGGCGATGGTTGCCCGTGGCAAGCTCTACATGGATACTAACAATGCCTACGTTCATGGGTTGGACTTTGTTGCTGCACGTCCACAGTTCTTCACCATAAAGCTCCCGGACGAAGTTGGCAACGGCGGAAACTACAAGCTCTCATCTGGAGATTATGATGATGATGGGCTCCTTATCATCCATGGAGAGGAGTTTCAACTTAGTGTCTGGCGCCATGAGACAGATGACGATGGTGAAGATAGTTGGGAGCTTGTGGACAAATTTCGTGTGCGCACGGCAGAAGATCGTGGCGAGGAGATTGTGGTGGTCGGGGTCGGGGATAATGCTGAACTTGTCTTCTTGGGTCTGCAGGCAAGTAGGGCTATCATTTGTGTGAATATGAGGACCAGGGAGGAGATCACGGTACATGAGATACCCAAGAGGAGATTAATGGGCTACATAACTGTCTTCCCCTTCATGACGGTCTGGCCTCCCGTCTTTCCTGCTCTGAATGACAAAGATGGTTACATCGAATGATCTCAAATTATTTGGTATCAACCCTCTCTTCGCTAGCTATGACTTGTGTGTATCAACCCTTTCTTAATTGGTGTGTACCTTGTAATGCCTCTGTTGCGTTAGAACCTTATTTATTTGCAAAATTAAAAGGTACTCTGCTCTAGCAAATGCATAATTTGGTTGCTTAGCTATTTGCTGCACATCACTGCCGAACATGAATATCTTGTCCTGCATGGAAATTGTTTACTCGTCCCAGTAAAGGTCATGAAGTCAATTTACACATTGTAGGTTGAGTATGATGATAACCCCCCAGTTCGCGCGCCTTCTATCATATGCCCCCCCTTGTGTCACTGACATGTGGGGCCGACCCCACATGTCAGTGACACAAGGGGGGGCATATGATAGAAGGCGCGCGAACTGGGGGGTTATCGTAGATTTTGCCGAGTATGCCTAACCATGCTCTGCTCACAGAAGTCGAAGTAGATGCATATTAACTGGATGCATTATTGTTCAGATACAGACATAAAATCCACAACTACAGTAGTTTACACAATTCACATGTGTGCACAACCTGTGATTCTTAGTGCAGTAGTTTACACAATTCTAAAGTTAAATAAACAAAACATAAGTTCTTTGAGCTGACAAACCTTGTGAATTGCAAGTTGTATTCAGCTACCTGTACCACTTCATGTTTTACGGTTCCTCTCTTGAGAAACAATCTGTCACTCGTCAGTAATCTAGATGTATGATTTTGTTAGCTGTTATTACTTTCTAATCGCTAGCGCAAACATACTGAATAAGACCATATTGTTTCCCACCATGCAGTTACAGTCTATTATGTTTGCAGGAAGTAGCTGGACAGCATCTCGGGTAGAGAAGAAGCAGGACTTGTATGGCTTCCTTCAGAAGTTTGCACTTTGTTTGTTGCCTTATCGTACCGGTAGGAGAACAAAGAACAATGGATGCACCAGTGGCTCATGTCCAGAAGCAACAGTTTCATGCTTATTTGTTCTCAACGTTGTCATAACCCAGAGTAAAGCCCGTTCGTGGTATGGGACTTCTAGTGTTTGTAGCTGTCTAGCTGGGTGCCTGCAGGCCATGCTCTGCGATCCGCTTCCCTGCGGTTACTGGAGGAATGCGAACATGACATAAGAATTTGAGCCCAAAACTTGGGAACGGTTCAAGAGAATTGCTACGGTTTAGTTAAACAGCTGAGGTAGTGAGGTGCTTGGATCATGTTAACAAAGTGATGTGCTCTAGTTTTTTTCCAGAAGAGGAGCATTTTTGTGCTACTTTTTATAGGGAGGATTTCGTGCTTATTGAGCATGTTGACCTTGGAAGAGAAACTGAAGACCAGAACAAACATGGCCACAGCAAGAAAACGCCTGTACATCCTAAAACAAGGATAACCAAGTTTCCAAACCATTAGTTCAAATACTATTTTATGTAATTCTTACCACAGCAGTTCTACAAGCACTACGTCATCTTAGTATCTTACACAATCTGAACAAGTTAGAAAATAGCACCCTGCGAGTTGCAAGTTTTTATTCAGGTGTGCTTAACATTTTGTTATTAGAATGCCCTTTTGAGCTAGAATCCGTCTCTCCTTTGCAATACAGATGCATGGTTTTGTTTTTGCTGCCTTGCTGGTGCTATTTTCGAATTACTGGAAAACATCCTGATGAAGACCATATAGTTTCTGCCACCATGCAGCTGAGGACCATTCTGTTTGCATGAAGTGGCTGAAACAGCCCATCATTCAGAGGACAAGCAGAACGGAAGTGAGGAGGCTGTATGCTTAGCATTTCGCTTGTTGTATCGTACTGGAAGAGGAAGGGCGACCGTAGAAGCAACGGTTTCTATGATATCTTTTCTTTTTCTGGAGCATTGTCTGAAACTCTGAATTCTGGGCCACGGATTTCGTTCTCTGCATGTGTTCTAGTGCTTGCATGCTCCGCGTTTCCATCGTCTACACCTGGGACACCAGGGATGCGGCCAGTGACTTTTTTTTAGAAATGGGGTGTCCCGGCCTCTGCATCTAGACGATGCACACAGTCATTTATCGAAAAGCAAACATGTTCAAAGTATCTTATTACAAACTAAGGAGCCCCTCATGGGTTACTCAAAGTGGCAACGAAAATGAGCCAACGGAAGATAAACATCAATAAGAAGCAACGAAAGATGTGGCCAGTGACTATGTGAATCGGATACACAAACTGAGTATGATGGCATCAGCAGCAGCCTCTCAGACTCCTCGACCTCTTCCACTGGAGTGTTGTAGCTGGCCCACTCCTCGTCGGTCCAGTCTGAGAAGTTGTTGGTGCCTAAGTTAGGCGGCTTGCCCTCCCTCGCCAGCTTCTCGTTCTCGGCGTCGACGAACCCAAAGGTCCCCTTGAACGCCCTGTATCGCTTGGCCTTCTCCCAGAGTGTCCATTACCAGCGGGTGTGCTCCCGCGCCCACTCCTTAAACCAGGGCCGGCCTGGAGGGCGGGTTAGAGGGGTGACCGCCCTGGGCCCGAGTTGGGTAGGGGCCCAACCGAATTAATACATGTATACACTTTGATACATCCAAGAAAAAATAAAGTAAAGACATTGCTCAGATCTTGCGCCTTCAGGTGGTATATCATTATGAGGATGATCATTTCAATGCCGGCGACACTCCTGACTAGCCAAAGTAAAATGAAGCACCAAATAACATAGCACACCAACATGTTGTGTGCTCGGTGTTTCAGCGACATAATAATTGGCACTCGTGGTTGTCGTGATGGGTGACACTAGTTTCCACCTGGCTGTGGCATCGATAAGGTCATCTCAAGTGCTTTAAAGCAGGTTAAAGATCAGGCAAACATGGATACCACCACGGGACCCAAGTGTACGTAGTATTCTCAAAATCATTTTATATTTATCTATTACGGAAAAGACCTGGTTGCCATAGTGGTACCTACGGACCCTTGGTTTGACCGACTTCTATACGCAATGGAAAAGAGAATACACAAGGGGACAAGGGGTTGTCAACATTAGAGAATTATTCAAAAGTATTTTAAATTTCTTTCAAGTCGTCATATCCTTACCGTTATGACTATTTTTAAAAGTCAGTTAAGAAGTCAACCCTAAAAATGTTGACTAATATATTTTTTTTCAAATTCTGAAACCAGTTTTGTACACCAAAAAATATGTTCTCTGCTAGAAAAAACAAGGTAAACAGGTATATATAATCCCATGGTGTGTAGGTACCACCATGACTAGCAAATCGTCTCTCTTATCTATTATGTCCAGAAATTATTATTCTGTATAAAATTTTTAATTTTTTCATAGAAGAAAGTTTTCACAAACAAACTATAATGTCGTAGGAAAAAAAGCACCCGGTCTTCATGTGAAAAACACAAACTGGTCGGAATTGGCAAGTTTATATATACCGCTAGTCTCTTTCCAGTGGGCTCCCCACATGTTGAAGTGAAGCTGTTATAATTAAGTATTATGTTTTCATATTATGCATAAATTTCTATCAAAGAAACTTACATGAGAAGGTCTTTACACTAGATAATAGCAAGCACATTTTGAGAGCCTAACAAATCAAATCAGATGAATGCGAATGTTGTAGAATCTATGAAAACATTGATCGTTGGTGGTTTTTTTAAGTGTTTATAACACACTTATTGTCTGACTATTATTTAACACAATGCAACTTGTATGACAGAGTCAAGCTAACTGTCCAATGTATACTCTGAAATTTTCTGTAAAATTTTCTTCCATATTGATACTGTCAAAAACTCAATTAAGATATTTGTTAGAGTATACTAAATATATACCTCTCCCAAAATATTAAACATAACTAAGTCTTAACTCGACTATAAAAAATGAGGGACCGACAATTATTTTGAGTTTTAGCCTTATGTATATACATCAAAACTAATGTTGTTTTCGTTACAAAATTATTTAGTTTAACACAATGTAAATATATAATTAATGTGTAGTACAAGACAACAAGGATACACAAAAGATGTATATTTAGTAAACTATGCTAACTACATATTGAGAAGATATATGATAGAGTGTAATATGTAATAAAAGTATGTTATATGTAAATATAATAGTGTGATATAACTATATTGGTTTAAATCGCCCCGGGTCCAAATTATTTTGGATCGTCCCTATTCTGCACAACTCACCAATCCATTGTGGCTAAGATTTTTCTGAAAATTAATCTGGCGACAGAGCCTCTGGAAGACCGCATCCCTTCCCTGGAAAAGAGAGCCATTGAGCTTCCTCACTGAACATCCAAGAAACGACATGGCCTCTTGACTATAAATAGTTAGTGTTAAGAGAAGTCAACCACGAAGTTCAATGTGTTGAAACGGGTGGAAAACCAAGAGAATAATCCGGGCGTCGCTTGACTTCTGATTCCGCTCCCGCTGCCGACGCTCGACGTGGAAAGAGTGGTGGTCATGGTGGTGTGCTCTGGTTTGGTGAGTCGCTCGCCATATTATATCGTATCTAGAAGGCCTAGCCTGACTCGCGTCTGGGTCGTCTTCTCGACTTCCTTTATTAAAAAAAAGATGCAGATACAACCCTGGCGAGCAATGTATATTCTAGGCAGAGAGTTACAAGCTGAACACGGCCCACATTGGTAATTAGAAGAAAATATTCGATTGAAAGAGTTCAGAACCTGCTTTACATCGCAGCGTAATCGCCTACAATCTGAAACTGAGTCAATCATCTCATGAAAAATCCATTAGATGCACATGGCACGGTTTAGCTAGCTAGCTTGCTCGGCAAATTGGTTGCCCTAGAGGTGCGCCGCATGAATCGGCCGTCTTGGCTTGCACCCAAGGAAACGGTGGCGGTCATGCGAACGTTGATTTCGCCGTGTGCTGAATCGGCGTTTCCGATGGACAATGGTGCAAACATCATTGCCGTGGAGCTTGATCGATCGACAATGGCGAGTGAGACCTCTCACGTTACATCACATGCTGGCTTCTTCCGTAGCAGGGAAAAGGAAAGAGGTATGGACGGGACAGAGACAGAGACCTCACATTCGCAGTCTCGTCGATCACCGGTGTATATACGCATGTGGACGTATGCAGGGGCGATTTTACCAGGTAGGCTTCGTATGGCTCGAGCCTACCCTCCAAATTTCCCTAAAGAATATCAAAAATATGTGCTACATATGTTTAGCCATGGATGAGAGCTTCTTCCGTTCGTACGTTTGGCCAGGAAGAAGAAAAAGGAAGAGAAGTTAGCGGTGGAATCTCTCTTTTTAGGGATTTCTCTCATTTTTCATTAGATTTGTAAATGAATAAATGATCACTACCATCGTGCCACAAAAATCTAGGTGACTTACAACTAAGCTATTTTTATTCGAGTGATCTGTTATTAATTTTGACCCCACCCTCCATTTTCGTTCTAGAATCGCCACTGGACGTATGTATACAGTACACCGATGCTTCTTTATCGAGGATCGTGCAGCGGAGAACACTAGACACCATCCAATCCACCACCATCGTCATCTACTCCCAGCTTAGCAAAAGCAGAGGACTGGATCGCATACGATGGTGAATGATGGCCGTAATGGTGGGGATTCCACCGTCCCAAATCACACGATCTAGTGGTGAACACCGGCGGCATAAAACTTCAGATCCTTGGCCGCGTGCAGATCGATCGACGATGGAGCCTCCGCTGCTTTCTATCGCATCGCGTTCTCTGCTTGCTGTTGGCACTCACTCACTGTCGCGCTCTCTCGCTCCTGGGGATCCCCGAATTCTGACGCCCTGCCCTGTCCTTGTAGACTGACTGATGTGGGACGACGACAGTGAGTAGTACGTGATGGGCAATGTCTGCACGCTCGCTGCCTCGCCTCGGGATGGCGACCACCAAATGCGACTAGGCATGTACTGTGTCTCTCACAGGGACCGCATCCCTCGTCGTCTCTCTGTCCGTCACCAACACCTTGTTCCCACGCGCTCCAGCACCTTCGGTTCAGATCCAAGGTTTGCATTGCATTGATGTACTAGCTATGGTTCGAGAAGCAATGCAGTGCTGATCAGCTGCAGCGTCTTCACTCTTCAGAGAGACTCCATCTGGCAAGGTTTTATCTACGGTGCATGGTAACTGAAGCATTTTGGTGCCTTTTTTTTTTTGAACACCATTTTGGTGCCTTCGAGTTCAGTGTTCCATTACCTATCTTGTGTTCATTTCCGTTCTTTTCTTTTTGCCTGGGGATGAATGGCAGAATTTCCCAATGATTTAGAGCTTTTACACTTTTACAGCATGTGCGGGTGATTGGTAATCGATTGGGCGAGGAGAGTATAAACGGGGCGAAAGATAGAAAGGGAAAGGCGCATGTCCATGCTACTCCAGGCCCACAAGAAAGTAAAAGATTTTGAGTCTTTCAAGAGACGGGAGAAAACTTGTTGCGTACACCGTACATGGAACGTGACTTCTGTTGTGACACATTTTGAACTCACCGGCCGTCAAACCTATGAATTATGATCAACTCGAGATAGGAAGAAACAAGGGACAAATCTAAAGGCACATGCTGTTAAGATTTTCCCTAGAGCAGGTTTTTCAAACATGGGTATTTGAAAAGGCATTTCTTAAGTTTTTATAAAAAATGCAGTTGTAAACTTCAAACTTAAGAAGAAAATCACAAACAAAGATATTGGTTGAAAACTTGCGCTTGTAAATGTCCCTTCATTAAAATCAGAATCATGATGGAGCATTCTCATTTTTCGCACCGTTACAAACGTTCAAACTGTTATGTCGTAAGGGTATTTTTTTTACTTATGTTTTCTGTGTGTGATATTTTTTTGTATTTTAAGACATATTTGCAAAGATTTTTATCAGCTGGATACACTCCAGGGTTTCCGCTTTCTGTCTTGTCGGCCCTTCCTTGGTACTTTAATTGTGAGCAGAAAAATGGTGGAGCTTAGTACAAGGCAGGGGGCACGCCCCCCCCCCCCCACCCAAGGTAGCATTTGGGTCTTAGCCATCACTGAGACCATCATCGGGCCAGTAGGCTACGGATATATCCAGCACAACGAGCTCAATCTCCGGAGTGATCGAGAGGTACCCATCATCGGGTCGCTGGGCTAATGATATATCGGGCACACGGAGCTCCAGGTCCGGCGTGATCAAGAGCTAGGCGTTCGGAAAGGGCCGTCATCGGGTCGCGGCGAGCAAGATGATTTCCCCGGGAGTAGCGCGCATTACTAAGAGGTTAGCGAGTTCATATTAGTTAAAGTGTGTGATCATATGTATTGCGAAGCGTATGACGGAGACCAATTATAAGACATAAAATGTCCAAGTGTTTATGTTCACCTACCTGCTATTTTTCTTCTCGCCTAGAGCCTTGTTCATCTTCTTCAGCGGAGGCTTGTTAGAAGAAGAATTGGATTAGTTGTTGTACAACTATTTTTGCTCACCACAAACGGATAAATGGGGAAGGTTCATGGTGTCATTGGAGATGCCCTAAGATTTTAAAAGTGACTATGTTTCAGTGTGACATAGAAATATAGGAGTAATAGTTATTGAGTTAACATCCATGGCCGTTCCTTATCAAACCAGTTTTACACGTGGGAATTTTATTGATCAATGGTTCTCAGCTGCGGTACAGAACTAGTTATTTTGTACCGAGAAAAAAGAAAAACTATTTTACAGATAATGTACATTTTTTTAGATAAAGGGAGCTTTATTATTTATTACTTAAAGAGTTTTAAGTATTACACCCAGCCTCTGCATAACTAAAATGCACACAGCCGACAGAAAGTTCCGAAGTACCAAATATAAACAAGGCGAATTATATATCATGATGAGAAATTGTAGAAACGCCTATGGTGTTGGAGGGCCGATCCGCAAATTATGCTGCCATCCATGTTGCGATAAAAAGTCTCTCGCCGTATCCTCCAGTCTTGTACACACCTCCATAAACAGGTCCCGATGCTCCACACGTTGCAACTGAGACCACGAACGGAGCGTATCTGTACTCCTGTGGATAACATGCATGAGAGAACAATTTTTATCATAAAAAACCTTGTCATTTCTACACAGCCAAAGCGACCATATAATGGCTAACGCTGCCACCCTAATAAGTTGTTTGAACCTATGATCCACACCATTCAGCCAATTGCCAAAAATATTAGCAATGCTTGTTGGTGGGTATAAGGTAGAACATATCTGGATGATTGACCATATAGAACCAGCTAATTTACACTCGAAGAATAAGTGTTTAATAGTCTCATCCTTATGACAGAAGACACACTTTTTACTTCCATGTCAATTACGCTTTGCAAGGTTATATTTAGTAAGAATTACTCATCGACGAAGATACCACGCAAAAACCTTGTTTTTTAGTGGAATTTTCATCTTCCAGATTTTCTTATTGTTTTCTACTGGCACGTCTGGTTGGATTAAGGCTTTGTACATAGAGTCCACCGAGAATTTACCACTCTTGTGTAAATTCTAACGAAACTCGTCGGTCCCTTGTGTCAAATTGACGGAAGCTAGACGCTATAGCAACTCATACCAAGCTGCTAGTCTGGGACCAACAAGATCTCTTCTGAACGTCACATTTGGAGAAGAGTTCTCCAACACTTGAGCGAGCGTATCGCTTTTGTGACGTCCAAGAACTATATTATATAAAGCTGGATATTGTTCTCAGAGTGAGGTAGTGCCTAGCCACCTATCCTCCCAGAACCTTATCTTCGAACCATCCTTAATTGAGAAAGTACCATATGGGAAGAAAATTTCATTATCGCCATTAGACCAGCCCAAAAATGGGAATCACCTGGTTTCCAAGAAACCTGTGACACCGCACTTGAGCCAATATACTTTCTCCTTAGAAGAGTTTGCCACACACCATCTTCGGTAAGGAGTTTAAACAACATTTACCGAGAAGGGCTCTATTCTTGACCTCAAGGTCATGAATCCCCAGACCACCAAAATCTTTGGGGCGGCACACTACATCCCATTTAGCCAGCGATATTTCTTTTTTCGCCATCCCCTTACCAAAAGAATCTAGATCGAAAATAATCTAATCGATGCAAGACTCCTTTGGTAATTCGAAGAAGGAAATCATATACAGTACCATGTTACTTAGTACTGAATTTATGAGAACCAGTCTGCCACCTAGGGATAGTAATTTTCCTTTCCAACTAGCCAACCTCTTTTGTAGCCTTTCCTCGACATGTTTCCATTGAGCAATCGTAAGACTTTTGAAATGAATCGGAATGCCTAGATAGCTTATTGGAAACTGGCCTTGTCCACAGCCAAATAACACAGCATACTGGGTGGCCTCGTCCTGAGCTTCGCCGAAACAAAACAATTCACTTTTATGAAAGTTAATCTTTAGACCGGAAAGTTGCTCGAACGCTGATAAAATTAATTTCAGATTTCTCGCCTTTTCCATGTCATGTTCCATAAAAAGAATCATATCATCAGCATATTGAAGAATAGATAACCCGCCATCCACTAGATGCGGGACTAGTCCTTCAATTTGCCCATCCACTTTTGCACGCTCAATGATTATGGCTAACATATCAGCAACTATATTAAATAATATAGGTGATAATGGATCGTCTTGTCGTAATCCTTTTTTCGTTTGGAAGTATCTACCAACGTCATCATTTACTTTGATGACAACACTTCCTCCTGAAACAAAGTTATGAATCATAGCGCGCCACTCATCAGAAAAACCATTCATTCTGAGTGTTTGCTGGAGGAAAGACCACTTAACTTTATCATAAGCCTTTTCGAAGTCGATCTTTAATATAACCCCATTCATCTTTTTCCGATGCAACTCATGAACTGTTTCATGTAAAATCACAACCCCATCAAGGATATTGCGACCTTGCATGAACGTTGTTTGAGTCGGACGCACAACATGATCAGCCACCGAATTAAGCCTAATTGTAGCAGTTTTTGTGAATATTTTGAAGCTAACGTTTAGAAGACAGATAGGTCTATATTGTTGGATCCTTTCTGCTTCATTAACCTTTGGCAACAAAATTATCTCACCAAAATTTAGGCGAAATAGTTTGAGTTGTCCAGCATGCAAAGCATGAAACATCTCGAGCAAGTCCATTTTGATTATCTCCCGGAACTTCTGGTAAAACTCAGCTGGGAAACCATCAGGACCCGGGGCTTTGTTGTGTTCCATTTGGAATACCGCCTTCCTTACCTCCTCCTCGGAATAGGGAGCAGTAAGGTGGGCGTTTTCCTCATCGGAAACCTGTGGGATATCATCTGTTCGGGTTTCATCGAGCGCGAAATTGCCCTCTTCTGGCTTCCCAAATAGATTCTTATAGTACTTCGTGATGTACGATTTGAGTTGCTCATGGCCTTCAATCGTACCCTCATCTTGTGTGAGAGAATGAATGAGTTTCTTTCTATATCTGCCATTAGCCAGACTATGAAAGTATCTCGTTCGAATCTCCCTCCAAAATAAATTGGGCTTTCGATCGTTGATACCATTTGAGCTCCTCTTCACGAAGAAGACTGGCCATCTCCGCATTGGATTGGTTTTTTAGTTCAATCTCTTGCAAGGACAGCGGTCGTACCTCAGCAAAAGCCTCTAATTCATCAATAATAGATGACAGACGAAACTTTTCCTTTTTTAATTGGCCAACCATATGTCTAGCCCAACCACACAGGTGTTTACACAAAGCGCGTATTTTATTATTCCACCTTTGGATTGAACTCTGACGACAGATAATGTACATGATTCAAATATGAGAATGCTACTATTTTATTGATGATTACAACATGCGTAACAGAAGCCCTAGTGGATCTTCTACTCTAGTTCATTGACCGGAGTCCATACTACTGATCTACAGCAACAAAGTTGCTACAACCCGACATCAGGAATGACTCTACACTCTACTTTCTAGAACAACAAAATGTATTTCCATCCCCATTTACGTTTCCATCAAGCGTAAACGCCCCGGCCTAACCCGTTTCCACAGCTGAATACACAAAATACAAACACTACTCGAGCAGAGCAACGTTGGCTGGTGCATGACGTCACCACCTATCGATCAGAGTATCAGACTCTGAGGAGGTACACGCTGAGCTCGGGGCCGCCATTGATGCCGCTGTTGCTTGAGCTGCTGTCCGGGTTCATCATGTAGAATGCCTCCGAGTCGCGGGACCCCACCACCCGCTCGAACCGCGCGCGCATGTACATCACGTCGCCCTCGCTCCCGCCGCAGCTCGCCGCCGGGATCACCCCGGCGCCCATCGACACCGGTTCCAGCGCGCGCAGCACCCGCCAGTCCGCGCCCCCGCACTCGCGGCGCACGGCGTACCCGCAGCTCTTCCCGTTCACGTACGCGCGCCACACCGTCTCCTCCAGCAGCCTCCTCCCGCCGCCGGGATCGGCGGCGACCGCGGTCTTGGCGCGCTCGCACTCGAGGGCGATGCGGACGAGGCCAGAGGCCATCTCGCGCACGAGCGCGGCGGTGGGCGCGGCCAGCTCGAGGAGAAGCGCCGGGCACGCGCGCGGGTCCGTCTGAAACGCCAGGTTCACGTGGCCGCGCCGGTGGCCGTACAGCGTGCCGGTGAGCCGCGCGCCGAGCCCGACCTGCCTTCGCCGCCCGGACACGGCCGCCGAAAGCGCGGACCGCAGACGCTCCACTGCCGTCCGGACCTTCTTCCTCCTCTGACTCTGCTGCTTCTCCTGCGCCGGCACCGCCTGGGCCGCCGGGGGCGGCTTCTTGGGAGGGGAGACGAAGTCCTCGGAGTGGAACGACGGGCAGGCCGACGAGAACGCCATGGCGCGCTCGTCCTCGTCGTCCTCCGTCTCGGCCTCCGAGCCCCTCACGTACCCCTCGTCCCCGCTCGCCGCGCCGGCGCCACGGCTGCTGCTCTTGCCAAGAACCGGCCACTTGAAGTGTCTCCTCGAGAACGACATCGGGTCCTGCGGGTTCTTCGCCGTGATGTCTCTCATCGTATCCACCTCGAGCTTGGACCAAGCGAGGCAATGGCGAAAGCTCGGAGCTCTGCTTCAGTAGCCAGACAGGGAGTGGTGTGTCGATCCAGTGGTGTCTTTGCTTTGCTTTGGCCTGCCGGAGCAGCTCTGATCCTTAGCTTGTTTCTTGTGAGGCAACGGTAGACAGGAATGCAGGCAGTGGCAGGCAGGAGAAATTACATGGCCGGTACGATAAATTGGCAGCTGAAAAGAGAGTGACAAGAAAGAAACAGAGTTGAGAGTGACAAGAGAGGGGTTGTGGCAGGAGAGATTTATTGGCCTTGGAGGTTGTTTTTGTATGTGATGTCAGTACTTGATGATGCAGTGATCAGGGCGAATGAAGAGTAAAGCGTCGAGATATTTCAGTTTTCAAATTCCTAGTTGCTCCCTAGAGAAAAATAGGAAGAAACAAATTAATAGGTACACTCCACATGTCTGATGTCCTTTTAGGTGAGAATATAGGTGGAGTGAGAGCTCCAGAGCTGATATTGTTTTGATCAAACAAATTAAAGGATCATATATTATGCTTTACAAATGATTCTCTGGCCCCATCGATGCCTATGTAGGTGGAAGTGGAACTAGCTCTTAGTCATGTCTAAATATTTCTTTTCTTCATGGTGTGTTGTTGTATGCATATGCATGTTTTTGTGCGAAGTATGCATTCAAACACTTCATTGTGTGTATGAGTGCATCGCACAAAAAAAAGTAACAAAATCAATGGAACTTCGATTATATTTTCTGATGGTAAGACAATTCTTCTTGGTTCAGATTTATGTCATGTTTAATCTGGTATTTTTTTTCATTTGTAATTCATTCATGTTAAACATTCTATGGATATTTTGACTTCTTCATACTTCCTATGTACCCTTACGTCTTATATTAGCTTTAATAATATAAACAAACCACCCATTCAACTATAGTAGACTAACTTCCAAAAACAAAACTATTCTGCACGTATGTATTGCTGAAAAGTGTAAAAAATAAGCATCTACTACTTAGTCATCAGAAGTAAAACTAGCATTTTATTAATATTTAAGAAGTTCTTCATAAATTTGAAACATGTGTATCTTGTAATATGACAAGAAAGTGCAAGAAGGTTAATCTCATGATGCGCCTTTAGTAGCACAGGAAATGAAATGTAACTTCCTGAAAGGTGGAAAGGAAATAAACTACGTCTACGTGATACATGCTTGAATTTAAAAACATGGATCCCACTATTATTTATTTCGTCTCACATGTGTATTTTCTTGCACAATTTGGCTTTGATGTAAGTTAGGCTATTACCGTAGGTGCAACCTGCCATGAACAAGGCTGAATCCAGGATAAAATGTACCAATTAAAATAGCATTTATGTTGCAATTTTGTTCTTATGCTGGACGTGATAAAAAGGAGAGGCTTAAGCATGGAAGCAAAAAAGTATAATAGATAGAAATTACTTGCCCACCAAAATTCAATTGGACTGCCATTTATTTATAAAGTGGGACTAAATCATGTTTCAAGAAAGTCCCATTGGGCATGACAACTTATTGCACCATCTCTTCTCATCGGGTTGCACAAAGACCTAATAAGATCCTTCATACAATACATCATAGCTTTGTGAAACCGTCGTTGTTGTCTTTCAACCCGTAGCAATGCGCCGACATATTGGCAATGTATGCAAGTTCCCTAGAGCAGGTTTTTCAAACATGGGTAGATCAAAAGGCGTTTTTTTGTTTGTAAATGTCCTTTCATTAATATGATAGTTATGATGTGGCATTCTCATTTTCACACCGGTCACAAATGTTATTGTTAATATGTATGGGTAATTTTTAACTTATGTTTTCCGTGCATGATAATTTTGTAATCTAAGACATATCTACAGAGTTTTTATCAAGTGGATACACCCTAGGGTTTTCATTGGTGCATCACCATTACGAGTTTCTGTCTTGACGGGTCTCCCTCATTAGGTAGGGGGGCACCGCAGCCCCCCCCCCCCCCCCCCCCCCCCCCCCTTCCCCTCACGTACCTGAGGTCCAGAAGCCGTATTGTCACACGACCCAAGGTGACATTTGAGCCTTAATCATAATCGAAGCCATCATTGGGTCTCTAGGCTACGACTATATCATGCATCTGAGCTCTAGCCCCGACCTGATCGCGGCGAGAGAGATGATCTAGTGCGGATAATAACTTAATAAGTGTTAACCTAATTGGTTCGTCGATGTCTGCGGGTAGCCTTGCCACCTCTATTTCCAGTGCCGTTGTCTTTCCTTTCAGCATTTGGATTTCAGACCATGTTCGCAGTGTTTTTTAAAGGTGGAGGGTTCCATCAGTGCGTCACCGTGACATTTTTTCTCGCAGGAGCCTCCATCATGAGTTTAATTGTGAGCGCGCACCTCTTTTTGTTGGATCAAATTGAGTTAGTTCAACTTTAAGCAATTTTGTCAGTGCTAATGTAATGATGAAACCAATAACCAACGACAAAGCATACTACAATATCTTCCAGCCGTATTAAGTTAGTTCCAGGTCTACAATCAGCGGTAGCGCATGGCATTGCTCAGTTCCATAGAAGGATCGGTGAGTCGGGCGTTGTGTTTGGTCAATTTCCCGAGTGTGTGTTGGATCTGACGATAAACGGCTGTAAGAAACTCAGTTTTTCTTGATTAATACACAACATCTGGTCTTTAGAAGAAGAAGAAAACGTATACGCAGCTTTCCCTAATTGTATCGGCTTGAGGCTCGACTACTCGAGTGAAACAGAGCACGGTGTATATACCGACATTTACCACGCATGTACACGTACGTCTACGTCTCGCCATTTTTTTTCACATTCAGTTCAGTTCACTGTGCTTTTGATTTAGAACCGGGTGAGAGATAGGAACCGGAACCAAACCAAAGGCGAACGCGACGCTGCATCTTCAGTCTTCAGATCGGAGTGGAGCCAAATGAAAAGATTAGACGGCGATCAGTCGGGGCAGGTCCAATTGCCTAGGGATCGGCCTCGGCGCGCATGCAAGAGCCCTTTGTGAGTGAGGGTGGGCCCTGCAGCCAAAGCGAGCGAGAGCTGCAGCTTTGACCAGGAGGAGCCAGGGACGACCGATCGACCGGGCTGCCGATGCGTTGGCATGGCGATGGTAGGCCGGGTCCGGGTGAAGACGCGACACCGCCGTACGCAGCAGCAGCCTAGCTCGACTCGGGGAGCCCCTATACCGCGCGGTACGGAGGGAGCGAAGCTCCGCGTACCCGCCATGCGCCGCAGCCCACCTACCCTTCTTCTTTTCCAACATGCACGCTCTCCTTCCTCTCTTCTTTTTCTTCCTTCACGACCCGCCCGCTGCCGCCGGCCTAACCGCCTGCTCCCGCCCCCCGCGCTCGACGCCGCTGTCGCGCCACCTCCGCTCCTCGCCCTGCTCCAGTCGCCCCCTCCGCCGGTCCACCGCCACCCGGCCGGTCATCCCTCTAAACCCCCCCACCCCCACAAAAAAACTCGTCGCCGGCGAGCACCCAACCCCCCCCCCCCCCCCCTCGTTAAGTTTCTCCTCGCCGGCGCCGCCTCGGCTTGAGATTTCATCCTCGACGTTGCCTTCTCCACCGCGCGTCCGCGCCGGCGACGTCTCGACCTGGCCGCGTCGTCTTCTTCCTCCGCGTCGACCCCGACACTGTGGCGGCCCGACCCACTAAGGGGTACGCGGAGGTGTATAGATTTTACCCTTGACTCGTTGTAGCTAGCTTGATTGTGGTTGCTTGCTACGGTTGCCTCCTCCTGCAGACCTCCCCTGGCCACGTGTCTGGCTCTCTGCTGCTTCTGCTGATGTACGTCATCTGAATTCTGATGGATGCATATTTTCAACTTGTTTTTTTTTTTGCCAATTTATCATTTTTTTTTGAGAATCAACCGCCCATTTTATTAAATGCTCAAAACTTTGGGAATACAAACGCCAATGGGCGGATCGACAAACCAGACATAACGCCCTACTGGCGACCCCAGCACTGACTGTGCTAAATCTTGGGGCTCTTTATTGGACGAACGGTGTTCATGCACAAAGGTTGAGTCGGCAAAACCCTTTGCAGTGGACGTTATTTCATGCAGAATATGACTGTATCTCCCGAGGTTTGCTCCTTCATAGCCTCTACTACAGTCAGACAATCACTGCCACCCTGATACGAGTGAGAAGAAGGTCTTGTGCCAGGTTTAAACCCTCTCTTATCGCCATGGCCTCGAGCACTTCCGGATCAGCAAGTCCATCAAAGAGAACCGCTGACGCGCCCAGATATCCACCTTGGCCATCTCTTGCAACAGCCGCGACCGCGCCGCGCTCATGCTTTCGTGCAACCCCCACATCCACGTTGATTTTCGCAACACCAACCGGTGGGGGGATCCACGCAGGTCTGATGGGTGCAACCACCCCTCTTTGGCGATCCCCAACTTTCGAGTTCTTCAGTTGAGTCAATTCAGAAATGAAGCTGTCAATAAAACAATGCGTGCTGAGGGGGCTTTGGAAGACTCCCTCATGGATCGCCTTGCGTCTCGCGTGCCATAACGCCCACAGTGTTACACACATGCGTGTAAGCTGGTCCTGTGGTAATGTATCAAACATCGTGAAAAGCCAATTACGAGCTTCTGGTTCCTGCACCTGAGACATGTGCTCTGTCATCTCTTCATCCGCTAGCGCCCACACACAACGTGCCATTGTGCAGTCCAAGAGAGAATGTCTCCAGGAATCCTCCGCTCCACAAATACTGCATGTGCTCGACGGTGCTATGTGGCGGTGGTGAAGAACATCCGATGTTGGCAACGAATGCTTTGCCAAACGCCATAGGAACGTTTTTAGCTTGGCCGGAACCTTAATCTTCCATAGGCCGGTCCAACTCTTCTCCTGCCCCCTGACATCAGAGGATGCACGCGTCTCTTCCAGCCAAGCTTCACGCCTTTGTTTTGTACTGGTCAGCATTCTATATGCCGACCTCACGCTGAACAAGCCTCGCTTCTCATAATTCCAAGCCCAAAAAGCAGGCTGTCTCCGCGTACAGATCGGGATGGATTTAATTACCTGCACGTCCATAGGGAGGAAAAAGACACTCAGTTTTGCAATGTCCCACTGTCCTGTAGATTGGTCGATGAAATCACACACGCGCTGCGGCGGATCAGCTACCCGACATGCAAACGGTCTCATACACCCATCTCGGGGAATCCAATTATCCTCCCAAGGGTTTGTTTCCGCGCCTGTTCCGATGCGGCGGATCAACCCCTGCGCTAGTACACCTCTCCCTTCTAGGACTGCTCGCCAAATCCGAGATGGGTGAGACCCCAATTCAGCTGTCAGAAAATCAGTATTAGGGAAGTACACCGCCTTTAAAACTCTAGCACTTAGGGTGTTCGGGCTTTGGAGAATACGCCACCCTTGGCGAGCAAGAAGCGCCAAGTTGAACAACTCAATATCACGGAAGCCCATGCCCCCAAGGAATTTTGGTTTCGTCATCTCTTCCCACGCTACCCAGCATGTTTTTCTCTAGCCCTGCTTGCTGCCCCACCAGAAGTTTCTGATCATGGAGTTTATATGCTGGCACAAACCTTGTGGTAACTTGAAGCACGACATATAGAAAATAGGAATTGCCTGCGCCACAGATTTTATCAATACCTCCTTTCCTCCTGCCGACAAACACTGCTCCATCCAACCCTGGACCCTCTTCCAAATTCTATCCTTAAGATATTTGAAAGCTCCGTTTGTTGATCGTCCCACATCAGAGGGCATCCCAGGTATTTCTCACTCAACGACTCAGTTTGGACATTGAGTATCAACTTCAGCTCTTGTTTTGTTGCCAGCGGACAACGCTTACTAAAGAAAATAGATGATTTGTCTAGGTTCACTCGCTGACCCGAAGCGCGACAATAGGCATCCAATGTGTCACGGGCATCCCGAGCACTCTCCCGTTTGCTCTGATAAACAGCAGGCTATCATCTGCAAAGAGTAGGTGATTAACTGCCGGAGCATTAGGAGAAACCTTTAATCCTTGTAAGCTCGATGATTCACTTCTAACTTTTAAGAGGCACGACAGGCCCTCTGCTGCAAGCAAAAACAAATAAGGTGAGATCGGATCTCCCTGGCGGATCCCTCGAGAGGGCTTAAACTCCTGTAAGCGCTATCCATTAAACAAAACTGAGAATGTCACCGTAGTCACCATCCTCATAATCATGTCTACCCATGCTCGGTGGAAACCCAACTTCAGCATAATTGCTCTGAGATAGTCCCATTCCACGCGATCGTAAGCTTTCCGCATGTCAAGCTTAAGCGCACAAAACCTGTGCTTGACGGCCTTGTTTCTCTTCATAAAATGCAAACATTCATAGGCCGTAATAATGTTGTCTGTTATCAACCTTCCCGGTACAAAGGCGGACTGCTCATCTGATATGATTTCTGGTAGCACTTGCTTCAATCTGTTGGCGAGAACTTTGGAGGCTATTTTATAGATAACATTGCAAAGACTTATAGGGCGGAATTGACCAAGCTCTTCCGGTTTGCTGACCTTCGGGATCAACACTATAAAAGTTTTGTTGAAAGCAGATGGGTCATCCTCTCCACGAAGCACTCGCAACACAATGCTCGTTACCTCTTCCCCACACAACGCCCAGTGGCGTTGGAAAAAATGTGCGGGAGGCCATCCGGGCCCGGCGCCTTGGTGGGGAACATCTGAAAGAGGGCTTCTTTAACTTCTTTCTCGCTTATCATCGCAGTTAGTCCCTCGTTCATCTGTTCCGTAACCCGAGACGGTACACAATCAAGCACCGCGTCCATCTCGTCAGTCCCCTCCGACCTGTACAAATCAGCATAAAAATCATTAGTGAGACCGGCCATCACGGTCGGATCCTCCGTCATTGTGCCGTCAGGTTTCCGGAGGCTAGCTATCTTGTTCTTTCTTTTCCTTTGGCTGGCCCGTAAGTGAAAAAATTTAGTGTTCTTGTCACCTTCCGTCAACCACTGTACTCGAGATCGTTGTTTCCACATAACCTCCTCATGGTGATCAAGCTCAACTAGCCGATCAACGATCTTGATTTCCGCATGGGTTGGCCCCGTGCGTGTGTGGAAATTGTAAAAACCCTAATTTCTGTTGTTGTATTGATCTGACCCTCGTGGGGGTATATAAGGAGTACAAGACTTGAGAGGCAAGACGCCTATGACTTGGAATACAAGATTGGACTCTAATTTCCTAGTCTATCTCTAGTCGTACCGTACACATATTCTAACATTCCCCCTCTGTCGTAGCGGGAGTGAAGCGAACGATTGCGACTGTCTTTGAGGCTTGCACTTCCGTCGTCTCCTCCTCTCCGCCATCATCAACTGCGTCTCTGATAGTCTCTCCTCTCTTCCCTCCCGCAGTCACAGCGGGAGTGGCGTGAACGCAAGTGACGACGCGGACTGCTGTCGACTGGAACTCTTGAGTTGCTGTAGACGTGTGTATGATGTTGATGTCGAGGTAGCCGAGCGTGATGTAGCCGTGGTCGAGGTTGTCGCGGTCGGTGTAGCCGATAGAGCCGAAGGCGCAAAAAAAAAAAATTGCGCGGTTTTGGGTTTTGAGGCGGCGGCGGCAGGGTTTCTGCGGCGGCGGCGGGTTTTTTGGCGGCGGCGGCAGGTTTTCTGCGGCGGCGGCGGGGTTTTTACCAGGCGGGCGAGGCGATCGTGCGATCGCCCTAGCAGAGCGCCGGCGAAGTTTTTGGGCGGCGGCGGCAGGGTTTCTGCGGCGGCGGGGTTTTGGTTTTTGGCGGCGTGCGGCAGCGACTCGCGTGGGAGCGGCGGCAGGCAGGCGGCGGTTTTTTTGTGTCATTGTGCGGCGGCGGCAGCGGATCTGCGGCGGCGGCGGTTTTTGCGGCGTGCGGCTCGACTCGCGTGATGTAGACCTTGGCGCTGATTTGTGTTGGCGGTGTAGAACTCGGCGAAGATCTTGGTGTAGTCGTACAGCTTGATGATGTGCTCGGCTCGGTGTAGTTTGGGTTGATGCACTGCAGATCGGTCGGTGTAGAAGATCTGGACTGTCCGGATCGTGTCCGGAGTTTCTCCAGGTCGCGCGTTCGATCTTGGCGGCGTACTCGCGGACGGGGCTGCATCCATGTACGTATATAAACCTTCTGTTCATACCTTGTCTCTTGTCTTGTAGTCCGGAGTTGATGCCATGTGCATGCATGTAGCGGATGAGGCTGCATGGGTGGAGATGCTGCAATCTGGGGTTGCGATCTCCACCAGCGCCGGTCTAGCTCCTGGATAGCGCGCGTGGCCGTCGCCCGTCGATTGGTCAGCAGCATCTGCGTGTAGTGCCTGGGTCTGCAGCAAGGTGTACGTGGCGTCGATGGAGGTTGATGTTGCATGCGGCGTCGATGGAGGTCGCCGGAGTCACCGATCGATCTTGCACCGATTTTCACCGGAACGAGGATCAGAGTACCGTGGATTTAGGATTTATTTGTGGCTAATATGATCTAATCTACGGAACCGAGAATTTCGAATTGGATGTAATCTAATCTAAGAACGATCAGATCTTTGATCTAAACCGGGTGCCGCGCCCCGAGGAGAGGAGATTAATCTCCCCGGGGCGGCGCGATGCGGAAGTGGTGGAGAAGCCTAGGATCGGCGTCGTGAGACTAACCGCTCTGATACCATGTGGAAATTGTAAAAACCCTAATTTCTGTTGTTGTATTGATCTAACCCTCGTGGGGGTATATAAGGAGTACAAGACTTGAGAGGCAAGATGCCTATGACTTGGAATACAAGATTGAACTCTAATTTCCTAGTCTATCTCTAGTCGTACCGTACACATATTCTAACAGCGTGCTGGTTCCTCCCGTAGCTTCTTCAGCTCGTCCCGAAGGCTACGTATTTCCATCCGTACACTACCGGATGTGTTTGTCCCCCAGCTCTGTAAGGAACCAGTGACCGAGCTGAGTTTTTCCTGGAGCTCCACCAACGTTGTTGCTTTCCCAAGTTGATTCCAAGCATTTTCAAGTGTTGGCTGAAAGTTCTCATGGCGTTCCCACATCACCTCATATCGGAACAATTTATCTTCTTCACGTCGACGCGGGGGCCGCACTGGACCTTCCCACTGCAAGAGAATGGGACAATGGTCCGAGCATGCAGCCGTCAGGTGCTGAACCTTGGCTAGAGGAAAACGTGAGCACCAGTCCGGCGTTGCCAGCGCACGGTCCAGTCTCACCCGACAGTATGATCCACCTGCGACTTTTTTCTCGTATGTCCAGCTAGTGCCTTCGTAACCCAGGTCTTGTAGACCACACACATCCACCATGTCACGAAAGCCTGCAATTTGCGCATTGCTTCTCTCCTGCACTCCTACGTGTTCGTGACGGTGTAGAACCTCATTAAAATCCCCTAGACACATCCAGGGTAAAGAAGACGACGCTCGGATATATTTAAGCATGTCCCAGGTTTTAAACCTCTCGTTCGTCTGTGCCTCCCCATAGACCGCTGTTAAGCGCCATGGGTCCTTCCCAACCTCAGTCACAATAGCATCAATATGATACTGCGAATAAGGTAAAATTTCCATTGATACTTTATTAGTATTCCAAAACAAACCGAGCCCGCCACTACGGCCCGAGCTGCTTACAGCAAAACACTTATCGAAACCTAAGGATCGAGCTAGTCCTTCCACCCGTCTCTTATGTAGTTGCGTTTCTAGCACACAGAGCACGGTTGGGGCGTACTTCTTCGCAAGATCGCGAAGCTCCCTCACTGTCGCGTCTCCGCCTAATCCGCGACAGTTGAGTGACATGGCACTCATTGCTCCTGGCGGCCCTCCGTCTTGGAGGCCGCCCCACTTGAATTGTTTGTCGCCTTGTCCCTTGCTACATCCCTGGCATTCCCACCACCCTTCGGCTGCTTATCCTCCTTGGCCAGTGCGGCGTCAGTCGCCCTCTTCATCCTTTTCTTCTCAGCCGGTGTCACGTAACGTGGAGGCGGGGGAGGAACCAGCCCCGGATCCGCCATGCCCGTGTCCATGTCAAGTTGCTTTTTTGCAGCCGGTTCAGTCACCTGTGTTTCAGTATGGTTCATGTCCCCAGGTTGCTTCAGTGGGCTCGACGCTGTGTCGTCTAGATCCGTTTCCGGCTCATCTCCCAGCCCTGCATCCTGAGAATTGCGTTTCCGACTGTTTGTGGAGCCCTTGGGCACCCACTTGCGGTAGCCACGACCAGCACCCGACGTGCGCCCGACCGCTTTACCTCCACGGCCACCCCTCGAGCCACGGCCCTGCTGGGTACCTTCCTCGTCTCTCCATGGGGGGCGAGTGCGGACGCCCGGTGTTCCCCGCTTCCAGAACTCATCCTCTGAGACCATCCACTTCCCAAACTGCAGCTCTGAGTCCTCGTATTCTCCGGTACCACACTCCAGGTGGGTGTGATCCATCAGCCCACAATGCTCACAATATTTGGGCAGCTTCTCATATTTGATCTGCAGAAACATGCGATTACTCCCTTCCAGCGTCAGAGGTACAAAACGCGTCAGAGGTTTAGCAGAATTTATCTTCACCCTCACACGATGGAAAGCTCCTGTCCGAGTTTGAATGGCGGTCAGATCAACATGGATAACTTCTCCCACCCTCTCGGCCAGCTGGGTAATGACCTCTCTCTTCCGGAACAGCGGCGGGATCTTATGAATCTGTACCCATGCCGTAACGCCACGCGGGATAACCGTCGGCGTGGTTGTTGCTCCGTCAAACGGCTCCATCATGAGAGCCTGTCCCCGAAAAAGCCACGGACCCTCCTCGGTGATTCTCTTCCAGTCTCCCAGGCAGTTCGCCTGCAGCACGAACAAGTTGGGTTCCACCTCATGGAAGATGACCTCGTGCGCAGGGTTCCATGCAGCGAGCATGGTATTTTTCAGAGACTGCATGCTGTACGTCTTCCTCGTCAGAACCTTCGTCGCCGCAAGCCACTTGACGGCCGGCCAGCGGCGGACCTCCGCTTCCGCAAGAACCACATCGTTAAGCTCTTCCCCGTGCAGCTTCAGGTTCTTCAGCAGTTCGTCCACGTCCACGTCCTGGCTCATCTTCCCTTCCCTCGCCTTCGAACTCTCAGCCATGGCGATCGTACCTACTCCCGATCGCTCACAAGACCAACTCGCAACCGTCAACCACGATCTACCAAGGCCGGGCAGCCGGACTCGCCGGCCCCTTAGTCAGCCCGAGTAGACAGGGAGGCGGAGGAGGGGTTGGAGCGTGGGAGGAGAGGTGTCCTACGGTGGTGATGAAGATCGCCGCCGGAGTCGCCAACCCTAGGAGGAAACCCTAGGTCTTCCCGTTGTACTTGTTTAACGCTTTCTTTTGCCAATTTATCAAATAACTGAAGTAGAAATCCCAGGTGTCTTCTGGGCCCTATCTCTCTCTACAAGAAAGTGTCTCCTGGGCCGCTTCACTTTCTCTCTAAAAAAAAATGTTGTTGTTGTCTCCTGGTGGTGAAACCTATATGCCGCCCGCAGGCGCCCCTTTAGTGAAGCGGCGCCTACATGCTTCCATCGCGAACCGTTTTCTGGGCCGGCCCAATTATTCAGCGCGATGCTTCGTTCTTCCTTCTTCTTTCTTCCCCACGCCGCGCCGCCGCTCCCCCCGCTCTCGTCGGCCACACGAAGCTCAGTCCACTCCACTTCCGCCGCTCGTCCGCTTCCGCCGCGCCAGGATCTCCGCCCTGGCCCTCCTCATGATGGTCGTGCACGCCCGCTCCGGCGGCAACATCGAGATCATGGGACTCATGCAGGGCAAGGTCGACGGCGACACCATGGTCGTCATGGACGCCTTCGCGCTCCCCGTCGAGGGCACCGAGAACAGGGTCAACGCCCAGGCCGACGCATACGAGTACATGGTCGAGTACTCCACAATCAACAAGCAGGTCAGCACCCCGCTACTAATTTTTGGTATTCTCGATCTGGTCAGACTGCAATGTTGCTTCCAATAGACTGTCTATTTGCTTGCCCGCATGAGAATTGCTGTAGTTGGTGCTTTTAATTGCAATCGTGTTGTTCGTGTGTCTAGTTTTGGGGTGGATTAGGGCACTGCTGCTAATTTGGTGCACATCTATTTGCTTGCCCGCATGAAAACTGCTGTATCAATTTGGTGCTATTAATTGCAGGATTATGGGCAACCCTGCTAATTTGGCGCACATCTGTTGGATTGATATGTGCAGTGAGCTTAAAAGTGGCCAGTAGCAAAGCAAGCTCCTTTTTGCTTGTATGATCTTCATAGTTGTGCGCTTCCTTATGAATTAGGAACTCATAGGTCCAGTCAATGTAAATGCTGATAATTTAACTAATTAGTTTGTGCTCTAGATTGTTGCTGACATATTGAGAACTGATATAGCCTCTCAGATGTGCAGTGATCCTAAAATGTTGTTGACGAGAGTTACAGTACAACATTGAAAACATGACTAGTTGATTCTGAGTCATTGTACTAGTGGTTTTGATAGTTAATTAGTTACTGGTGCCATGGCATTTGGTGTAGGATTGAACAACAAGCCCAATGGTTCCATATTTGTACTTCCTGTCAACCATCGAATTTATGCATATATTTCTCTGGTTTTCTCACTTATTATTGAGAGTTTAGATGTAGTATGCACACATGGCTGCATTTGTGCTTGTTTAATCTGTTTTGGCAAATATTGATTTACATAAATGTTACATTGATCAATGATCAGTTAGAGAATGCTGCTACTTAGATACGCGAGGAAATATTCACATGCAATTGTGCCGTTAATGCTAAATAATCAATAAAACTAGCTTGTTCATGTTCTTCATTTGGATAGGCTGGAAGGTTGGAAAATGTGATTGGTTGGTATCACTCACACCCTGGTTATGGATGCTGGCTGTCAGGCATTGATGTTTCAATTCAGATGCTTAATCAACAGTTTCAAGAGCCATTCTTGGCTGTTGTGATAGACCCTACAAGGACTGTTTCTGCTGGTAAAGTGGAAATTGGAGCTTTTAGGACATATCCGAAAGATTACAAGCCGCCGGATGAGACTGTGTCCGAGTATCAGACCATACCACTCAACAAGATTGAAGATTTTGGTGTTCACTGCAAACAGGTGAGTAGATTAGTTGTTAATTTTTAGTTTTGCTCAAATGTGGGGTTTAGTTCTTCTTTGACTGTATCTGTTTTCATGCAGTACTATTCTTTGGATATAACTTATTTCAAGTCATCCCTGGACTCCCACCTCCTTGATCTACTCTGGAACAAGTACTGGGTCAACACACTGTCCTCATCACCAGCAATTACTAGAATCCGAGGCAGCCACACAAATTTCCCACCTTTCTGTAGCTGTGCTCTTTGACATGTGCGCTCCGAATAAGGCGCTGAGAAACCTACCCATTCCAGCCCGATTTTACTAGTGGAGCAGCTTGTGTGAATAATGATAGCATGAATTGTTTCTTTTGTTTTGTAGACAAAATGTTATCCTGAGCAGACCTTTGGGAGAGAGATACGGTGGGACGCCCTGCACAACTCGCTGGTGGGGGCGACCACGTACAGTGGCACTCATTGTTTCCTTTTTATGTTTTAAATTTCGCTTATTTTGAAAATGGTTCATATTTTGGAAAATAATTATTGTTAAAAAATGGTTTTGATTTTTCGAAAATGGTTCCTTTTTGAAAATGGTTCCGAACCGAAAAAATGGTTCTGAATGAAAAAATGGTTCCTTTTTGAAAATGGTTCCGAACTGAAAAAATGGTTCCGAAACGAAAAATGGTTCCGATTTTCCGAAAATGGTTCCTTTTTCAAAATGGTTCCGAACCGAAAAATGATTCCAATTTTCGAAAATGGTTCCGATTTTTCGAAAATGGTTCCTTTTTTGGATATGGTTCCGAACCGAAAAAATGGTTCCTTTTCAAAATGGTTCCGACCGAAAAAATGGTTCCGATTTTGAAAATTGTTCCGATATTTTGAAAATGATTCGAACCAAAAAAAAAGGTTCCTTTTTGAAAATGGTTTCGAACCAAAAAAAATTGTTTCGATTTTTCTAAAATGGTTCCTTTTTTAAAATGGTTCCGAACCGAAAAAATGGTTCCGATTTTTGAAAACGGGTCCATTTTGAAAATGGTTCCAAATTCGAAAATGGTTCCATTTTGAATATGGTTCCAAATTTAAAAATGGTTCCATTTTGAGAATGGTTCCAAATTCGGAATTTGTTCCATTTTGAAAATGGTTCCGAATTTAAAATGGTTCCAAATTTGTAAATTGTTCATTTTTTAAAATGGTTCCAAATTTAAAATGGTGCCAAATTAAAAATGGTTCCATTTTGAAAATGGTTCCAAATTAAAAAATGCTTCCATTTTGAAAATGGTTCCTAATTTAAAAATGGTTCCATTTTAAAAATGGTTCCAAATTAAAAAAATGGTTCCAAATTTGAAAATTGTTCATTTTTTAAAATGGTTCCATTTTGAAAATGGTTCCAAATTAAAAACTCGTTCCATTTTGAAAATGGTTCCAACTTAAAAATGGTGCCGAATTTAAAATGGTTCCAAATTTGAAAATTGTTCATTTTTTAAAATGGTTCCATTTTGAAAATAGTTCTAAATTAAAATGGTTCCAAATTAAAATGGTTCCGAATTTAAAATGGTTCCATTTTGAAAATGGTTCCAAATTTAAAATGGTTCCAAATTTGAAAATTGTTCCATTTTTAAAATGGTTCCTTTTTAAAATGGTTCCAAACTTAAAAATGGTTCCATTTTTAAATGGTTCCAAATTTAAAAATGGTTCCATTTTGAAAATGGTTCCAAATTTAAAAATGCTTCCAAATTTAAAAACGGTTCCAAATTGGAAAATTGTTCATTTTTGAAAATGGTTCCATTTGAAAATGGTTCCAAATTTAAAAATGGTTCCATTCTGAAATTGGTTTCAAATTTAAAATGGTTCCAAATTTGAAAAAAAATCATTTTTTAAAATGGTTCGTTTTTTAAAATGGTTCCAAACTTATAAATGGTTCCAAATCTAAAAATGGTTCCAAATTTAAAATGGTTCCAAATTAAAATTGGTTCCAATTTTGAAAATAGTCCATTTTTTAAATGGTTCCTTTTTGAATGGTTCCTTTTTAAAATGGATCCAAACTTATAAATGGTTCCAAATCTAAAAATGGTTCCGAATTTAAAATGGTTCCAAATTAAAATGGTTCCAAATTTGAAAATTGTTCCATTTTTAAAATGGTTCCGAATTTAAAATGGTTCCAAATTTGAAAATTGTTAATTTTTTAAAATGGTTCCAAATTTTAAAATGATTCCAAACTTAAAAATGGTTCCAAACTTTTTGTTCATTTTTTAAAATGGAAAACGGGAATTGAAACGGAAATGGTCCTCAACAAGAAGAGGCTAAATGCATACATACGTACAAGATCTATTCATATCTCTGTTGAAACGAAAAAGTTATAACATGAAAGTTGTGGAAAACGGCGAGTTTCATATACCCGTGAAAGGAATTTTGAAACCGGCGACTGAGAGTGACAAATTTAACAAAATTCATCTAAAAATATTGAAAACTTCGGTCCAAAATTAAGAAGTTACATTACACGAAACTCGAAACCGATCACGGAAATGGAACCTAATCGTGAACGCACACATATTTCGTGTGTAAATTATTTTTGAAATGAATTTTTTTTTGTGTGAGATGGAGTATGGGTTAGAGTGTGTACACAGTACAGGCTAAGTTTCATATGAAGGGAAAGAAGCAGTCAGAAAAAAAAGGATGCGAAGCAGATTCTGGCGTAGCTACTGATTCCTTCAAAACTATGCGGCCGTAGCTCATCAGCGAACGAACCACGAAACAACCACGAAACAGTGAGTAGGAAAACTATGCGTACAAAAGAATGGGCCGGCCCAGGAATCAAAGCACGCAGGCGTCGCGTGTGCTATGGGGCGCTAACGCGCGTTCTATATCACCTCCCTCTCCTGGTTATAGTTTCGGTGGGTGTCTGGCGATGGGCTAGGTTCGTACTTTACTGGGCTGAATGTTTCTCGTCGATCCAAGTAGGCCACCACGTTGCGCTTCCAGTCTCCGCTAACGCCGCCATGGCTCCACCACCGGAGCGCTCGTCCCCCCGGCGACGGCCTTCGAGATCCGCCGCCTCATCATCTGCGGCGGGCCCAGCTTCGGACCGATGTCAGCCAGATTCCAGCAGGGCGTGCGGCGTCTGAGGTACCGAGGAACGTCGGGGCGTCGGCTAGGTCGTCCGCAATCATTCAGCCACTGCAGCGGGGTGCGGTGTAGGGGATGGAATGGCGGCGCGGGAGTGCGTGCGGCGACGGGCATTGAACTCGATCGCGAGGCGAGCGGGACACACCGGCGACGGGAAATTTCTAGGCGTGCGGCGCCGGGCATTCAACCGGATCGCGAGGCGAGCTAGGCACACCGGCGAGACGGAAGTGAGATCACTCTCCACTGGTAAGCTTCCAATCACTTTAGTGTGAATGATCCCCTTTAGTTTTATTAATCTGGATGATGGTTCTGAGAAATCTGCGTGGTGAATGGAGAAAGAAAAACTGATGACCAGACCAGTGCTCCTTCATAGTACAGTGGAGAGATAAAGACATTGCAAATATTTTATTTCACGGTTTGTACACTGAAAAACGATGGATTTACAACCAAATTTAGGATTAAGTCTGAACAAAATCTAGATATACCGTTGAAACGGAAAGCATCGCCATAGGAAGTAGCAGCAGTTGCTTCTGAAGATGGGATGGGAGTAAAGCTGTGGTCATCGCCAAAGGATTAAGTCTGAACAAATTCGTAGGATGCACCGATCTGTATAACAAGTTTGATGTGATTGGACTCGGTGCGATTCTTGTTCTCTGTCTTGACCTGCCCCAGTACAAGTTGTATTGTCTCTGAATGTGGACCAACGAGCCTGACCGTTTTCAGATTCTTCAAGTTCTTAATGCCAATAATGTTAATTCTGCTCCGAGCATTCAGACAAAGCGTCTCGAGCTTTGCCATTGATCCTATCTCAAATTCGATTGATTCAGGATATTGATCGTGGATAAATATGTCCAGGGTCCTGAGCATGGAGAAGTTATGGGTGGTGCGCGTGACCAGTTCTCGGTCTACAAAGGAAGGAAGGACCAGCTGGATTGTCTGCAGGCTGGGCATGTTGCACAAGGCATCTAGTACCTGGTTGCTCTGATCGTGCACTTTTACATATAATGCCTCAAGGTGTGTGAGTGATGGGATCCAGTCTGGCAATTGTGTAATGCCAAAGGGCAAACGAAGGCTTTGGAGGAGTGGTGGCGGTGAGGAGATGTACTGCATTACGTCCGATCCCTTCAGAGTCCAACCGATGTGGTGCAGATTGAGCACTCGGAGAGAGTACATGTTTTCCAGGGAGGATGCAAGAGCACGCCAGAAGAGCTCATCTCCTTTCAGCACTCTGATAGACAGCACTTGCAACTGTTGTAGCTCACCGATCTCTTGGGCAACACTGACGTTGGCAGTAACCACCATGCCGCCTTCGATTTCTACCCTCCGCACCTCCCGCAGCGCCTTCATGTTCCCTATCCCCCGTGGCAATTCCCAGTCATTGCACTTGAGGCGCTGAAGTTTGTTCAGCTTTGTCACTGTTGGTGGCAGCTTGCAGACATCCGTATTCTCTACATCGAGAGACTCCAGATGCTCTAGGTTGCTGATTTTGCTAGGCATCACGCTTATTGTTGTACCGCTCAAGTTCAAGAACCTCAGGAGATACAGTCGGCATACATATCTCATGTGCTTGTTTTGCAGGGCTTCACAATCTTGCAGGTCAAGTACCCTTAGCAGTTTGAATTCGACTAGTTGATCCAGCAGCTTGCTGAGGCCAGCTTCCGACTGAAATGTGGTCAGTGATCGTACATGCTCAAGTTTCATCGCCTCAATGCCATGCCTCGCACGATGCTGCTCCACTTTCTTAACTGGGTCACAGTCTCCATGGATGGAGAGGCGGCGAACCTTGCCATGTGGCATCTCTGTGTATTGCCGTCCTACCAAGCAAACAAAGTTAGTCTCCAAGGATTTGGACACCATCACCTCTAGCATCATGTCATGCACCTGACATGTCTCATCTTCGTCATCTTCATCGAAGTGGACGGCCCTCTTTCTGTCATGTTTAATAATCATGCCCTACTTACTAGATCATTAAAATAGTCTTCTGCAATCTCCAACAAAGTCAGCCCCCGCTTCTCAGCCACCAAACCTTCGGCAATCCACCTGTACAGCAGCCTATGCTTCTCAACGACATAGTCCTCAGGGAAAATGCTCAGATACAACATGCAAGCCTTGGATGATGAGGCAGGTAATCATAGCTGAGCGAAATCAGCTGCCTCATTCCCTCCAGGGTAGGGTGGTTCTCCATCTGGGAACCAATTGAACTAGAAACTCTTCTCCACACTTCTATGCTATCAGCTGATTTATAGCTTGCCAGAAGACTTGCAATGCTCACTATGGCCAATGGCAACCCACCACATTTTTTCAAAATCCTGTCCATAATATCTTTCAGTTCACTGGGGCAAGTATGCGTGTCGGAGCCAAACGCTGTCTTCACAAACAGTTCCTCAGAGGCTTGTGGTACTAGGGTCTTCATTTGATGGACAGTCCCTTCTGAACCACTAGTTGCTTTGGCCACGGTCTCTATCCGAGTTGTCACAATAACTCTGCTGCCATGGTTATTCCTGGGCAACCTCACGCAAATTGCTTCCCATGCTTGTAGGCTCCACACATCATCAATGACAATAAGGTACCTGGTTTAATTGAACATATATACATGATCCATGTTAGAAAATGTGCTGCATGCTCCATGTTAGAATAGTTGTTTGATCCTAAACTCCTCCCATTCCAATACATTCGCTTTTCATTAAATCACATGTCATAAAAAATTCATCATTAGAAACTTTATTCGAATACGAATGTGATGTTATAATTTTCTCAACATATCAATTTTTTCACTGGTCAAATTAATGGGCAAACTTATGTTAAGTTTCATGCACAAACAAATATCCGAATTGATGCAAAGAAAGTGTGCAGTCCACATATATTACAACACCCCCTCTTACATGTGACTCCATGAGGCTTACACGTGAGATCAATAAGACTTTTTTATTTTTAGGGTAGAGATCAATAAGACCTATACGTGGATAGTAAGAGGACAAGAGTATTTTTCGTTAAATTTCATAAGTCGAGACTTAAATTCAAGACCTCAGCTCCGACACACCAGTATAATCAAAATTCCAAGCTTATGGAAAATATGGAACGTGGACCTTGAAAAACGGTTCGCCACCTAATGGGGACGGAGGGAGTTTTAGTAAGTGCTCTAAAATAGTTTTTGGAACTTATTTCTCCAACATTTTCCTTTCAAGAATAAGAATGCCCCTAAATATCATAATGCTCTTGTGGCTAGTGATGAAAATGCACTTCTTTGAACATAAATATTTGTGAAGAAGAAGAACTGAAGGAGATGATAACTGCGACTCTACAGGAACAATTAACCATTTTACTTTGAATGGCGAACTCCCCCATTTTTCTATGGCGAGCTAGATAAAATTAGCATGAAACAACTTAACCTTTTTACTTGGGAAACCTAAGCTTGGGTGTATACCTTTTCTCGTTAAGGAGATCCTTGAGCTTGCTGGACAGCGTTTCCACATCCATCTCGCTGTTGTTTTGTGGCCCGATCTGCTGGAGCATGCGCAGCAGCAGTCCCTTTATGTCCTTCCCGCCATCGAACGCTTGTGAAACGGACACTAGCGCCTGGCACTGGAAGTCCGCGGCCAGCTGCCTGCACACCTCCATGGCCATGGTAGTCTTACCGAGCCTCCAAAGCCCACGATGGAGAACACCTTGAGCTTCCTATCGCGCTCGTCGTCATTTTTGCTTATAGCCTTAGCCAAGGTGCTGGCCTCTTCCCTGATGCCGACGAACTGGTCAGGGTCGTCGGCACGGCGGAGCGCGCGTGCAGACACGGACGCCGCCGAGACAGGGGCGAAGCAGGCAGACCTGCGGAGTTCCTCCCGGTCGATGCCGTACCGAGCACGGCGTTCGTTGACAGCTGTGGTACGCTCCAGTAGGGCTCGTACGTCGGCGGCGAGGGTGCGGCGCAACAGCACCTTCTGGAACTGGTATCTAGGCCATTGCAGGAGCGGGATGGGTCGTCTGATGCGGATCCAGTAGATGTCGATGCAGTCTTCGGAGTCGTAGGCGATCTCGCGCACCTGCTTCGTCCACGCCCGGATGAGGTGGTCGACGGTGCTCTCGTCTGCCTCAGAGAGCATGCGGAGGACGGCATTCATGGTTTCCAGCTCATCTATTAGGTGGATAACCTTCTTGCCGACGCCGTGGATCTCCTGCAGCTCATCAACCAGCAGGACCCCAAACTTGGTCACAACGGACACTGCCGCTCTCTCCATTCCCTCAACCGATGCAAGCTCGGGTAGTGGGGGCGGAAGGTGGGCTTGGTTGGGGACACGATTTTGAGAAGCTTGTGTGAGGAAAAGAGCAAATGGCAATGCACGTCTGAGCAGTATTTGACAGTGATTCGAGCGATCAGACACCAGCAAATTAGCATCTAGCACTAAAGTATCCATAGGGAAACTTCACATTGACCCACATGGGGCATCTTTCTGAAGTCACTTGTGAAGTCATGATTATCAATTAGTATCATATTACTGTATGACAGAAACGATCTGTTGGACGTACCCTGCTGCATGATCCAGTCGACATCGATTACCGGCCAAGATATGTTATTGCAGCTTTCAAACGTCTCAAGAAGTTTGGCCCAGACGATAATTAAGCCAGTCAACATCCATCACCGGCGAAAATAAGTTATTGTAGCTTTTGAACGTCTCAATAAGTACAGTATATTTTAAATAAATGACCACCCCAATGCATGTACTTTAATTTTTACATGTACTTCTTGATCCCATTGGTTCTTGTGATATTTCTTTCCTCCTACGATTACATGTGCAAAAGACTAGCGACTCTTCTTAGCTGCAGCAAAAACGCCAGCTCTAACTGTACTTAAGTTTTGTCAGGCCTTGGTTGTATCTTCTTTGTACAGTACTTTGTAGCCGGCAGCAAGAGACGGGAGAATCCATCACCTAGCTTTACCGCGGTTTTCTGAATAAGGTTTGTGATCGTCTATCTTAATCCTATTGCCGCTAGTGGCATCTTGAATATTTTATTTTGGCTTCTGCTATGCGTATTTTTTTGTAATATTTGCAGGTATTTATTTCTTACGTGCAACGTTGTATAGCTCTAACTATACACACAACCGAAGGTGAACTAACAAGTCGGAGTAACATGTGTATATCTGCTATGGCATGTGTGCACACAACCGAAGGAGATGATACGTTATGTTGCAGCGATTGCTGGCACTGCTATAATGAAGAAAAAAAAAGCATGGTATCAGAGTAGTTATTGTGGAGCAATTGGTGATTATTTTTCATCTCGAAAAATATTCTACTCTTAGTGGCTTCAGTTTCCAATGTAGAAAAGCAGTAAATCAATGTTTTGTTAGAGTAGAAGTTTTGAGACCATGTCTAATCTAACTATGTTTTGTATAGAAGTTTTGATCTTACCAAGCATGGAAGGCCTGCGAAAACTACAGACAAAACGAGATCGTGTAGGTTTCACATAAATGCAGATTACTGGATATCATTTAGGTGAAATTAGAAAATAATACAATTTATATTTGTTAATTTGTAGTATAATAAATCTGCTATTTTAGAATGACCAAGAAATTTGTAAGATTACAAGTGTGTTGGAATGCACGCGGACTGTTCGCCAACGCTCAAACTCAGCCCATATGTGAGCGGTTTTGGGGCAATCCAGACACGTCCGGATAGCCTGGCACGGCGGATCCAGTCCAATGCGACCCCACATATACCCCACTCCGACCCCACCCTGGATAAAAACCCTACCTCACTCTCCTTCAATGCCCTTCACTCCACTCTCCTTCTCGTCCTCTTTTATTTGCTAGGTGGAGGGATCCGTCCTCACGTACAATCATCTTTGGGAGAGCCCATGGCGGTTGACCCACTATTAGAATATATTGAAGAATGTTCCGACACCACAACACGCCGAAGTACGAGAGAAGGCCTGAGAAGCCGAGGGTGTGCAAAGTAGAGAGCCACGCCCGAATGGCACGGCGTGCTAGGCAGAGGTAACAAGAACATGGACGGAACCAGGAATATTACATTGGGGAGGGAGGGGGAAATTAACCATTTAACTTGGAGGGGGTCATATTGGTAATTTTAGATAAAATTGGAGGTAAAATATATCCACATATTAATAGGAGGGTTTTCAAAAAGAAATCAAACATGGGGAGACCCATGGCCCACCGCGCCTCCCCCTAGTTCTATCCTTGAACGCGAAGCGGCGGCCGCCGCATATGTCGCGATGGAGTACAACCCAATCCCCCTGCAATGAAGCTCCGATCTAGTCTCCATGGCATTCTCCGTTCATGAGGATTTTTCGTTGTCCGCCTATTAGTTGAACTTTGTCTGCAAGTTTCTATGTTTGTCCGAACTTTGTCTCACGAATTTGTATATGTCGAAGTATGTTTATCTATTTGTATGATCTACATTGAATGGGTATTATGGTTTTGAGGGATGGTATTTGAAGTGGATGACTAGAGATGCACACATTTGGGGTTTGTCCGTCGTGTCCGCGGACAAAGAGGGGGTCAATTTTACCAACTCCAGTTGCAGATACTCTTAGGTCTGTCGTGTTACACACACCCATCAGCAAACTGTCAAGTTTCACCGCATGGCGCCTAGAGAATCTATGCATGTCATCGACGGTCTAATATGCAACTAATTTATTAAAACTTTACATGATTTTATCGGGTTTCTTTTGCAGGATTTCTATCTCTTGTAGACACCTTTTTTATAATAATTTTTTGACTTATAGTGGTAATTAGTACTCCCTCTGTTCCTAAATGTAAGATGTTTTAGATATTACACATGTTGTCTAGATACATACACAAATGAGTGAACATAGACATGAAGTGTGTCTTGATACATTTGTGTACATGTGTATGTGGACAAAGTCTAAATCATCTTATATTTGGGAATGGAGGGAGTACATGGTAGAGATGTATAGTTGTCTTTAGCGGTTACCAAAAGGAATCTAAATGAAACAAACGAATCATCAACGCCTTCAAACTCTTTTATGTCCAACGACTCCGAAATTGACCTATGGAAGCACAAACTAAAAGATCGTGCTGAAAACAAAATCTTCCAGCATCTTTACTGCCATAAGCATCCCAACGCAGACATGCCCCCACTTCAGGAAAAGAATCATGTACTCCCTCAGGTCGGGTTTATATGCGAAGAAATTGTTACACATCTCTAGAAAACCTTAGAAATACTTCCTCCATCACGACAATTGTTCTTTATGTCGGTGGCCACGTCATCTTTGTCCCGAGGAAAAGGTGGCCACGTCATCATAGCTTTAATTGTGATTGCACTTGCTTTTATTCGATCGGATTAAGTTAGTACTCGGTGACGGTGAATGAGCATACACCCAAGCATCACTTTACCACTACTAGAGGCTAAGCATCTTTTCCGGTGGGTCAAATGAGGCAACCAAGAACAAACAGTAAAGCATATCTTTCTTGAAAGACGTTCACACATGGATTGGGCACGCAGCTTTACCTAATAATCGACCCGAAGAATCCTATAAATTAATGCTCATTAGCTGCAACGCAGCAAACGTGTGAGTTTCAAAGCTGAACAACTAGATGAAAGCAGAGGCACGGAACGGTAAGCATGAATATATGTCACTGCCATACAACAAGGTGCTCAGTACTCGATGGTTGTATTCAACCTTTTTTCTTTAAAGAGATTAAGGCTAATCTTAAATTTTACCTTCAATTCTGTTTTTGAACATTCGAACGCAACGTTGGCAGCAGATCGGGAAGAGAAAAGAGAGAGCAAAAAGAGAAAAAGAGGACGGACAGGGCACGGGATGGGCCGGAAGATAGGTCGCCGTGTTACTATCTCGTTTATTGGGCCTCGGGATCGGCACATGGTTTTTCTTTTGAGGGAATGTGTGTGCTTTATTGACAACCAAATAATGTCAATAGAAATAGTTTCCCGAGTAGAATCCGGGGACACACCACGCCTCACACGACATCATCTAGACTCACTAGAACGAGCTAAAATATGTGCCCAACAGGAACATCTACGCAGGTTTGACCGGGGACGATGTCGACGACGGTATGATCCTTCAGACCATGCTTCCACAAACTTCACGTAATAAACATGCTATAGATCGTGTATCCCTAGAAACACATACTTCCTCCGACATCATCATGGCTTTAATTATGGTTGCACTGCTTTTATGAGATCGGATTAGGTTAGTACTCGGTGGTGACGGTGAATGGACATACGCCACTACTAGAGGCTAAGCATCTTTTACAGTGCATCATGAGTAGAATAATTGTGAGCGCACACCTCTTTTTGTTGGATCAAATTGAGTTAGTTCAGCTTTAAGCATCTTTCCCGGTGCCAATGGAATGACGAAACCGATAACCAACGATACAGCATATAATCTTACTTAAAATACGTACACGCAGCTTTCCCTAATTGTATCGGCTTGGGACTCGAGTGCAGCAGAGCACGGTGAGTGAGAGATAGGGAATCGGAACTAAACGCAGCATATTTGCTCGTCATTCTTTTTCACATTCAGTTCACCGTGCTTTTGATTTTGAAGCCGAGTGAGAGATGGGAAACGCGACGCTGCAGACACAGGGCACGTCAGGGTGGGTGGTGGATCCCCGGCTCCGGTCTGTATATAGGTAGGGTTGGGGGGAGTGTTCGCCGGCGACGCTCAGGAGGAGGGGCGGCTGGTGTGGGGTTTGGTGCCGGCGTGGGCTTCTCCGACGAGGCTGCTCCTTCGGGCGCGGCGTCCCCGCGCGCGGCTTGCGGGAGCTCGGGGCCCGGCGCGGCGCTCGAGTTCTTCGTTTTGCCGCCGGATCCGTGCTGGCGGCGGATCTGGCGGGCGGATCCAGGAGTTCGTCGAGTTCTTCTTCCTCTTCCGGCGACGGCGTCGATGGCGGCCGAGGTTTGGAGGTTTGGCTGGGACAGGGGGGCGCTCGCCCCGGTCGTTCACCGACAGAAGCTCCGCCGCGGCGCGGCGGACGGGCACGGCGGCGTCTCTCATAGGGCAAAGTTTTCCCTGACAGCGGCAAGACGGCGGCTGGTCATCCTCGTCTCCGGCGACGGCGGCGGTGAAGTTCTCGAAGCTTCTGGATTCCTTTCCCCTACGTATTTGGTTCTGTATTTCTGCTGTGTACTTTGTACGTGGTTTTCGGTATGAATATACGTGGTGAAAAATGCAAAAAAAAAAGGCCGGCCCTCCTGCCCCTAGCTACATGTCTACGCCTCTGCTTTTGCTGATGTACGTGATCTGAACTCTGACCGATGCATACGCCGGCTTCGGTTGGTTCCGATTGTTATCTGCTCTAGCAGTATTTTTTAAAAAGTTTTTTCGCGGTATTGACATTAATGTCTACTATTTCTCTGTTTGCTGATGCTTTGGTCTCTTCGTCTTACAGCACTTTTAATTCTATTGTGTATTGTCGTGTACATCCACGGGTGCTAAGGTAGCGAGGTATAATCTCCCATTTCGAAAAAGTTGGCGAAACCTATCTTGTATTCCAAATTTCCAAGGCTTGGAGTTCTTCCGGTGCGTAATATATTTTACTGGGCTGGACCGTTTTTGCAGATGGGGGCTGTCGCACCTCTTCACGCCCCCGGCGGCGGCCATCCTCGAGTTCAGCCATCCCATAACACCGCCACGGCCCCACCGCCACCGGACCACCTGTTCCCAGGCGACGGCCTTCGAGATTCGCCGCCTCCTCATCTGCGGCGAGCTCAGCGTTGGATCGATGTTACCCAGGTACCAGCAGGGCGTGCGGCATCTGGAGGCACCGAGGGACTGTCCGAGCGTCAGCTACGTCGTACAGGATATGTCGACTGTCAGTCAGCCACGGCGAGGGCTGGCGGCTGGAGCGAGGTGCGGAGCGGTGCGGGACACACCGGCGACGGGAAATTTCTGGGCGCATTGCGGGTCCGGTTGACAGGACCAGTCTACGCGTAAGTTTCCAGTCACGTGATTAGTGTAATTGATGCCGCTCGATTTTGTTAATCATTGATGGTTCTGAGTACTCTGTGTGGTGAATACAGAAAATAAGAACTCGCTCCTTGAACAAAATTTAGGATAGAGATATTACAAATATTTTATTGCACATGAAAAACAATGGATGATACAACCAAATATAGGATTTAAGTCTGAACAAAATTTAGGATATACAGTTTGAAACGGAAAGCATCGCCATAGGACGTGGTAGGCCAGCTGTGGTCATCAGCCCCATCATTCCACTACAGCTTTGATTTGATTTGACTCGGTGCGATTCTCGTTCTCCGTCTTGACCTGCTCCAGTACAAGTTGTATTGCCTGGCCATCTAGGTCATGACCCAGCCTGACCTCTTTAAGATTCTTCAAGTTCTCAATGCCGATAATATTAATGCTCCTGTTCTCAATAGTAAGCTCAATCAATTGAAGCTTCTCGAGCTTTGCCATTGATCCTGCCTCAAATCTGATTGTTTCGCCCGTTGAGATGTAGGTGCAGGCTCCTAAGCATCGGAAAGTTGTGGGTGGTGTGTGCAACCATTTCTCTGTCTACGCAGGAATAAAGGCCCAGGATGATGTGCTGCAGGTTGGGCAAGTTGCACAAGGCATCTAGTACCTGGTTGCTCTGCTCATGCACATCTCTTCTATAAAGGTTCGTGGGCTACCCGCCGTTTCCCCCAGCTTGCACTAGTACAGAAAACGTCATCAGTGGCGCACCAATTTCACATTCTGTGGCGCACCCTCAGATTTGCTGGGTGCGCCACAGAAATCTCGCCACAAAAATTATTTCTGTGGCGCACCCATGGCGTGCGCCACAGAAATGGCACGGCAGCACCCCTATGCAGAGGAATTCTGTGGCGCACTGTTCCTTGGTGCGCCACAGAAAGTGGTGCGCCACAAAAATAAAAAGCGTGCGCCACAGAAATTTGAAACAGAAATACCGGTATTTTTCCATTTTGCTGTACAAATACAGGTATATACAGGATTTATACAGGTTTATACAGAAATACAGGTATATTTGACAGGTATATAAACAGACAAACACATTAATCAATATGTCATCACACATATTACTTAGTGCCCGATCGAGATACGTATATACACATAGTCACAAAAGTGCCGAATGTTTCATCATTTCACACTACACATTACAAATCAAGTGTTCGCCGCCTAACTATGATCAAATGTAGTACACATCGGCGATGATGGTGAGCAAGAGCGCGCGGGAGCATGCATGATCATGGAGTCCTCTTCTTGAGCGGCGCCGGGAACGGTAGATAGCCTTCTTTCGTCTTCCACTCCCTGGTGTCATTCTGTGCCTCTAGTCGTTCTTCGATATCCCTCTGACAGAACCCTGAAGATGGATTGGGATATATATTGGTTAGTGATATAAATAGAGTATAATTTATTCATCTAAGTAGAGAGGCAAGCCAATCAATCAATTGTCATGGTTGGAAATCATATGGCTATCCTATTTGGGTAGCATAGTATATATAATATATAACCCTACACATGCACTTCTATAATACCTCTGGGGTAGTGGTAGGACCCTGATTTGTGGATGACATCGTCGAGGATGATCGTTGACAACTGCAGCCGGATGCGATGGAAGTCTGTTCTGTAATCAGCATCGGTGAGAGCATCCGCCATTTTGGTGTATTCTGCGAGACCAGATGGAATCTTCGTTTTCTCGTAATCCCGGACAATCGCTTTAAGGTGATGGAGGGCGTAGTAGGCCTCCTTCACGCTGCCATCCAGTTGCTTGATGCAATGGAAGCCGGTCCCATGCTGGAACTTGTGTGTGTTTTCGTCCGTGAAGAATTCCGACTTCTTATGGAAGGGGCCGCCCTTTTGGGCATAGGCCTCGAGAGCGTCATCGAGAACACCCTTTATTCTGGTGTATCGTCTCGGCGTGGATTTATTCACCGAGTCCAAATAAGTGGCAATGGACCACCTCGGGGATACGTAGATGAGTGCGCAGTACTTGTCCCTGCTCAACACAATTGAAACGGAATGTTGGACAAAGGATCAGCGATGGAAGAAATGTACAAGAAGGCATAAGATCCGACGGTGGCGAGCGGATGTGTACTTACTCGAAAAAGAAAGGCAGAAGAAGGGCGTTCTTCCTCTTGTTGGCCAGCATGACCCTTACGAGGTACTCCGTGGCCGTTTCCCTTGTCTTTGATCCTTCCACCAAATGGCTGTCGCGCATGTAGTAGGGATCCACTATCGCGACGTACGGGGTATCATCTCTCCTGATCTTCATCGCCACATCCAGCGCATATAGGCGGACCATGTTATAGTCCAGCCGTTGAGTGTGATAGAGTTTGAAGATGTCCTCGTACGCTATGAAGAACACATCCGCGGGGTCTTCCTGGACGAAGTCCACCAGCTCGTTTGGCACCTTGACCGCGAACGCCGGGTAACTCGGCTGCTTGTCTTTAAGAAGGAGCTCCTCTAGATGCAAGATAGATTCCTGCAAGGCAATCATGGGTCCTTCTGCAAGGCGGAGCAAGTCCCCAGACAAGATAGGTTTACCAGCTTCATGAACTCGGGGGAAGCCATCCGCACGGGGTGGAATCGTGTCTTCAAGACCCCGGATCTTATGAGCTGGCTGGCTCGCAGAGGTGGAGGATCCTTTTCTATTCCTGTGCTTCTTGTTCTTCATCTCTGTGGATTGTGGGGGTGAAATGAACCCCGTTTTATCAGTTTCTTTCAGTGTGTTAGGGCTGAAAATGTTACCCGGTTGAGCTTGATGATCGCCGGCATCCGGAGGCGTGTCGGTGAAGGCCAGGCGTTGTGTGCATGAAGTGGGACGAGCAGGTTGACCGCGGTGGTCGCGGAAGGGTTCTTCATCCACAAGAGGCATGTACATACCATCCATGCAGGCGCCAGTGTTGATGTAGTCATCGACGTTGACATCATTCTCCTCCTCCTCATTGTCGTCGTTGCCACCAAGTTGAGGTGCAACGGCTTTGTCCTAAACATAAACAATAGCACATCCGTTAGTCGGGAAAGTCGGAAAGTCGGGGAATTCGGAAAGCCAATTGTAGGACTTGAGGCGCTCAAGTTTGGTCAGCTTTGTCACTGTTCGCGGCAGCTGGCCAATGGACGTTCCCACGAAATCAAGAGACTCCAAGTGCTCTAGGTCGCCAATTTTGCTAGGAATCTCGCTGATTTTTGTACCCCTCAAGCTCAAGAACCTCAGAAGGTACAGCCGACAGACATATCTCATGTGCTTGTTTTGCAGGGCTGTGCAATCTTGCAGGTCAAGTACCCTTAGCAGTTTGAATTCGACTAGTCGATCCAGCAGCTTGCTCAGGCCAGCTTCTGACTGAAATGTGGTCAGTGATCGGACATGCTCAAGTTTCATCGCCTCAATGCCATGCCTCACACGACGCTGCTCCACTTTCTTCACTGCATCAGAGTCTCCATGGATGGAGAGGCGGCGAACCTTGCCATGTGATATTTCTCCGTATTGCCGTCCTACCAAGCTAACAAAGTTAGTCTCCAAGGATTTGGACACCATCACCTCGAGCATCATGTCATGCACCTGGCATGTCTCTTCTTGGCCACCTACAAAGAAGACGTCGCCCATCTCCTTGGCATGTTTAATAATCATGTTCCTACTTACTAGATCATTATAATAGTCTTCTGCAATCTCCAACAGAGTGAGCCCTCGCTTCTCAGCCACCAGACCTTCAGCAATCCATCTGTACATCAGCCTAACCTTCTCAATGACATAGTCCTCGGGGAAAATGCTCAGATACAACATGCAAGCCTTGAGATGATGAGGCAGGTAGTCATAGCTGAGTGAAATCAGCTGCCTCATTCCCTCTAGGGTAGGGTGGTTCTCCATTTGGGAACCAATTGAACTAAAAACTTTTCTCCACACCTCTATGCTACCAACTGAATTATAGCTTGCTAGAAGACTCGCGATGCTTACTATGGCCAATGGCAACCCACTGCATTTTTTCAATATCTTTTCCACAATATCTTTCAGTTCGCTGGGGCAACTATGCTTCTCCATGGAGCCAAACACTGTCTTCAAAAATAGTTTCTCAGATGCTTCTGGTGCTAGGGGCTTCATTTGATGGACAGTGCCTTTCGAATCACTAGCTGCTTTGGCCACAGTCGCTATCCGAGTTGTCACAATAACTCTGCTGCCATTGTTATTCTTGGGCAATCTGATGCAAATAGCTTCCCATGCTTGTAGGCTCCAGACATCATCGATGACAATTATGTACCTGGTTTAATTGGACATGTATTCATGGTCCCTGTTAGAATGTGTTGCGTGCGCCAAGTAAAAAATATTTAGAAAGAGTTGGACCAAAGGAAATATGTTAGGGATTTTGGTTTCTCTGGAAACACAAATAGTGAGATGATTCAACCATCATTTTTGTTTATATGCTGCAATATGTATTTTAAATGTATATCTTTCTTCATGGAAATTAGAGTGCTTAAAACAAAAAGGAGGAGCACAAACAAACAAACAGGCAAAGATGCTTTCGGTTCAAAATTGTCTCGACCATATTAAAAGGTTCAGTGAAGTATTATGTTGGAGACATCCTAAAAATATTTGGTCAGCAGTATTTGTTATGAAAGATTGACATCCTTGCTACCAGGAGATGGTAGAAAACTTATATATGAAGTATATAACGTAAAGTTGTAAACACACATAATCATAATCATTTTATTTTAGCAATTTGCAATAAGCAGTTAATAGGTAAAGTAGAGATTTCGTGCTCCCGAGCTCCATTGATCTCACTATTTTCAAAAAAAAAATTGTATTTAAAAGTTTCAAAAAAAAATCTGAAAACAATTATGCATGTTCTCAATTATACATCCGACTATCATGCAAAATCTCAATGTAAAATACTTTGCATTTTAAGCTACACAAAAATGACAAATGTACATATTTGAGTATAGTGAATAATGTGTAGTTTCAAATCTTCAACTTTTACCATTTTTGTGTAGCCAATAATACAAAAAAAGTTCCCGTTAATAGGTAGTACTACAATATTTCAACATAGAATAGGAATCATTCATCTTTTTTGTGCTGTCAAATCAGGGCTTACCAATGACTTATTTAAGCATCCGACTTGGTAAGAACAAGTTAATAGGAAGACACATGTTTTTTTTTAGTACATCACTTATCAAAGTGAGATGTATTGCAAATATATTTATTATTTAATGGACGCTTCTGCTTTCGTACACTAAGAGCATGATGGTCATTAACGAATTATCAAGTTATACGAATAACCCTACTGAAACCCGTACGACCGTTTGGATATGTACGCATCCATCTGTGTACGAAATCCGTAATTGGACACCTGTCATCGGTGGACTTAGAGTTTCTGACATGTGGCACAACCTACATGTGGGACCTGCCTGCCATTCTGACATGTGGCAAGGCACCTACAAAAGTTAAAATTGTGATGGGAGCATCCGAACCCACACCTTCCAATAAGCATGCCCAGTGACCTAGCCACTACACCACCCAATACCCAATGGCTTGTATTATGTACCAAAGGCTTATTCCTATTATGATTTTCACCTTGGTAATCCTGTTCATGGTTTGGTTCCAACCAGCGCAAACCGTCAAACCAACTCGTCGAAACCTTGTAGCCGAGACAGCTGGACTTGGCATGGGACGATGTTTGCGTGTACTGTCTGGCGAGACGCCGCGGAAAGTACTAACCAATCAAGCAAGCTAACTGCTGGATAAATTTTGCTACTACTCCTCTGTTCTTAAATTTAAATGTAAGATGTTTTAACATTTTCTGACACACATATCTAGACATCGTTTAGTGCAAAATTCATAGGCTAAAAAAATCTAAAGCATTTTAAATTTAGGAACAGAGGAAGTAGCTTCTAACGACTTGCTTGCTCGCCAAAAAGCACATACACGCGTAGACTCGATTGGGGATTGCCAGTGGTGCGCATCAAAATCCTTCCAAAAGCATCGGCTTGTTAGTCTAGTATACATGCCAGGTGTCAGTTTCAAAAAAAAAATAGTATACATGCGTGTCTTGCCGGAGATCGAGCCAGCTTGCAGCGTCGTACTCATGGGAAAACACTCGACGAGCTGCGTCATCTAGATCGGGCCAATTCCAACAGCCTCGGCTCGTCCCGCACTGCACTCCGTCGGCCGCATTGTCTTTGTCTCCGTCGGGAGTAGCTCCGGCTCTGGCCACTCCTACTGCACCAACAGAGAAAGTGGCATGAACCACGCCGGAACCGGCATGGACGGTGGCCAAGGAGAGGCTGAGGCATCTCTAGCCGATCCCTTAAAAACGGTTAGAGGAGAAAATGCTGAACCTGAGAAAAAAATATAAGGGTGTGTTCGGTTCTGGAACCGAATGGAATGGAATGGAACCGTTCCATTCTCAGAACCCATTCTTGCGTTCGGTTGGAGCGAGGAACGGAATTAGGTGTTCCAGAAAAGGGAATATTCCCTCAATATTTGGAACCAACCCGTCCGGCCGAATGGACGAGGTGGAACGGCACAGTGCCTCTCTCTAATTTAATCAAGTTTAGCACTAATTAATCAAGTTTAGCAATAATTAATCAAGATTAGGAATAATTAATCAAGTTTAGCACTAATTAATTAAGTTTAGTAATAATTAATCCAGTTTAGGAAATAATTAATCGAGTTTAGAATAATTCCATTCTCACTCCATTCCATTCCATTCTCATCCCATTCCAAAATCGAACATAGGGATGGAACGGTTCCATGACAATTTTTTATCCAAACCGAACACAGGGATGGAACAGTTCCGTGACAGTGGAATGGAATAGTTCCATTCCATTCCATTCGGTTCCACAACCGAACACACCCTAAGAGTCGAACGCGGATTCCGGCGAGACGCTATGGCGCGTAGTTGTTATCGTCGCCGTTCCTCTCTCGTGGGGATCTGGGCCATTTTGTTGACTGAGGCCCATGTCTGCTGTATATGCAGGCTCGACAGTCTCGGTGACTAGACCGGAGGCCCCATGCCTACCTACAGTAGGCTCTAGCTTTTGGAAGTACGGACTCGCCTCGTGATGGTGATGGTAGTTGATCGTTACGAGACAAACAGTTGGTGCTTAGATTAGATTAGACTAGTACTTGTAAATCCAATAATTTCTGGGAAAAAATGTTGCACCGTTCACGCCTAAGTTCTGCATTTTTTTCATTTCTGCCATGTCTAGAATACAACGTATTTTGTAACTAATTTTTTTACACTTGTAATGCATATTATTGACCACATCATGGTATTTATTTTGAATTTTTTTTAAGCTTCAAATTTGGTACAAAATAAGAGTTTTTGACTCCTTTACACAGCCAAAAATTTGTATTTCATCCTCTTCACGATATTTAAGGGTTAATAGCCACAGGTTGTCCATATTCTCCCTTGTGGATACCTTTGACCATGTATGGGTCGCTCGTTTAGATAACTGCGTCAAATATGAAAGGATCGACAAAGATATCCCTAACCGGTACTATGGATAACTTCACAAATATGACGAGCATATCCCTACGATGTACTATGGATAACCGGATATATTCAATCGGTACAATGGATAACCATTGTTTGTAATATCCGGATCCTTTCATATTTGACGCGGTTATCCAAGTGAGCGACCCATACATTTCAGAAGTGAGAATATGGACAAGTAGTGGCTGTTAACCCTTAAATATCGTAAAGAGGATGTTTAAGATCGACAAAGGTATCCCCAACCGGTACTATGGGTAACTTCACAAATATGACGAACATATCCCTACGGTGTACTATGGATAACCAAATATATTCAATTGGTACAATGGATAACCATTGTTTTGCAATATTCAGATCCTTTCATATTTGACGCGGTTATCAAAACAAGCGATACGTGGTGGTCGAAGGTATCCACATGTGAGAATATGGACAACCGGTGGCTGCTAATCCTCTAGTATCGTAAATAGGATGTTAAAGATCGACGAAGATATCCCCAACCGGTACTATGAGTAGCTTCACAGATTTTGACGAAGATATCCCTATGAGGTACTATGGACCACCAGATATATTTCAATCGGTACCATGGATAACCGTTGTTTGTAATATTCGGATTCTTTCATATTTGGCGTGGTTATCCAAACGAGCGGCCCATACAGTTCTTTTTTATTCTAATTTTTGTACTAGTAGAAACTGGACTTTCCCTATTTCCCACCTATTTTTATTTATCCTAAAAACCAACTTCCAAACAGGGAATTGAAAAATATGCATGGTAGTTTTAACGGCGAAAATTGAATATTTTAGTTTTAGCGTGTAAAGGGAATAGTAAAAATGGAATATGAAATTACTACGTTTTTTTTTTGCATGCGCTTGATGAAAAAAGGAGGGAGAAAAAGGGGCAGCCACATATATGGATTAGGCATAGCTAAGCATGCATACATGGATTAGGCGGCAAGATTACCAAATCAACTCCACGGCAGAGTCGCGACTCGCGACCCATGTACATGCTGACCACATCCACGGCCCCACGGCCGCATGCATCACATTTACGCACGAAAAGGAGGATGGAGGGGACATGGCTATGGGTATGCTCTTCGGTAGGCAACAGGGGTGTCAGCGTAAGGGTCAAACCTGGTGGAGGTAGGCACGGGGGCGATGATCCCATTGATGATTTGGATGCGCCAGATAGCACGCACGCGCCATAGCGCGTTGTAACGCGACTTTTCCGTAAGAGTCGCCCTTATATTTCGGTGCCACTCTCTCAAATATACTTGACCGGCGCCTCATGGGGAAAAAAGTTTGGTCTCCCGCCACGCTGCGCCACTTCCTGCCACCGGCCACCAATCTCCCCGTCCTTGGCACCGATTGCCCTAATTCTGGTCGGAATGGAACCGAAGCTCGCGTTGTCGACCTCGCCGCCCACTCTCGCCGGCATTATGCCGCCGGAATCGCCCCTCGCGGCCTCGCCAGCAGCAAGAAAGAGGTTAGGGGCAAAAGCCGTGGTGCTGCCCGCCGGCGCAGCGCCTAGGAAGGCCGCCAAGGGCAAGGCCGGAGAGGCCACGGTGACAACTGGCCGACCTCCCCTTGCTCTGTCCGACGACAAGCTGGTGAGTAAGCCGACGACGGCCATGAGGGAGCTCGAAGCGGCGGAGGCCGAGAAGAAGAAAAGGAAGGCGACGACGATAGCTCTTCCACGTCCGGCGGCTCGTACCGCGTCTCCGGCACAGCCCACGCGTCGCCGTCTGGCCACTTCTGCTGCCGTAGACACAGACGAAGATGACGCCCACGAAGTGCTCGATGATATGACCAATAGGTATGAATTTTCGATGGTATCATTTCGGGTCGGTGACTTGTTGTTCTTGTTCAACGCCCGTTTATGATGGAGGTGGCCGACTTCATGACCCAATTGGATGATAGGTTTTGTGGTAGAATTGAGGAGTACTATGTCAAAACCGTCGCCGTTCCTTTGAACCGCACTCAAGGCTTGCTTGGTCACCGTTGGGGCGCTATCCAAGAGCAATGCAATAGGTGCTCTGGTTGTGTTGATCAAGTGCACCTTGCACCTCGAGTGGTGTTCCTATCACGGAGTACGAGCCTATCATCCAAGAGCTCTACAAGCAACGCAACAAGAGGGCCGGCAGTAGGGGCTTTGCATTGCACCATTGCTACAAAGAATTAGCGGGCGAGGAGAAGTGGATTCGTAAAAACTACGAGACGACACCCAAGAGACAACGAATTAGCATTGCCGTTGAAGCCGACGATGAGGAGGATGAAAGCCCTAGCAAGAGGCCGGATGGGCAAAATATTGCAAAGGAGAGGAAGAAGAGAGGAACTGTTGGCGCCTACAAGGATGAGCTTACAGCATAGTCGCGTTTATTCTTTAGACAGTGAGGACAAGCAGAATTGTTGCCTGACCGTAAGGCATTATTAGTAAGTCCTAGAATAAAATTGCTGGAATTTAATTCTCCCATATTTTCCTTTCAAGAATAAGAATATCCCAAACATCATAATGTCCTTGGGGTTAGTGATGAAAAATGTGCTTCTTTGGTGTAAAATAAATTGTGAAAAAGAAGAAAAAAAATGATGATAATTGCGACACTAAATAAACATTTAACCATTTTTCTCTTTGAACGGCGAACTCTCCCATTTTTCTATGGTCAGCAAAGAAAATTAGCATGAAACGACATTTTACTCGAGGAAGCTAAGCTTTTGAGTAGTGTGTACCTTTTCTCGTTGAGAAGCTCCGTCAGCGTGCTGGACAGCTTGTCCACATCCATCCCGCGGATTACCTCATCCGTGATACGCTCGCTGGTGGTTTGCTGATCATCTTCTTTCACCTTCCAGATCTGCAGGAGCACGCGCAGCAGCAGCCCCTTCATGTCCTTCCCGCCATCGAACGCTTGTGACACGGACACCAGCGCCTGGCGTGGGAAGTCCGCAGACAGCTGCCTGCACACCTCCATAGCCATCGTAGTCTTACCAAGCCCTCCGAAGCCCACGATGGAGAACACCTTGAGCTTCCTGTCGCGCTGGTCGGTGATCTTGCTCACCGCCTTAGCGAAGGTGCTGGCCTCTTCCCTGATGCCGACGAACTGGTCAGGGTCATCGGCACGGTGGAGCGCGCGCGCAGACACGGACGCCGCCGTGACAGGCGCGAAGCAGGCAGACCTGCGGAGTTCCTCCCGGTCGATGCCGTACCGAGCGCGGCGTTCGTTGACGGCCGTGGTACGTTCCAGGAGGGCCTGGATGTCGGCGGCGAGGGTGCGCCGCAGCAGCATCTTCTGGAACTGGTACTTAGGCCATTGCAGGAGCGGGATGGGTCGTCTGATGCGGATCCAGTAGATGTCGATGCAGTCTTCAGAATCGTAGGCGATCTCACGCACCTGCTTCGTCCACTCCCGGACGAGGTGGTCCACGGTGCTATCATCCGCCTCGGAGAGCATGCGGAGGACGGCGTTCATGGTGGCCAGCTCGTCCATTAGGTGGACAACCTTCTTGCCGACGCCACGGACCTCCTGGAGCTCATCAACCAGCAGGACCCCAAACTTGGTCAGAACGGACTGTGCCACGCTCTCCATTCTCTCAACCTCAGCAAGCTCGGGTGGAAGCAGGAGGGTTCGGTTGGGATCACAATTTTGAGAAGATGCCGTGAGGGAAAGAGCAAATGGCAATGCACGTCTGAGCAGTATTTGATAGTGTACTAGACACCACGAGCTACCAGACAATGCCAAATTAGCAACCGTATTTGCGACTAAAGTATCCATAGGGAAACTTCACGTGAGGTAGGTTGTTAGGCTCATTGTTTGACCAGACGGCATCTTTCTGAAGTCAATTGTTAAGTCATGGTTATATTATGACAGGAACGATGAGCTGGAGGTGCCCTTTTGCATAATTGGCGCAAACCATAATTAATCTAATCAACATCGGTAACCGGCCAAAATAAGTTATTGTAGCTTTGGAACGTCTCAACGAGTTTCTGGCAGAGCTAGTCATCATCTCGCTCTCTTGGTAAGCTGTTTGCGTGGTATCTTCATCGACCTATAATTCTTATAAAAGATAACCTTACAAAACGCAATTGATAGCGAATTAAAAAGTATATCTTTTATCACCACGACGAGGCTGTAAAGCATTTATTCTTCCAGTGTAAGTTTGTTAAGTCTATATGGTCAGCCATCCAGATTGGCTCTACCTTTTACCCCACACAGCGTTGTGAATATTTTCGGCAATTGGCTAAACGTAATGGATCCTAAGTTTAAACATTTTAGAGCATCTCTAGCAGAAACCTCAAAAGCCGTGAAACCTTAAAATAACTGTCGCATACGGTTTCGGAACCTTAAAAACACAAAGAGTAGAACCCTCAAATCGACGCGGCCGGTAAACGATTTTGAGGGAGCCCGTGAATTCGGCCTGCGGAACCGTGTATTCCCAGTTTTCGCCGCCGAACCACAGGTGACCTGTATATCGTGAAAGCCGTTGGCGGGAGGGACAATTCAGCACGCGCGACTTCGGCTTCTTCCCCCATCTCATCGCCGCCACCGCCGCCAGGCCCGCCGCCTTTAGATTCACCCTTTCCCCGACCGCATTTGTCGTCGCCGCGCCGCCAGCGAGTCGCCGCCTCCGCGGATCTACGCCGCCCGCCGATTCTGACTCGCCGCCCCGCGTGGAGAGCCGTCTCCGGGCAAATCGCCGCCGCCGCCGCGGATCTCTTCCGGTCGATTTAGCTATGTTTTCCGACGGATTAGCCGGTAGTAATGACTCGGTATGCATTCCAGATGGATTTGAGCCCGTGTGAAGAGTTTTTGCTCTCGGATTCACCCTCCTCCGACGTAGAGACGTTGTTCGAGAGCCGCCGGCAGCAAATGGTGGTCGCGGTACTCGTCGTCAAGGAGTTCGAGGATCGGTATGCAAAGCAGCGGGCGCGGATCTAAAGTTGGCCGCCTTTGCATTCCTCGGAACCGCTTCTACGGCAACGAGCTACTCATGCGAGATTATTTCGCCGACATACCGACGTATCCACCTCACATCTTCCGGAGAAGGTACCGTATGCGTCGATCTGTTTTTGTGAAGATAGTAGAAGCTTGCGAGGCGAATTGTTAATATTTTACCCGTCGAAAGAATGCTGCAGGTTTGATGGGATTTAGTGCAGAAAATCTCGGCAGCAATGAGGGTGATTGCCTATTGCGTTCCAGCTGACTATGCCAACGAGTATCTTCGTATTGGTGAGGATACTACGATCGAGTCGGTGCGTATGTTTGCCAAAACGATCATCCGTGTCTTTGGCAAAGTTTATCTTCGAGCACCAAACGATGAAGAAACGGTGAGGTTGATGGCATCAAATGAGAAGAGAGGTTGGCCGGGCATGCTAGGTAGTATAGATTTTATGCATTGGACTTGGAAAAACTGCCCGAAGGCATGTGAAAGGGCATGGCGCCTCCATGTGTGGTTTTGGTAATTAATGACAATCCCTATGGACTAATGGTTGCATTGAGTTATTCTTGTAGTGTTTGTCCATAGGAAAATGCTTGAACTCCATATGTTGGATTCAAGGTTGATGCCATAAAGATATTAATATAATAGAGTATTTGGCATCAAGATCATCGAGTTGTATGGATATATACTTGACATGATCAAGAAGAAGAGTATGTGATGACCAAGTTATTATTCGAGGAGTTATCCGATGATTGGTCATATGTGAGTTGAGCATATTGCAAGTATGTCTTGAAGAAAAGGATTATGTGATCATTCATTGTTATCTTCAAGACATCATCTATTGAAAAGAGAACAAAAGATACAAGGTTGATCACGATATTGATCAACACACAAAGCTACAAGATGTACCAAGTGGGATCATGTATCTGTTGGTATGGTAAGCAATTGTCCATATAGCTTTGTGAACTAACCCATGATATGTGTGTAGCATTTCTATGTGTGGTTAGGTATCTTTCTATGGGTTTGCATCAAATGAAGATTTCATATATCCCATGAACGATGACGTCAAGTGGTGATCGTCATCAATGTTGAGAAGCGCAAGTTCAAGAGGTGCGTCTCGAAGAAATCCTAGGCTTGAAGCTTGCCACCCATCTAGAGATAATGTTCAAGTGAAGATGAGCCTAAGAGAGGCTCTCCCATAGTGGAGTATGGGGGAGCAATGTTTGAGTCTTCACCAAGCGAAGCGCAATAGAGAAAGGTGGTCCACTTGAAGAGATCAAGATCGACGTCATCTAGCTCAAGTGGAATGCGCAAGGCAAAGGTATGATATTGATAGGGTTTCTATTTTACCGGTCTCTTGGTACTAGTTGGGAGACCGGGTTATAGGATAGATACCGTACTATCAAGAGGGGCTCTCATTGAGCTTTAGCGTATCAGTTGGAGAGAGCTCAAACCTTTGCATACTTGCCTTCTTCATCTTTCTTGGTTCTTATTTGGATTTTCTCTGTGTGGGGTTTTGGAGCTTGTTGTGATCTTCATAACAAACTCAAGTTCATCAAAAACGGTTTTAGTATGAAAAACTTGTTGGGTTTTTGATATTGGAGGTTTACCGGTTCATCCTTTTAGAAAGGTTTTACCTTTCTACATTTGGTTTTATCCTCCCATATTTGACTATGATGTTTCTCCGCATGATCTTGTAATGCTCGTTGCGGTGATTCCAACGAGCTCAAGAACATCGAAAACGGAGTTCGTATGTAAGAGATATCACGTTTTTCGTATGTGTGTTTCTGGAATTCCGGGTGATTCCGGGTGAAAAACAGATCCATTCCGGACGGTTCGGAATTCCGAGTCAAAAACAGATCGATTTCGGGAGAGCTCGATTCGGTACTGCATCGGTCCGGAATCAAGTTGGTAGACATCCGGAATATTCCTGAAATTCCGGAATTCCGAGTGAAAAACAGATCCATTCCGGACGACACGAAAACTGCATAACGGTTGGATTTTTGGGACCTATAAAATGGGGTCTTCTTCCCCAAAGGTTCTCAAACTCATGAGCACAGTTTTGCCCCCCATTGTTGACCTTCTTGAGCTTTGCTAACTCTCCATCCCTCCATGATTCTTGCCTCCATTTAGTGGGAAAAGAGAGACGAGATCTAGATCTACCATTCCACCAATCAATCTCTCCTCCAAGTGAGGGGAAGCTTTTGGATCTAGATCTTGGAGGAATTTGGTGTTCTTCTTGGTTCTTCCTCTCTTCTCCCCCCAATAGCATTAGTTGCTTTGGTGGGATTTGAGAGTGAAGGATTTTGAGCACTTCTTGTGTTCTTGCCCATTGCATCGGTTGCATCGGTTTGAGTTCTCCACGGTGATACGTGGAAGTTGAAGTTGAGAAGCTTGTTACTCTTGGGTACTTGGGGTGCCCTAGAGCTTGTCCTCTTGGGTACTTGGAGTGCCCTAGACGGTCCTTGTTGATCTCGGAGTTTTGGTGGCTCGCGGGATAGTTGGGAGCCTCCAATTAAGTTGTGGAGTCGCGCCCCAACCTTGTGATTCTTGTGGCTTTGGGAGCCGCGGGAATTCGGTGAGAGCTTCCAATTAAGTTGTGGAGTGTGCCTCATCCTTGTACGGGTTCGGTGACCACCCTCAAGTGTCCCATAGTGGTTCGTGGCACTCCGCATTGGTGGAGGCACGAAGGAGATTACGGTGTGCCATTTGACGGCTATTCGGGGATCACTTTGTGACTCCGCACCGCTCCAACGGACGGCACGAAAACTGCATAACGGTCGGTTTTTGGGAGCCTATATAATGGGGCCTTCTTCCTCAACGGTTTCCCAACTCTTAAGCACGGTTTTGCCCCCCATTGTTGACCCTTTGAAGCTTTGCTATCTCTCTATTCTTCCATGATTCTTGCTTCCAATTAGAGGGAAAAGAGAGAAGAGATCTAGATCTATCATTCCACCAATCAATCTCTCCTCTAAGTGAGGGGAAGCTTTTTGATCTAGATCTTGGAGGGATTTGGTGTTCCTCTTTGTTCTTCCTCTCTTCTCCCCCCAATAGCATTAGTTGCTTTGGTGGGATTTGAGAGTGAAGGATTTTGAGCACTTCTTGTGTTCTTGCCCATTGCATCGGTTGCATCGGTTTGAGTTCTCCACGGTGATACGTGGAAGTTGAAGTTGAGAAGCTTGTTACTCTTGGGTACTTGGGGTGCCCTAGAGCTTGTCCTCTTGGGTACTTGGAGTGCCCTAGACGGTCCTTGTTGATCTCGGAGTTTTGGTGGCTCGTGGGATAGTTGAGAGCCTCCAATTGAGTTGTGGAGTGTGCCTCAACCTTGTGATTCTTGTGGCTTTGGGAGCCGCGGGAATTCGGTGGGAGCCTCCAATTAAGTTGTGGAGTGTGCCTCATCCTTGTACGGGTTCGGTGACCACCCTTGAGTGTCCCATAGTGGTTCGTGGTACTCTACATTGGTAGAGGCACGAAGGAGATTACGGTGTGCCATTTGACGGCTATTCGGGGATCACTTTGTGACTCCGCACCGCTCCAACGGAGGCGTAGCTTCCATTGGGAAGTGAACTTCGGGATAAATCATCGTCTCCAAGTGCCTCGGTATTTCTATACCCGAGCTTCTTACTTATGCAACTTACTTTGTGATAGCCATCGAGCTTGAAGTAATATATCTTGCTATCACATAGTTGCTTATCTTGATTAGCATAAGTTGTTGGTGCACATAGGTAAACCTAGCTTTGTTTAGGTTTTGTGCTTGATAAATTAACCGCTAGTTTTATTCCGCATTTATTCAAGCTTAAACCATAGAAGAATTTTAATCGCCTATTCACCCCCCCCCCCCTCTAGGCGACATCCGTGTCCTTTCAGCATGTGATACGTGCATTTTATATCATCATTTATACAACTTATATTTTCATATTACAATGTTATTGGCATTGTTATATCATTATTTTTACATGTTTTAGATGATTTATGGGACTTTCATACAAAGTCCCTATTTTTGGTATTTAATTTCTGGGAGGCAGAAAACCTCCTTTTTCTTGTTTTTAATGTTTCAGGAGCTACAGGGACCAAATAAGAAAAGGAAAATTGCACAGCTGGTTTTTCATCGGGAGAACAACAGTGGGAAGAAGATCGAAGGAGAGAGCCACGAGGCCCAAAAGAGGGGGGCCCACGCGGCCAAGGAATCTGGCCGCGTGGGACCCACTAAGTGGAGCCTCGGGCACTTCCTCGCTCGGGGCTTTTTAACACGCCTTCGTCTCGCCAAAAACGCCCTAATTTTCCCAAGTCCATCCGAGGCCGCGGCGGCGAAACTCCTGATTCCCTCCGGGGGGTCAGATCCTGCTGCTCCGGAGCTCCGGAGAAGGGGGAAATCATCGTCATCGTCATCACCTCTCCTCCTTGGCGTGGGAGGAGGCCTCTACATCATCACCATCACCAAGACCAGCACCATCTCCATCATCATCTCCGTGATCCACTCCGTTCCCCTCGTAGTTTGAGAGTTGCTATACCCTAGATACTTGTCTTGTGCTACTATTCATGTTTGTGATTGAGTACTTGTCATTATTTGGAGGTGAAGTTATATTTTCAGATTGTGTTGTACCACTTATGCCACTGAATATCATCATGTTTGCACGTTGTGAGTAGTTCCCGTATGTTCCTGAGGGCATAGGATGAATTGGCAATGATTTATATATGACATGTGTTGGTATTTTGTCTAGTGTTTATCTTTTTATGTGATTCTATGATGGTGTTGTGCGAACGTCGACTGCACAACACTTCACCTATATGGGCTCATAGGAGAACACCGTAGTGTAATGAATTGAGGGAGACTTGGGGGACATGTAAACCTGAGACCGAGTCATGAAGTTGCATTATGAGGGTATTAGTATCGGGGACCTTAGAGTGTAATGCTATGGTGGGACTTTATGTCTTAATAATTCTTGTGCAGTCATTTACTTGGCCACATGATCCATCATAAGGGGTTTAGTTTATTTATTTAGCTATACCTAACAATGGCTCCGTCCAAAGAAGATTAAAACTTGACAAGATATTCAACGTGTTGTTTAATAAATCTCTATGCCTAGCAATATCCATGCCGCCCTCGGGAACGTTTTCCACATATAAGTTACACATCACTTGAGCTTGTCCTCTTGCCACATAGAGGATTGGGCTTTCTCTCTTTGAGAGCTTTTACTTGCTACATTTATTTCAGCATTTTTACTCTCTTGCAACTATACAACCAAAAATCCAAAAACACTTGCATCTTTCATTGTTTTATTTATCATTCTTGCTAACCAATACCTTCAGCTCCTCGTGGGTTCGACAACCTTTTCTAATCGAAAGGTACTACAATTGATCTCCTGCACTTGGGAGTCATCAAGACACTTTTCTGGCGCCGTTGCCGGGGAGCGTAGCGCTATTGGTAAGAAGTTTGGTAAGGAAACTTGAAAGCTGAATTTTATTTACTGTTTTATCTCATTGTTACTATGGCATTTATGAATCGTGCCTCGCTGCATCTTGCTTATATGAAAGTGCTTATGCCACTACTCCTAAAGTGGTTGAAACTACTGTGTCTGAGGTACCTAAAGTGGGATTTAAAATTCCCATTGGTCATGTTAAAAGAGTTATGAAAAATCCATTTACAGGGATGGAACTAAGTCTGCACGTGAACACGTGAGACAATTGAAGACATATGTGGCTTATTTAGGCTTCCTGGTATTTCTGAGGATCAGGTAAAAAGGAAGCTATTATATTTGTCTTTATCTGGTAATGCTCGTATTTGGTTCAGGTCTTTGGATGAAGAAGTCACTATTGAATGGAGTATTTTGAGGAAGGTTTTCTTTCTTAAATATTTTACTCCTAAAGAAGCTTATGAGAACCGCTGCTATATATTTAATTTCTGGCCACATCTGGGAGAGAGTATTACTCAAGCTTGGGGGAGGTTAAAGGAACTCCTTCGCAAGAATCCTTGTCATGATCTTACAAGGAAAATTATATTGATAAACTTTTATGTGAGGCTACCAATGAAACAAAAGGAATTTCTGGATAATTCATCTGGTGGAAGTTTTACAAATAATACTGAAGAAGAAGCATGGAATTTATTGGAGATTTCTGAGAACACTGTCATTGGGATCTTGATAAAGGTAATGAGCCCTATTTGACTATGGATATTCATGTGTAGAGAACTTCTCTACTTCTATTTGTTTAAAATCTGAGTGATAATTTTGGTCTTGATCCTTATGTTATAATTGAGATAGCTAAAACTTTTGCTGATCATATTGGTGTTCCTAAAAGTGGGTTTGAAGTTTATGTTGAACCTGTTAAACAATCTATTGTTGTTCCTAAAGTTATTAAACAGGTAGAACCAGTGTCATCTGTGACAATTGAGAGTATGTTGAACCACCTCCATATCCAAACCAAGTTAAGGAGAATTTACTTATTGCTGTTACTAACAAGAGTAAAAGAAGATGTTCTCAGCCTTATGAACAGGTGGAAGTCAACAGTCAAATTTCAATTATCAAACAATTAAATGAAGAAGACCCTGTTGATGTTTATTTATGTGAAGATGCTACTAAAGTCATTAAAGGTAATTCGGCCAAGGTTGGTAAGCCTGTTATATCATGCTCTATTGGGACTTCAAGTTATCATGGTTGTGTGATATTGGAGCAAGTATTAGTGTCATTCCATATTCTCTTTATCTTGAAATCAAGCCTGATATTGATCCTATCATTATGGAAGAGACAGGTATGACAATTCAACTTGCTAATAAAGATTATATTAGTCCATTTGGAATTGTTAGAGATGTTGAAGTATTGGTTGGCAAAATAAAATATCCTGCTGATTTTATTGTGCTTGGTGTCCTCAAGATTCATTTTGTCCTATCATTTTTGGTAGACCTTTCTTACACACTGTTGGTGCTGAAATTAATTTGCTTAAAGAGAAAGTGTTTATTAAATGTGCTGGAGAAAAACTTGAATTCAACTTTTCTAAATTTGCTGATAAACATTCAGAGAAAGAGCCAATTTCTGAAGATGTAATTGAAACTCTTGCTCATATAGCTGTAGCTTCATCAGACATGGTAGAACGTTATATGCTTAATCAAGATGAGCCATTTAATGATGAAGAAAAAGATGTCTTAAACAAATATTATGGCAACAACCCCACAATTACAATTGCATATCCCACCTGATAATTTAGGAGTGCTACCACCACCTAAAGGGATCCTAGTTTTGAGTTAAAACCTTTGCCTAAAAATCTTAAATATGCATACTTGGATGAGAAGAGCATATATCCTGTCATTATTAGTGCTAACCTTTCAGCCGAACAACAACAACAACAATAACAAAGCCTTTTTCCCAAACAAGTTGGGGTAGGCCAGAGTTGAAACCCATAAGATCTCGAAACCAGGTCATGGTTCTGGCACATGGATAGCTAACTTCCACGCAGCCCTATCCATGGCTAGTTCTTTGGTGATATTCCAATCCTTCAGATCTCTCTTAACAAACTCCTCCCGTGTCAAGTTTGGCCTACCATGACCCTCTTAACATTCTCATCCCGCTTTATCCGTCCGGTATGCAATGGCGCTTCCGGAGGCCTACGTTCTATATGACCAAACCATGTTAGACGCTGTTGGACAACCTTCTCTTCAATTGGTGCTACCCCAACTCTCTCACGTATATCATCATTCCTAACCCGGTCCTTTCTTGTGTGGCCACATATCCATCTCAACATGCGCATCTCCGCTACACATAACTGTTGGATATGTCGTCTCTTGGTCGGCCAACATTCTGCGCCATACAACATTGCAGGTCGAATCGCCGTCCTATAGAACTTGCCTTTTAGCTTTTGTGGCACTTTCCTATCACAGAGGACGCCAGAAGCTTGGCGCCACTTCATCCAACCAGCTTTGATTCGATGACTCACATCTTCATCGATATCACCATCCTTCTGGAGCATAGACCCCAAATATCGGAGGGTGTCTTTCTCAGGTACCACCTGTCCATCAAGCCTAACCTCTTCTTCCTCTTGCCTAATAGTACTGAAACTGCACCTCATGTACTCAGTTTTGGTTCTACTAAGCCTAAAACCTTTCGATTCTAGAGTCCGCCTCCACAGCTCTAACTTTCTATTAACCCCGCCCGACTATCGTCAATTAGCACCACATCATCCGCAAAGAGCATACACCATGGGATATCTCCTTGTATATCCCCTGTGACCTCATCCATCACCAAAGTAAAGAGATAAGGGCTCAAAGCTGACCCCTGGTGCAGCCCTATTTTAATTGGAAAGTCATCGGTGTCGCCATCACTTGTTCGAACACTTGTCACAACATTATCATACATATCCTTAATGAGGGTAATGTACTTTGTTGGGACTTTGTGTTTCTCCAAGGCCCACCACATGACATTCCGTGGTATCTTATCATACGCCTTCTCCAAGTCAATGAACACCATATGAAGATCCTTTTTCTTCTCCCTATATCTCTCCATAAGTTGTCTTACCAAGAAGATGGCTTCCATGGTAGACCTCCCAGGCATGAAACCAAATTGATTTTTGATCACGCTTGTCAATCTTCTTAAACGGTGCTCAATGACTCTCTCCCATAGCTTCATTGTATGGCTCATCAACTTGATTCCACGGTAATTAGTGCAACTTTGAACATCCCCTTGTTCTTGAAGATTGGCACTAATGTACTCCGCCTCCATTCTTCGGGCATCTTGTTTGACCGAAAAATGAGGTTGAAAAGTTTAGTTAGCCATACTATCGCTATGTCTCCAAGGCCTCTCCACACCTCGATGGGGATACCATCAGGGCCCATTGCCTTGCCTCCTTTCATCCTCTTCAAAGTCTCCCTAACCTCAGCCTCCTGGATACGCCGCACAAAGCGTCGGCTGGTATCATCGGAGGAATCGTCTAGCTCAATGGTAGAGCTCTCATTCTCTCCATTGAACAGGTCGTCAAAGTACTCTCGCCATCTACGCTTGATCTCTTCGTCCTTCACGAGGAGTTGATCCGCTCGGTCCTTTATGCATTTGACTTGGTTGACATCCCTCGTCTTCCTTTCTCTTGTCTTCGCCATCTTATAGATGTCTCTTTCGCCTTCCTTCGTGCTTAGACACTGGTAGAGGTCCTCATACGCCCGACCCCTTGCCTCGCTCACCGCTCGCTTTGCGGCCTTCTTTGCCCCCTTGTATATCTCCATGTTGGTTGCGCTCCTGTCTAGGTATAGGCGTCTGAAACAGTCCTTCTTCTCCTTAATAGCCTTCTGGACCTCAACGTTCCACCACCAGGCATCCTTAGCATCCCTTCTACTTCCCTGGTCACCCCAAACTCCTCTGATGCAATCTTCCGAATGCAAGTCGCCATCCTCATCCACATACTGTTTGCATCGCCTCCTTCCTCCCAAGGGCCCTCCTTAAAAACCCTCTCCTTAAAAGCTTGAGCTGCCTCTCCCTTTAACTTCCACCACTTTGTTTAACCTTTCAGCCGAAGAGGAAAAAAATTACTTGATGTGCTTAAAGCTCACCGACCAGCCATTGGATACTCTCTTGATGATCTTAAAGGTATAAGCCCAGCTCTATGTATGCATAAAATTAATTTGGAGGAGGATGCAAAACCTGTTGTTGATTATCAACGCCGTCTCCTCCAAAAATGAAAGAAGTGGTAAGAAAAGAGGTAATAAGACTTATTGAATCTGGTATCATTCATCCCATAGCTGATAGTAAGTGGGTTAGTCCTGTTCATTGTGTTCCTAAAAAGGGTGGAATGACTGTTGTTCCAAATGATGAGGATGAACTTGTGGCTCAACGTACTGTTGTTGGTTATAGGATGTGTATTGATTTCAGGAAGTTAAATAAAGCAACTCGTAAAGATCATTACCATTGCCATTTATTGATCAAATGTTAGAAAGGTTATATAAACACTCTCACTTTTGCTATTTAGATGGTTATTCAGGTTTCTCATAAATTCCTGTCCATAAGGATGATCAAGAAAAAATCACTTTTACTTGTCCATATGGTACATTTGCTTATAGGAGAATGCCATTCGGTTTGTGTAATGCTCCTGCTACTTTTCAAAGATGCATGAATGCTATATTTGTTGATTATATTGAGAAGATAATGGAAGTTTTTATGGATGATTTTTCTGTGTATGGTACTTCCTTCGATAATTGCTTGTTCAACCTTAACAAAGTTTTGCAGCGATGTGAAGACTAACACTTAGTTCTTAATTGGGAGAAGTGTCACTTCATGGTTACTGAAGGTATTGTCCTTGGGCATCGGATTTCTGGAAGAGGAATAGAAGTTGACCCAGCGAAGATAGAAGCTATTGAAAAGCTGCCATACCCAAGGGACATCAAAGGTATAAGAAGTTTTCTTGGGCATGCAGGTTTTTACCGTAGGTTTATTAAAGATTTCTCCAAAATATCAAAACCTCTAACCAATCTTTTGCAAAAGGATGTTCCTTTTTGTTTTAATGATGATTGTATTGAATCCTTTAATATTTTGAAGAATGCTTTAATAAGTGCTCCTATTATTCAACCTCCTGATTGGAATTTGCCTTTTGAGATTATGTGTGATGCTAGTGATTATGCAGTTGGGGCTGTTTTGGGTCAATGTGTTGATAAGAAACTGAATGTTATTTATTATGCTAGTAGAACACTTGATGCTGCTCAAAGGAATTATGCTACAACTGAAAAAGAAATTTTAGCAGTGCTATTTGCTTGTGACAAATTTAGACCTTATATTACTGATTCCAAAGTCACAATACATACTGATCATTCTGCTATTAAATATTTAATGAATAAGAAAGATGCTAAGCCTAGACTAATAAGATGGGTACTTTTATTGCAAGAATTTGATTTACACATTGTTGATAGGAAAGGGGAAGATAATCAAGTAGCTGATCATCTTTCTAGAATGGAGAATATACCTGATGATCCTATTCCTATTAATGATAGTTTTGCTAATGAACAACTTGCAAATATTAATGTTTCTAGTGCTAAAGTTGCATCTCCATGGTTTGCCAACTATGCAAATTTTATTGTTGGTAAAGTTTTACCACCACACTTCACTTTTCAACAAAGAAAGAAATTCTTTTATGATCTTAGACATTATTTTTGGGATGATCCTTTCCTTTATAAGAAAAGTGTGGATGTTATTATTAGACGTTGTGTACCTGAGCAAGAACAACAAGCTATTATAAGAGATTGCCATGACCGTCCCTATGGAGGGCATCATGCAGGAGATCGTACAGGTGTAAAGGTATTACAATCTGGTTTTTATTGGCCTACTTTATTTAAGGATTGTGCTGAATATGTTAAATCTTGTGATAAATGTCAAAGAGTAGGAAATATTGGTAGGAGAAATGAAATGCCTATGAATTATTCTTTACCACTTGAGTCATTTGATGTGTGGGGTTTTGACTTTATGGGACATTTCCCAGCATCAAAGACAAAGCATACTCATATTTTGGTTGCAGTGGATTATGTTACAAAGTGGGTGAAAGCAATTCCAACCAAAAGTGCAGATCATGCCACAGCAATGAAGATGCTCAAGGACATCATTTTCCCCAGGTTTGGTGTTCCTAGGTTTTTAATTACTGATGGTGGTTCTCACTTCTTACATGGTATTCTTAGGAAAACATTGGCAAAATATAATGTTAACCATAGAGTTGCATCTCCTTATCATCCCCAAACAAGTGGACAAGTTGAATTAAGTAATAGGGAAATTAAACTCATTTTGGAAAAGACAGTGAATAAGTCTAGGTATGACTGGCCACTTAAAATTAATGATGCATTGTGGGCTTATAGAACTACTTTTAAAAATCCTATGGGAATGTCTCCTTATAAAATGGTTTATGGAAAAGCTTGTCATTTACCTGTGGAATTAGAACATAAAGCTAGATGGGCTATTAAACAATTGAACTTTGATTTTAAAACTGCGGGAGAGAAGAGAATTCTTGATTTAAACCTACTAGATGAATGGAGAAATGAAGCTTATGAAAGTGCCAGAATGTTTAAAGAGAAAGTTAAGATTTGGCATGACAAGAAAATTAAGAGAAAAGAATTCAAAGTAGGTGATCAAGTTTTATTATACAACTCTCGTTTCAAGTTTTCTGCAGGGAAGTTGGCTTCAAAGTGGCAGGGACCATTAGTGATACAGGAGGTGTACCGTTCAGGAGCTATCCGTCTTCACGGTGATATGAAAGGTAAACCTCATGTAGTCAATGGACAACGCCTATATTGCAGGAAGGAGCTTCATCGGAAAGGTGGACGAGTTGAATTTAAAGACACCAGAGGAGGCTCTAGCAAAACGTCAAGCTAGATGGGCTGGGGGAGTTCAACCTAGCCTTTATCTTTACTAGTTTATCATATCTATCTAGTCATGGTGTGTTTTGCTTTTATCGTTTAGTTATCAATCTCTCTTAGGAGTGTGTGAGCTCATGGAGCATTATCATGTATCCCTATCTTGTGGTTTATCAATGAATATTAAAGTATGGTGTCATCCATGATTCTCTAGTTTGGAGATTTATGGGTAACACTCATGCAAATGAGCGTGGCATATTTAGAGGTTTCAGTCACATCTTGCGTTGAATTTAATTAACTTGAGTGTGTTGGACAATTGTAGAATTATCTCATTATAAAATAAGTAAAGAGAATGAGTCAATATGACTTGAAAATTAATAGTTTAAGGGTGAGATATAGTCTTGTAGGATAAAAAGTTAGGAAGGGTTAATGAAAAGGATATGAAACACTCTTGTTAGAATCTAGTATCTTTTGAGCAAATTAATGAATCATGGATATTTCAATACTTATGCTCTTGGAAAGTGAATGAAAAGGAAGGCACCTGAAAATTCAGTTAGCCATGGAAAGTGTAAGATAAAGGTTGTGTTGAGCATAAGAACTTGATTGAAATATCCATGACTAAAGTTTGCACTAGTTACTAGTGAAGCAAGATTGTAAACAATCTTATATCTATATTTTCATTTGTCTTCTTTAAACTTGTTATCCAATGAGAGTTTATCTTGTCTTTAAATTTCAGCAAAGTATAAAATATTATTATGCTTGCCATAAGGAGCAAAAGCATGTGAAAAAGAGTATGATTCAATTGTCCAACATACAATGGTTATTTGCTTTCAAAAGTAAGGGGTGATTGCTAGAGCTTCAACTTATGTTGCCCTCATGTGTATGAGTTTTTAGTTCATTAATCTTTCACTGCAATTGAATATGATGATGATACAATGCTCGTATTTATTTATCAATCATAAGTCCATTGATGCATGTAATGATCTATGTCCTTACTTACTCGAGGACGAGTAAAGGTTTAAGCTTGGGGGAGTTGATACGTGCATTTTATATCATCATTTATACAACTTATATTATCATATTAGAATGTTATTGGCATTGTTATATCATTATTTTTACATGTTTTAGATGATTTATGGGACTTTCATACAAAGTCCCTATTTTTGGTATTTAATTTCTGGGAGGCAGAAAACCTCCTTTTTCTTGTTTTTAATGTTTCAGGAGCTACAGGGACCCAAATAAGAAAAGGAAAATTGCACAGCTGGTTTTTCATCGGGAGAACAACAGTGTGAAGAAGATCGAAGGAAGAAGAGCCACGAGGCCCAAAAGAGGGGGGCCCACGCGGCCAAGGAATCTGGCCGCGTGGGACGCATTAAGTGGAGCCTCGGGCACTTCCTCGCTCGGGGCTTTTTAACACGCCTTCGTCTCGGCCAAAAACCTACGCCCTAATTTTCCCAAGTCCATCCGAGGCCGCGGCGGCGAAACTCCTGATTCCCTCCAGGGGGGGGAGTCAGATCCTGCTGCTCCGGAGCTCCGGAGGAGGGGGAAATCATCGTCATCGTCATCACCTCTCCTCCTTGGCGTGGGAGGAGGCCTCTACATCATCACCATCACCAAGACCAGCACCATGTCCATCATCATCTCCGTGATCCACTCCGTTCCCCTCGTAGTTTGAGAGTTGCTATACCCTAGATACTTGTCTTGTGCTCTTATTCATGTTTATGATCGAGTACTTGTCATTATTTGGAGGTGAAGTTATATTTTCAGATTGTGTTGTACCATTTGTGCCACTGAATATCATCATGTTTGAACGTTGTGAGTAGTTCCCGTATGTTCCTGAGGGCATAGGATGAATTGGCAATGATTTATATATGACATGTGTTGGTATTTTGTCTAGTGTTTATCTTTTTATGCGATTCTATGATGGTGTTGTGCGAACGTCAACTGCACAACACTTCACCTATATGGGCTCATAGGAGAACACCGTAGTGTAATGAATTGCGGGAGACTTAGGGGGACATGTAAACCTGAGACCGAGTCATGAAGTTGCATTATGAGGGTATTAGTATCGGGGACCTTAGAGTGTAATGCTATGGTGGGACTTTATGTCTTAATAATTCTTGTGCAGTCATTTACTTGGCCACATGATCCATCATAAGGGGTTTAGTTTATTTATTTAGCTATACCTAACAATGGCTCCGTCCAAAGAAGATTAAAACTTGACAAGATATTCAACGTGTTGTTTAATAAATCTCTATGCCTAGCAATATCCATGCCGCCCTCGGAACGTTTTCCACATATAAGTTACACATCACTTGAGCTTGTCCTCTTGCCACATAGAGGATTGGGATTTCTCTCTTTGAGAGCTTTTACTTGCTACCATTTATTTTCAGCATTTTTACTCTCTTGCAACTATACAACCAAAAATCCCAAAAACACTTGCATATTTCATTGTTTTATTTATCATTCTTGCTAACCAATACCTTCAGCTTCTCGTGGGTTCGACAACCTTTTCTAATCGAAAGGTACTACAATTGATCTCCTGCACTTGGGAGTCATCAGCATGGCACGGGCAGTATTGTGCCAAGGTAGGTGATGCAACAATTGTGCTTGAGGCCGTTGCATCTGAGGATTTATGGATTTGGCATTGCTTCTTTGGTTTGCCAGGCACGCTCAATGATATCAATGTGTTGCATAGGCCTCATCTACTATGTAGGCTAGCCAAAGGTAATGCTCCGGCTTGCAACTTCACTACCCTCCTTGGTGTACATTTGTGAAAACCATCTCAAAGCCTAGAAATAAAAAGGAATCTGAATTTGCAAGGGCACAAGAGGCTTGTCGAAAGGACATAGAGAGAGCATTTGGTGTTTTGCAATCTAGGTTTGCCATTGTTCGAGGACCTGCCCGTTTTTGGGACAAGAAAACCCTGATGAACATCATGACATGTTGTGTGATTCTTCACAACATGATCGTAGAAGATGAGAGGGACTTGGACTTGGAGTTGTCGTATGACAATATTGGTAGCCGTGTGAAGCCTGCTAGAAACCCAGATCACATTGAAGCATTTCTTCAGACTTACCGGGAGATTGAGGATGCGAACGCACACACCCAGCTGCAGCTAGACCTTGTTGATCACATCTGGCAGCTGCATGGGCTGTAAAAATCTGCCATTCCATTTTATTCCATTCCATTTAATTTCATTTCATTTCATTTTATGAGTGATTCAAACAATTATTTCCATTCGTGTGATTTGAACTATATTATTGTAATAATGAATTATTGTTTAATTCATGTGTAATAAATATAATTTAGATATTATTTATTCGCTATTCATTTTTTATGTCAAATGAATCATCTATGTTGAAATGCTGAAAACGTGTAATTTGAGGTTCGGGAATAGGCGCGGCAGAACAGAAACCTTAAACCGAAACCTTAAAACTTCTGTTCTGCCGTGCCTCGTTTTGGGTCAAAAAACGCGCGCTGCGCGAACCGTAAACCAGCTTTAAGGTTTCGCGGTTTGAGGTTTCTGCTAGAAATGCTCTTATTAGGGTGGGAGCGATTGCAGTTATTTGGTCGCTATGGTTACATAGAAATGATAAGCTTTGTGATGATAAAAATTCTTTGTTATGCAGGTTATCTATAGGTGCATAGGTACGCTTCGATCATGGTCGCCCTACAGCGTGTGAAGCATCGTGACCTGTTTTCGGAGATTTCTTCGCGGTTGGAGGCTGCGCGAGGGTTTTTTTCCCCAGCCTGAATGGTAACATAATATTCGGACCGGCCCTCCATCACCATAGGCGTCTTTACCATTTCTCATATGTAATTTGTTTTTTTATTTTTGTTGTTCGGAGACTTATGAACTTGTTGGGGCTGTGTGCATTCTAACTATGTAGAGGCCGGGTGTAATCTTAAAAGTAGTAAAAATCCCTTTATCAAGAAAAATTCATTAGATTGACAACACAAAAATCACGCGACCCATTTTCCATAAATATATTAATTAGTGGAAACAGTATTTCCATGTATAGGGACTACATTATTCATTTGGAAGCTTCAGACGAACATCTAACGCATCGGTTGTTGTGCTCATTTTCAATCTTAAAGTCATGTTTCTCATATTAAGTATCATATTAAGACAGAAAGGATGAGTTGTAGATTCCCTCTTGCATAGCTGGCCCAAACGATAATTAGTCAAATCACTCCGAAATAAGTTATCACAACTTTCCAATGTCAACGAGTTTTTGAGACTGGCCATAGTGGGAGTAACATAAATAGTAACATAAATGCCATGTAGGCAAAAAAGATGATGTGACATGCAATTAATGAATAGAGAGGCAAATAGAGTAACATAGTTAGATAACATAACATAACGCTTTCGAATGTAAAATGAGTCTTATAAAATAATAGATGATTGGCTCTATGTTACCACATATATGACACTCTACAGTCTATAGAGATGGTAACATATGCATTTTACTACTGTATGTAAATCCCCACTATGAGTAGTCTGACTGCACGATTGCAACCATCTGCTCGATGTCTTGGTATACGTGTAGACAGAATACAACCTTAAAAACAAAAGTGTGTACTCTTCAGAGCAAGTACAATAGTAGGCTATAAGCCCGCTTACATGGCACTTTTGCCTATGTGGAGGAGAGAGACAAGCAAAAAGAGAAGGAGTGGGCTCTCATGCAAAAGCCAACCTCTACGCGTGCTCCTAGTCAAAAGCATTAAATGAAATGAGAGAGAAAGGCACAAAGTGAGAAAAACTACTAACCTAATAGCCCACCTTATAGCCAACACTATTGTATAAGTTGGCTATAAAGTTAACTTTGGTGACATGACAATTTCGTATAGCCAACTGCTAGCTCTACTATTGTACTTGCTCTCATCACACAAGCCCATTTTCCATCCATAGAAACAATATTTTCTATAGTCCCTACAGTATTCATTGCGGAGGTTCAGTCGGGCATCAATGGCATCGGTGCCCATTTATTACTCGACCACATTTTAAAGACGGAAGGCTCGAGCGCGGAGCCGGCTTTAAATTAATAAAGCCATCCGTCTAGGTTCACACAACAACAACGTAACAACACAAAGGCAAAGGGCACACAGGCTACATCATAGCCACTCCCAGGAGGGTGCACACACAGCCCGTAGGCACAGATGAAAGACTAGGAAGGTAGGCAGGGAGGAATCACACTGGACGATCCCTCACGGTGTCGTGGAGTTGACGGATCTCGCAAATCGCCAGCTCCACAACGACTCTGTCCTGTCGCCTAGCCATTGCCTTCCACACCTACATATACATTGCCATTTTGAAGAGGGTATCAGCCGGCTGAGAGGGAAGGATTCCCTCAATGGTAATTTTGTTCCTCATGTTCCAAACAGTCAAACACAGAGCAGCACAACAGATCCACATCACCCTAGGTGACTGACCCGTATGCCCCTGGGGGAGCCTATAAACCTTGCGAAACACGAGGGGTTCCAGGAACAGTGTAAGAGTTCCCTAACTGCGCTCCAAAGGAACTTGGCTAAAGAGCAGCCAAAAAAGATGTGGTTAGTGTCCTCGAACTCACCACAGAGCGTACACAAACCGTTGGAGGGGCCATGTCTCCTAGCGATATTGTCGCTGGAGAGGAGACACTTCCTAACCAATTGCCAAAGGAATACCCGTATCTTAAGGGGGATAGCAATCCCCCAGATCTCGCAGTAGTGTTTCCGAGGTAGACCTTGGCAAAGCTTGTTGTACAGAGACTTGACCGAGAATTTCCTAGATGGTTCTAGCATCCAGTTCAGGACATCCGCACCCACAGACGGGTGTGTATCCGCAATGTCTCTCAACAGGTCAGTCCACTCATTCCTCTCGACTTGCCCGAGCTGTCATCGAAAGGGAATGTACCTCTTGCAGTACGGTATCATATTATGACATAAGTGATTGGATGGAGATGCCCTCTTGCATGATTGACCCGAACGATAATTGATCCAATCAACATCACCGTCCAAAAATACGTTACCATAGCTTTCCAATGTCAACGACTTCCAGAGAAAACTCAGAGAAGCTTCCTTCCACCATGTCATGAGTGTCATGCAGAGAAGCTTCTTTGAACCCAGATGGGTGGAGCTGTGCATCTACTATTCCACAACTGCACTGTCTACATTTTCTCTTGCCGTGTCTTAATTTTTTTTAGAGTAACACATAAATTACCCTTAATTAGAATATGAACCGTTTCAATTGCTTAACTGCTGTCCAAAAGAACAATTGCAGGTCTAAGACTACCCGTGTTAGAATATGGCGGCCACACTTTCCTGAACTGCAAATCTACAAAAGCCTGCTGGAGAGGTGCAGGTCTTGAGCATGTAAAGGTACAGAGGTTGCTCTGTTCTGGAGGTAAACAGCTGACTGAATCACTGATCAACCTGGATCCTTGCATCGAAATTCACTCAACCACCCTGCTCTCGAATTTATGAAATGCACGCAATGCAGTTGTAGCTGTAGCTGGCGAGGGTGTTCAGACCCATGAAAATTTCTAGAGTACGGATATTTTGCATCTAGTTGCACCTACACCCCATTGTCGCATGCCCCATTTTGGAGTTTTTAAAAATTGAGAAGTAAATCATTGTCATAGATTATTTTGTGTCTTAAGCACACACAAAGTTTTATCCAAAAACATGACCATATGTGACCTGTGAAAAAAAAAACCTAAATGAACATGCTAAACCAATCTCCTGCCTAAAGGCCATTGAATTTGCAGCTGACGCTGGAATGCGACGGGTCATCCTTGAAACTGACGCAATGGTGCTGAAGACTGCCCTACAGACGACTGGATTCGTTCTGGTGCGCCATGGAGTCATGATCCATGAAGAAAGACAAATATCTTCTTATTCTTAGTTTTATTGATTTTCAAGTGTTATCCTATAACCGGTTGTGTAATTCGGAACCATGGAGAAGCTATGTATAGGCGCGAGTCTGTATGAAACTTTGTATTCTGTGATTTAGCAGCACCAATTGATTAATAAAGCCCACGGTTTCTCTCAAACAGAAGAAACATCCATCACGCTACTCATCATCGACATGTTGCAAATAGCAGGTAGCAAAAACATTGCCGTTATAACGTCAAAACCGAGACGTATTTGCCGAAACCACTAACTGCGGTGCCTGTCATGCTTCCTGTTCATAGAAAAGGTTTAGATGGGCTCATGGGCACCTGGCGTCCTTTTCTCAGCTCATTTTATTACTCGACCACATCTTTCTTTGAAGTCAAATTTAAAAATTACATGAGCAGAAATGAGAGTTGGAGATGCCCTCTCGCATAATTGTCTGAAAACGACAATTTGTCTGTCCAATTTCAACATAGTTCTAACAGTAGACAAAAATCGTCCAAATAGCTAAGCAAGATTCATAAAGTGGTACTCAGGTTTTAGCTAACCGATGATAAACATCCCCAGAATTGTGATAATATATAGTGCTCGCTGGAAAGCAAGCTGACATCCTAACATCACGGTGCTCCTTCAATCAAACATGACCCACCTGCTTCTCTTATGTAGCATCCACTTGTTGCTTTTTCTTGTTAACAGTCCCAGATGCCTCATTTTGCTCTGCAGGAGTGTCCCACAGAACCAAACAAACACCACCTAGGAAGAAACCAAAGAAAGTTTTAGCTATGCTCGCAATGTCTGCCCGCATCACGCGCCTACAGGTAGGTCAAATGGGATTATAAGGTGGAAGAATCAGAGCATTTCAATAATGTGTATCATCTGCATATGTTTGATATTGCATAGCTTCGCGAATGCTTTCTTCTGAGAAGCTGGTCTTGGCTCAATCTGTACAGAAAGAGTCCTGAGAAGCTGTCTGTTTTCAGATTCAGTACGATGACCCATCTCCGTCAGAGAAATCAGATCATACAGATCCTCTTTCTTCTGCTCCTGGACTGCACGCATAGCTTCGCGAATGCTTTCAGGACTTGCAGCTGCATGCTGGATAGAAAATGATCCCAGTTTATATTACGTTACTAAGCACTTAAACATGAAGACTATTGTCAACTGAGCTTCTACACAGCGTGAAGCATATAGCAACTACCAACAGTCAACAGAACAATAAAATTAAAGATGCAGCAGGGCGACCTATGCATTTGTTGCCGCAAATTAAGGCCCGTGTTTAGTGGATTATACATGAAATACCTACACTGACTTTACACAGATCAGATCGTGACTGAAATTACTGTCTACTACTGTCAAGTGCAGCAAGCCTTGGCAAGAACAGCCTTGGCAAATCGAATAGAGTAACTAGCCCTATGTCGACTTTGGTTAAGGTACCCGTTGGGTGTGCACGAGCCTTGGCAAGAACTGCCGGCGTCACTCCTCCGCAACCGCCGGTGAGGTGACTGCCGCCAGCGTTCGTCGAAGCAGAGAGCCGCCGAGCCTCCTCGTCGCGCATCGAACCGTCGCCATCGCCGGACTGCAAATAACTAGGGATTAGGAGAAGTCACCGCCGCCTTCCGCTCCTCCTCGTTGAGTTTTTCGGCATACCTTGCGGATCTGGGCTGTTTTTCCAAATCCGGCTCTAAGGTCCTGCAAATCGAGCCCGAATTCGGCTGGCTCCCCTCTGTAATACTGGGCCGAGAGCCCACGGGTTCAAAAATTTCGGCCCATTGGTGGATGGACCATTGCGGCCAGTGGTGGTAGAATGCAGTTCAGTGGAGCGACACACGAGTTGCTTCTGTGCGGTAGCCAGTAATTATTTTTTTCCCTCACATGCACTAGTGCACTAGGAGAATATTTTACTTTCACTCCGACGAATCATGACGCTGGTCCTAATATGAGGCGGCCAAAAATAGAAAGGGAGGCTTGGGTTATCTCTACTATATAATATAGCCAGAGGAGGTGTTGGTACGTCGTGGTCTTTTTACATGTTGGTCCCTCATAAATCGTGAAATCAACCCGCAGGACAACAATTAAGTTACATGTTTTCGCTTTAGACCCGGTACATGTTTTCGCTTTAGACCCCGGTACTGCTTCGACAGACGTCTCCCAGCCATCCTCACCCAGCGAATCCTCTCCTTCCCCACCCAGCGCCGGCACCCAGCCATCTTCGTCCATCGGCCGCTGGAGCGCCGCGCCGCCGAGGGTATTCCCCGACGTCCTCTGCCCCGCCGGCATGGTGCGCGTCAGGAGAGCCGGCGGGAGCAGGGCTCCGTTCGGGATCGGGCGGCGGGTCGCGTCGTCGTCGGGATCGGGCGGCGGGGATACGGCTGCCGCCTCACTCACAACCTCCGCGCCCCAGTCCTAGCCTCCTCACCGGCGGGATCGGAGACGCCGGCCTCCTCACCGGCGGGATCGGAGACGCCGGCCGCACTAGAGAGAACGCCTCCGCCTGCACCAGAGAGAACGCCGCCACCGGCCGGAAGGTAACAACCTCTTCTACAAATCTTCGTCGTACTAGAAACTGCAAGTGCTTCGTGTATTGGTTTCTCTGTGCATAGGATTCGAACTGCTTTTAGATCGCGATTACACATGGATGCTCCGTGCAGATGATTCAACCTGAATATTATCCTACATGTTGGTTACAGGTAGCAGTCGGGTCATTCCAGTGTCCCTGCCATGGCCGACCCTGTCACCTGTACCATATGTTCTTTTCTTCACAAAAATGGAACCCTCTCTCTTTGCTGATCACGTCCATACCTCAGTTGCTGCTGGCATGTCTCGCCGGCGGCGCAATCGTCGATTTCGTAGCAGCTGGAGTAGTCTGTCTTCCTGAAACTGAACCGAACTGAACTTTGTGTTGTTCTGGCAACGACATCAACATTCAGTTAGCTAGCATGGATTTCTTTTTGCTTTAAGCCCAATCCAGTGAAACATCATATGGAAATGGAAGCCTACCCCAACTAATCTGAACCTTCTGCTCGTTCTAGCCCAACACCATGAAACCATATTGTAGCTGCTAATTTTTGGTCCAACTCTTTTAGTATGAGAGCAACAGGTTGGCTGTTGTTGTATAATGCCCATCTGACCTGTAGGTAGTTGTTGATTTGTATCATATGTAACTGAACATTCTTACTGATGTTTGTGTTGCTTTTTATTTGTGTATGCATCATATATTAACATATTGGTTCCTAACTTCCATATGATCCTTCTTGTCCAGCGTAGTACAATCATGCCAGCAACTCCGGAGTATGAGAGGAACAGGTTAGCAAGGGTTGCGAGGATCATGGCAGAAGGTGCAGCGCCTCTTGCGCACATTCAGAAAATAGCTGGTCAACTGGTATACGGTGGGAGTGGTCATGACAAACAAAGGCGCAAAGGTGAGGATGCTGGAAGTGCCTCCGAATATGAGCCAAATGATGATGAAGAGGACGATGATGCCGATGAGGTTTCTGGGGAAGAAGAGGAGAATGAGTCAACTCTACTTCTGTCAAAGGCAAGAGCACTATACATCAGTGTCAAACACAGTAGTAAACACCTTTCTTTCTAACCTGTTCATAAACATGTGTTTATCAGTGTTGATACACCACCTAAATTTCAAAGTTGTTCATATCATGTCAAATCATAGTGCTGACTGAGTAACACAATTAATTGATATCCCTGAGGATTTGTTCTTTCAATATAAAAATCAATTTTCCCTACTTGTTTGAATCAGGAAAAACAAGCTTCCACCAAGCCACAAGGAGAGAATATGTGGGCGACGGGCGAATTCACTGGTGCTCGATGCTCGATGCTGGTCAATGGAAATATCCAATTTCGTTTTGGTTTTGTAGACAGCGATGCAAATTTTGTTTGTTACACATCAGTGGCTCATGTCCATCATGATGGCCGTATTCCAGCAACAAGACAATATCAATTTAGCGACTTTAGATTAGCAAGCAGGCAGACTACACAAGTACTTGAGAAAAGGCTGGGACGAAAGCTTTGACTTTGGAACACTGGGTTTCAGCTTTACAGTATAAATTGCACCTGAGAATAATATCAGGTTATTATTTGTGAAGTTATTCATCGGAGACGGTTAACGAAACCTCAATATTAAAAAAGGGAATACAATGGCATTTCCGGTTATCAGCATTTTCAGAATAAGCCGTAATGATATTGCTATGAGTGTGTTCCCTTAGAATTATTAGAGTATATTTGTATATTTTCTACGAAAGAAAACATTGAATTCCCTTTCTTTTTTTTGGTTTGTATATTTTCTACGAAAGAAAACATTGAATTCCCTTTCTTTTTTTGAGTTGTAATGAACTAACAATGAATATGACGTTTGAAATGTTCTGTTTTTCAAATAGGCTACATCGACAATTACTTGCAGCATAGTCTGTCCACTTGCATCACCGCTTCGTGTATGAGACGCCGCCAAGTGACCAAATTTGCAATCTTGCGGGCATGATGACAATCAGAAGGCCTACATGAAGCTGACCCAAGAGTACGTATACTTTTGGTGTTGCCAACAATAGTGGCATCAAGTGAGGGTCATGTCGTAGTAAATAAAAAGTAAAAAATAGTAGACGAAAAGATAAAAACGATGAGGCTAGGGTTTTTTCTCTTCTGCTCGGGCATGCTTATCATGTTCCTAGCCAGAAAAGATGGACGACAGTGTCATGGTAGATGAAGACTGTTTGTCTGATGAATCCAAACATAATCGGGGTGCATACTACAACGAAAATGTAGGAGCACATTGCGCTTGTAAGATTCCTCCAAGGAGTCTCCGTGTCGCAGTCGTCCCTCTCAATTCTTGACGATTTCATTCTAGGAGTTCGAAGGTCCATGATTGTATTGGGATTTTCATGAGAAAACTGGGCTAACATAATAAAACTAAAACGAAAAACCAAACAACTTTACTAATATGCCGATTTGTGCATAGAATAAAAATTTAAACGGGTTTTAAAGTAGTTTTTGTCGTGTGTGCGCATGTTCGCTAAAAGCCCACACAAAGCCCACCTTTGATCTCGGCCCAGACCATAAATATCTCGGCGACAAATCCGATCGATGGACTTCAAAATAGTACACACATACAACAGCTCCATATGCTAAAAAAGCGAGAAGGAATAGAGACAATCAAAGTGCCGCCTCCTTGAGCGCCGTCGAGTGTTCTCAGTCGACAGCCAAGAATGGAGGAGACCGCGATGCCCGCGGCGGAGGTGAGGAAGCACTCCGTTTCAGCCACTACTAATTTTGGGGAAAAACAGAGCGGCGTGGATGCAATGTGCACAGGACCGGCGTGCGATTCATTCACGGAAAGGAGAGACAGAAGTCAAAGAAAAGAAACAAGATAGAGAGAGAGTAAGACTGTGCTACCCTAAATAAAACAATAATGAGCGGAACAACACTGATAAATAGATGATGTGCTAGCTTTAACTGAACTACAAGAAGCAGCATGTACCGGATATTTCAATTCTTTTTATAGGATACCAATCAATAATAATGCATATACGATCAAAAGACACATCACAAAGTATTATTTTGTATCTAAATATTCTAGAGTTACAATGACAACAAATGGTATAGATTGATTTTAGAAATATTATGTATGCTTCCTCGCATTTATGCATGAAAATTTACATGTAGATTTCTTTTGTTTTCATTCAATATATGTTTCGTTGTACCTTGTGTAAACATAACGTTCAATATTAAAAACTAGGAAAACAGGGTGGGTAATTACAAAGTAAAATGACTGAGTTGTGGTGAGTTTGCTAGCCCGTAGCAACGCACGGGCAATTCAACTAGTGTTATTAGGTTTTCCTCTCAATTATCAAACTAAGCATAACATTATCAAGGCTACATCATTTTTTGCTCACCTGCTGATTTGGCATAGGAACGTATCTTTACTATTAAATAAGAGTCTGCGGTGGTGATGGTCCGTTGGTGATACGTTGGTACGTCTCTAATCACCTCCTGCCTCGATGGCAGACGATCTGGCGCATCCTGACCGCCCATTCGTCTCTTCACCCTTGTTACCCCGTTCGATCTTCGTGAATGTGGATATTACGCCGGATTGCCACCGCTTAGTGGTGCCGAAGCGGTATGAAGTGTCTCTCTCCTGCCTTACCACGACCAATCCCACCAGGAACCCTCACGCACGCACCTCTCGATTCCCAAATTCCCATCGACCGCCGCCGGAGCCACAACCAGTTCTTCGCCCCGCCGCCACAATCAGCTACGACGCCCTCTCGCGGCTCTTTGGGCCGTCGCGGAAACGCTCCTCGCTGCGCTTTTCCTCACCGTCTTCTTTGCGCCCCGGCAGCGGCGGCGCACGGCTCCGGTGGAAGGGGTCCCCACGCCGGAGGACCCCTGAGCGGTCCCACAAACGACCTTCACGGCGGAGGACCCCTGCGTACGATCTAGAAGCTTGCCTGGGACCAGATCGATGACAGGATGCAGTCGGCCGTCTTCGCCGGGGATCTGCGACTTCGTCTTTGCCAGCGGCGGGAGGCGAGGATGGCGGGCTCCAGCGGAAGAGCCCGCGAGCAGCTGTTCCTCTCGAGTTCCTCTACGGCGTCGGCGCGAGGTCGCCGGAGCGGGAGAGGGCGGACGCGCCGAGGCGCTACAGGACGGCCCAACGGTGACGCCTGGCCTCGGCTATCCCTCTCGGTGGCGGGCACGGAGAAGGGCGAGGGGATGGGGAGGAGGGGATGGAGAAGGAGCGGCGCCGGCTGTTGTCTCGCTCTGTACAAAAAGTTACGAACCCTCAAAGATATTGTCTTCCTCTCGCCTCCCGTCAGCTCTCCCGAATCCGACCGGGATAATTTCGAGCGCAGAACCGTTGCCGACGCCGCTGTCCACCGCGCGGACACGCCACCGTCATGTCCATCTTTCTTCTCCACCAGCCAGACCGGAGGCCGCGCGCAGGACGCCTTCTTCCTCCTTCTGTCGCATCGTTGGAGCTCCTTCAGTCGCATCGTTGGAGCGTTAGTCTGCTCCACTGCTCGATACCTCCTCCGTGTCCATGCTGCCGCCGGCTGCTCTGTGTGTTTGATTAATCAATCGATCCGTGTTTACATTCCAGTGTGCAGGTGAAGACGGTGGGTTCTGGAGGGGGGCAGCGTAGAGTCGCGCAGGCGCTGGAGCAAAACATCCCGTAAAAGCTTTCTTTTCTTTGCAACTTTGTAAGTCATCGGCCTTCTTGAGTTGTCATTAGTTCGGCTGATATTTTTCTACTGTGTGTTGGTCTCAGCTTAATGATGTAGTCTTACGTAGCATGAAACAATAAGTCTCAAGGCAAAAATGAAAATATGGCATGCAATAAATATAATGGCTAGCTATTTCTATCAAATAGTACCTTATGTTCATGCCTGACTTGAACTGGCTAATTTTTTTTAATAATACATTTTTTAATTAAATTCGAAAAATATTACGCAAAATAACGAAATTTCAAAAATAATACGGCCTCGGCCTAAGCTGGGCCGATTAGGGCCTGTCGGCCGGAGCTGGGCCGATAAGGCCTTCGGCCGACGCTGCGCGCGTCAGAGAAGCTTGTCGGCTAAGCTGCCGACTGGGCCTTATCGGCTAGAACTGGGCCGAGAAGGTTCTGTCGGCCTTAACTGAGCCGAGTGCTTCCTCCATTTTTTTCCGTCCTCTCCCTCCTTTTTTTAAACACAAATGCATACAAATTATAGATGAAATGAAAGTCAAAATTTAAAACACAGATGCAGACTAATAACAGATGAAATCAAACTCTAAATTTAAAACACTGATCCACACTTATTACAGATAAAAACATAGTCCAATTTTAAAACATTGATCCACATTTATTACAAATAAAAGCACAGTCCAAATTTAAAACATATGCTAGTTTCTTCCCCTTCCTCTTGGTCCTCGCCTGCCTCGTCCACGTGTAGCAGCTGCTCTAGTTGCCGTAGCAGCATCCGTACTTGGAAATTTTGTACAACCAGTGTGCCTGTGACCAAAATCATTGCACAAGAAACATTGCACTGTCGGGCCTCCGGCTTCAGATTCATCCATACCATTTCTGATACGCTTGCACGGTCGTCTACCTCTACCAGGACGAAGTAGCCTTGGGTCTGGGATGTACTGCCTTTCATTAGGGTCAACCGTGTTAAAATTACCCACAGCTCGAAATCCCACCATTTCACCGGTCCAGGTATTAAGAACAGACTCGTTCAAATAATATGTTGAAACGAACGAGATGGCTGACAGTCCGAGTTGCCCACAAGCAGCCAATACATGTGAGCAGGGCAGGTGAAGCAATTTTGGTTTATTGCATGTGCACTCACATGTTGGTCGGGCTTCATTTCCAATTCTCACCTCATGCGTTCTGAGCTGATTTCCGCAACCAAACTTGTCAGAAGGTAAGCGTACCTCGAACCTCCTTTCTTGATTTCCTATGGCATGCACAGCATGATTACGAGCTTTTGCCATCTTCCTATCCATGTACTCCATAATCTTCTCACAATAAGGTGTGTTCGGGTTGTTTACGATATGCGAGTGAGCTTTATGGCGTCTTTCTCTGAAGTACTTGACTGTGCCCTCAAAAATACCCTCCACAATGGCTGTAAGTGGCAATGCCCTATTTCCTCTCAGAACAAAGTTGTATGTTTCAGCCAGGTTGGTAGTCATAACACCGTACCTGGCTCCATAAGTGTCGTGCAGCAAAGACCACCTCTCCAGAGGCTCGTGCTCTATCCACTGCTGAAAGTTTTTAATCAACCTCCCAGTCTTTCTCCTAACACCAGGCGGATCAAATCCTGGCAAGTCACAAAGCCCAACAGGTACATCTCAGCTGGTGGAGGTCCGGTTGCTAGCTGTTGCGCCACAAGTTGCACATGTGCTGCTACTGCAACATTTCGTGCAGCTCTCCTCTGCCTAACATGCTGGTTAGTGAAGTCATCAAGCTTACCACGTATGAATGTGTATTTCCAGAATTGGTTCTGCTTGCATAGTTTTTTGAATAGATTCATCAAAGCCTTATCTCGGAACTGTGAGAAAAAATTGGCCCCCAAATGGCGCATGCACCAACGACTCTGCAGGTCTAGCCATGGCGTTTCTTCCGCGGCCACAGGGTTTGTGAGTGCCTTGACGGCGTTCAGTATACCAGCATGGCGGTCATGAAGGATGCACACGTTCGGCTTATCTTTTACTACTGCTATTTTAAGCTGCCTGAAGAACCAAGTCCAACTTTCAGTGTTCTCGCTCTCCACAAAAGCAAATGCAAGTGGCACGATCTGATTGTTGCCATCCTGACCAATGGCAGTCAAGATCTGTCCCCTATACTTGCCAGTAAGAAATGTACCATCAACACAGATAACTGGTCGACAGTGAGTGAAAGCTTCTATGCATACACCGAAAGAGAAGAACACACGATGCAGCACCTTTACGTTCGGAAACTCTGCCATCCAAAAGTGTTTGACGTCAACATATGTGCCTGGATTACGGGCCTGCAATGTGTATAGGAGCCGAACAACTGAGTCATATGAGTCTAGGAACGATCCGAATCTTTTCTCAAGTGCCATCTGCTTAGCCCTCCAAGCTTTGCCATAAGATATTGTGTACTTGAACCTGGTGAACACCTTATGTATATAGCCTTCGCTTCCATAGCTTTGCCCTGTACTATTTCTGAGTACAGCAACCGAGCTATAAGCGTCGACGAAATGTTACGATGATCTTGAGGAATACTGTCAATTCTACATGTGTGTTGTACTACGTCGCTCACTTTCCAGTTTATGCTGAAGTGAGGACGATAACCGTGCACCCTTCCAGGACACCCTGCTACCTCACATTCCATTGTCAGATATTTTTTACTCGACACCTTGGTTTTGAATGTCTTGCAAGTCGACATTGCCCACTTAATGATTGCGTCTTGCAAATGTTGCTTGTCGGTATATAGAGCACCCGCAGTAACCTGGTTCTGATGGTATTCCCAGGCTGAATCATGACCATCGTTCACTGTCATTGACGACGAGAAATCATGACTCCATGACGCAGGATTAGGCACCACATGTTCATCATCCGACTCGTCGGAATCATGCCCATAAGCACTACCACCATCTTCGTCTTCCTCTTCCATCATTTGTTGGAATACATCGTCTGCAGTTGCCTCAACATCATCTTCATCTCCCTCTTCCATCTGCTCTGCCTGACTATTTTGGCCAGATTCATAACCACCACCTCCAACATCTCCCTGATTATAATCATGTCCAGAAAATTGCATCTCCTGACTACTCTGGCCAGGATCGTGCCCTCCCTCGCCTTCAGGCGGAATCACCTCCTTCGCGACAGGTATCAGTAACGCGATAGGGGTACATCCCCTGCTTTCGCAGCCTTGCAACCATCGCACCATCTGAGAGGTCCGATCTATCGGCCTCAAATAAAAAAACACCGGGGACCTTGTCTTCGTCCACAGTGCATGCACACCGACAGTGTCTGTTTGAGGATTAAGCCCTAAACACGCTGCCAACCAATCTTTCAGCTGACTTATAGACCATGTTTCTGGGTCACTCAGTTCCAACTCTGACCATCGAAACTCACCCAAATCAGCTCCATGCTCATTTACCACAACTTCGCCAGGACCGTAGTAAAACAAACATTTCACTAAATTACTCATCTCAACAACCTAAAAATGTGACACAATTAACTGTTATAACGGGGAACAACTATATACTTAATATTACTAGCGCAACAGTAAACCCTAATTAGCCAGATAAACGCATACCCTTGAAGCGTGCCGATTCAATGGACCAGCACCGTCACCACCACCGCCAATGCAACACCGCTGCACCACCACCACCACGCTGCACCACCACCACCCTACACCAACCTCCACCTAAACTCCACCATTGCTCCAACCAAACAACACGAAATCACACAAAAACCTAACCCATCTGTATATCTGAGCTGCCTTAACTCTCTAACATTTCTAGGAGGAAGATTTGGTGGCTGGATGGACAGATCGCCGCTGAAACGCAGCAAGGAGCTGCTGGTTTTCGAGAGGAAGAAGAAAAGGAGAGAGAGGACGCGAGGAGGAAGATGTGGCCAGGCCTGGCCTTATCCAGCATCCTATCGGCCCAGCCCTGGCCGACAGGCCTGTCGGCTTAGAGTTGGCCGATTAGTCCCACTCGTGACGCGTGACGGCCTGTCGGGCGCAGGCCTGGCCCACCATGCGACCTTATCGTCTTAGACAAAGCCGATAAGGCCTTATCGGCCCAGCTCCGGCCGACAGGCCCTAATCGGCCCAGCTTAGGCCGAGGCCGTATTATTTTTGAAATTTCGTTATTTTGCGTAATATTTTTCGAATTTAATTAAAAAAATGTATTATTAAAAAAAATTAGCCTTGAACTGGTGAGGCTTTAGCTGAACATTTGACATTTCAGAAATATATGTAATTTCCTTGCATTGACCATGAAAAAATTAACAGGGATTGATTTCCTATTTATGCTGCAAAGTAATCCTCTGATCATATATGTTAATCGAACTGTTCATGCTTCAGCTGAACATTTTGTACTGTATTTCAAAAACATGTCTACTCAATAGGGATCAAGTTTCCACTTGCTGCAGAAAGGATATGCTATGCATTCAGACCTTCAACTAATTCTTAAAGGTAAACTACCAATGGCTCTTGTGCTGCTAATCCGTACCTTTTGCATAAGATAATTTTACATGCACCTTTTTTTTTTGGAACCTCAAACCATGATGCATGGCTTCATAGTTTAATGAAGCAGAGCAGTACGCTGTTGCCCTAATGATGCCACTGTTTTTAGTACATGATGTGTGGGTCGGTGTCACCTAAATTATTCTGTCCTTGATTGTCAATCATAAAATCTTCTTTTGGATAATTATATTGTCAGATGGATCAAGCATCCTATCGTTCCAAATATATCTAGGGCATGATAATACTGATCTTAGGTATGGAAAGTTCTTCTCTATCGGCAAGGCGCACTGCATTATAGACCGAGCTGAATTAAGGTCCCGGATAACAAGCAATCCTAACAAATTTCACCTAAAGTATATTGCTGCTAATGGAATCTAAAATTGTAATGCAAACTGAGATATATGTCACTGTTTTCGTAAGGGGTAATTTGAACCATGCCCCAGCAAAGGTGCAGCTATGAAATGTTACATTCCCAACACCCTGTTTATGTTCAGTAAAATGAAGTTGTTTGTCTCCATTTTCTGTTACCGGTTAATCATCTCCGCTGTTGCAAGTAATGGTACTGCTATGCCAGGAAGTTAACTTCAAATTGCGCAAAATGTCTGAGCAGTCGCATTAGTGTTTTAGCCTTTCACCTAGGCTTTTTACATCCATTTTTTAACCTTCTAACTCAGGCTCAGTCCTAAGGATCTTAGACCAAACCTTTTCTGTCTATTTAATCATTTCTTGAGTTGAAAAGCACCATGGTCCCTTGCATTGTATTGTTGAGAATTTTTTCTTATTATGTGCAGTATAAGAGCAACCAACAACAGCTGGTGAACGTATCGAGTAGTGGAGCATAAACTGGGTCTGGTGCCGGCAGCTCTTTCTTCCACACACAAAAAGAATTTACTCTTTTCAATTCACCTAACATGTCAGCTTAAAGAATTAGCTTCGTCATGTAGATCAGTAGATGTAGCTGGCGCAGTGGCATGTTCTATTTCTTCAAATGCTACATATATTTAATTCTGCTTCTAGGTATGTCTAATCATGTAGTACTTGTTGAAGAAATAGATTATGTGTACACTCTGGTATGTCTAATCATGTAGTACTTGGTGTATTTTTGTCAGATAGCTTCCAAGTTGGATTCCCTGTTCTTGAACAAAATCCAGTTAGGCATTGCAAACATATCTTTCTTGTTCTATTTCATACTAGGTACTACTGTTTTTTGTGCCTGTTATAATTAATTGGTTTTCTGCATAGTCCAGGCTCAAGTGAATTGGGAAGCACAATCGTGAAATATGTGAAGTCGACATCCCAGTTCAAGAAACCCATGACTCACAGAGGTGTCTCTTCTATTGATCGGTTTGAAAGCATTCAGGTAAGAGAATTCTTACTTCTTTGATGTAGATTATTTATCCATTGGTGGTATACTTTTCTCTGGTTCTTTACTAATTCTTGCCCTGTCTGTATGTTAATGTGAGTTAAGTTTATGGATTTGATGTGCTTTATGTGAGTTATCTCTACTCGCAAGCATAATTGCTTCATATTTTATCACTCTTGTCTTAGTGTGTCCTTGATGCTCCTAGGGAGTTGTCAGATTGATTTCCTACCTTGGATGACTTTGATCAACCTATTTTGTTAGATACATAGCTTCTGTATCATGTTGTTCAAGTTTGAGTAACATGAGAAAGTTGCATGCTCACTAAAATTTTATCTTCTGTATAGTAAATTATGTGGTTGCTTAACAGTAAAATGATCTGTGTTCTCTAAATTATGTGTTTGCTTAAATGTTGTTGCACCGTACCAAATCCTTCTCTGTTTAGTTATTTGTCGACATTATCTGATATGATTTATTCTAGACCCCTGGCCCTACAAATTTAAACTTTGAATTTTTGTACGAAGTTGGCGATAAACTGTGGAAAAAAAATCTTGGAACTGAATATTCAGATGAACTGGTGAAAAATTCTATGATGATTGCAGGGAAGAGGTGGAGGGGGCAAACCTTGGCCCGATGAGCACTGGATTCATGTCCATTGCAATGGGGCCATCTACTATTTAAATAACAGTAGTAGACACAACTTAGTTAAGGATTTTGCTGTTTTTGAGAAATACTCAATTTGCATGGGTTACTTTGAGGGCTTAAATATTTGTTCGTTGTCATTCCACATCATAATTGTTCATTATATGCATGGTCATTCAAATGAAATGGTGGAAATATGTGGTGAAAGTAATTTAACTTTATTGAGTTATGTACTGTCTATTTTGCTTAAGTTTCGTTTTGGTAACACAATTACCTTACAAGTTTCTGACTCTGCATGAGAGAGAGAGAGAGAGAGAGAGAGAGAGAGAGAGAGTCTACACAAATTATTGATATACTTTGGTACGTACATACATGTATCCTTCCTTATCAACACACATGTGCACCGAATTATGCGAGTTGATTTTGTAATCTTTCTGGATGTTAGGTGAACATATTTAATATGTACGAGCAATGTATTTTTACAAGTATGACATATGCGACGCGATGACAAAAAAAATCTAGAACCCGTAGCAACGCACGGGCATTCACCTAGTATGTAATAATTCTAGAGTTTTCATTAGGGTCTTAATTAATCAAGTGTTCTTGGTTCCACAATACCTAATTGTCAAGAAGTCTAGAGTCCGTATTGCCAAATGCTATTAAGATGGCAATTCTAGCTCTAGCACTACTTACAGGTTTTAATCGTATGGTTCTTCCAATATTTGTGACTGTTCTTATTCCTACTGATAGTCGGGAGTGCCTGCAGCTACCAAAATTCTTGTCGAGGAGTATGTGCATGTTCTGCACCAATATAGATGGGGGTTTGACAGTTCTTCGAAGGACACTGCCATGGAAAGTGTTGAGACTGGTCGGTTGTTTGTTACAATGGAGTTGGGGTATGGCCGTTATTTACACGACACTATAATGGCAAGTGCAGATTGTTCAGTTGCTGATATTGTTGAAACTGCTTCATCCGGCTCAGTGGAAGAGGAAAGGGAAAGGACAAGACAGAAGAAGGACTAGAGGCCCCACAGTCGAAAAAAAAATCATGTCAATAACCCAAACCCAAGATTCTTCCCATCTCGTCGAGTTTCTTATCTGCAACTCACCCGAGATCTATCTGTGTAATCTTGTATTTGTGATCTTCCTACCAATAAATCCTGAAGGCAAATACCTGTTGATCCTGTGCCTCTTGGGCTGAGATTATACCGAACAAATAAACGTGATTCTGATCCTTTGGAAGTGCGGTAGCCTAGGAACTCAAAACCAATGTGACTTGTAGTATTTTGTTACATATGCTCTCTTATGATCGATCCGAATGGATCCTATATTGAGAGAGCTGGTATGGAGGCTGGGATGCTTCGAAGAGCAGGTTTCCTTTGCATTCAGATGTTGGAGCATTACATGCTGCACATGGTTTTGCTGAACTGGAAATTATTCCAGGAACCTAGGTACATCGGGACTTCACATGTATAGGCATGTTGTACAAACTCAGTCAAGTAAGTTGCCATAACAAAGTTAGTATCATTTGTGAACAGTGTAAATATTACAAGACCACAAATCAGCGTGTTTACATTATAAAATTTGAAAGCTGGTATGTATTCTAAATATTTTTTGTGATTTTTGTACATATTTCATATCTTTCAAAATTTCCATGCAGATATTTGTATCCATTCTCTAAAAGCATGATTTTTAGAACCTTGTTTCATAAATCTCACTTTATTTCACCTTTAAGTAGTCGAACCTATACTTGTTATAAGACAAAACCCCACTAAAATGCATTAAATTAGTGTATCTCTACATGCAAGGTGTCCACATAAGACACTACTTGAGCCATTCATTTATCCATGTCACCCACATTTATTAATAAAAAACTATTAATAAATGCAATCTATTCACATTAAATATTACTTTAGCCATACAATTTCCACATAATCAATTTTTTCAGTTAAATATACGAAATTTTGTGGTGATTAAATTTAGATTCGTGACAATGTGGCAATAAAATACTCCATTTTTAAGAATTCCATTTCATGCTTCAAGTATTCTTTCTTTCATATATAATACATTTTAAAAGAATACCCGCTGCAACGCGCAGGGTATCTTTCTAGTTTATCATACACTAGAAACCACTATTGAGATATTTGTTAGATCATATTGTTTTGCCGATCTTTACGATAAATACTTATCAATTTTATAGATTATGCAACATAGAAAAATAAATTATAGAACCGACTTTTGTCACAAAATATAACTCACTATGTTTGAGTGATATTCAATACAATAAAAAAACATCAACTAATATTTAGTAAATAAGTGAGTATATCTCACTTTGTTAGAGAAGTGGATGTAGAATCCAGCCACCCAGGATCAAGTACTCACGAAAGGAGATTTGGGTTCTTATTATTTAAAAAAAAACGATTGTAGGAGCTTCACATGCCATATTCTTTAAACAACTAATATTCAGTAACATTGCCAATTAGTGGTTAAAGTATGCCAATTGATGGAAAAATCATACTTTGTATAAAATGTAACATGCAAAAACAAATAGATAACTATAAAAGTTTAGTAAAAATTGTATCACTAGCATGTTGCGACGGCATCCAGGCATAGGCTTGGGTAGACGCAGTTTGTGTCGGTGTTGGCACGGCCAGTGCCGTTGCCGTCATTGAATCAGAAGGGGTAGTGAATGTCCATGGCGTGGTCGCACCGGTAGGACGGGCAGCTTGACGTGGTACCACGAAGAGGCTTGAGAGGAGGAGGCGGAAGCATACAGTCGTCATCGACATTCTGGTCATGAGGATGGGGGAGGCGATTCTGAACAGGGCAATCAATTTGTCAACTCGTCGGATCACGCTAATCGTACTTAAGACGGATTTGCGCTACAATTTTAGACGAAAGCCAATTCACTAACATGTATTAAATTAGTCTATATCTACATGCAAGGTGTCCACATCATACTCTACTTGAGCCATTCATTTATCCATGTCATCCCACATTTATTATTAAAAATCTATTAATACATGCAATCTATTGAGATTAATAATCCTTTTAGCCATACAATTTTCACATAATCAATTTTTAGCGATTAAATATATGAAATTTCATGGTCATTTGTAACATCCCAGATTTTTCAAAAAGTTGAAAAATCAGAAAAATTTAAAACTTTTAAAAACTATTAAATATTTTGCTTTGAAAAGAAAATTCATGCATGCATTCATCATCATATAGCTTTGTTTGCATTTTGATATTTCAAAAGTGGGAATAATAATTCCACTTGAAAACCTATTTAAGAAAATATATTAGAAGGACTATCTATGTCCAATATATTATTTTGAAGTATTGTGGTATACTTCTTAGAGTGAAATGTTTGGTTGTGATTTGTTTGTATGTATTGGAAGTTATTCTATTACTTACCTATTCTATACTTTCAAGTTTTATAGTTTTGTTTCTGAAAGAAAATATTTATTTGGATTTTAAAATAAGTTTTGAATCCTTTTAGCAAACCCTTTTTATAAACAAAATGTTTTAGTGCACAATTATCTTCTTGAGTGATATCGAATATGATTACTCATATTTTGGTATGGATTTTAAATTTAAGTTCAAAAGAATTTTATAAAATCCTATTTATAAAAATTTAGCGTAAAGGTCTAATTAAACCTTTATAGATTATTTGAAATTCGAATTTTGAAATGTTTTGGAAAAGTGTATTTGAAATTTCTAACAGACGGGTTTTGTTTTTACAAATTTTTAGAAATTGGTTTGAGGTCATTTGGATGTTTAAAACAAAATTTATAAATGTTTTACTGTTTTCAGAAAACAGAAAAGGAAAAAAGATTTATGAAAAAAAAGGGCGCTCAGCCTATTGGGCCGAGCCCACCTACCATCCCGTTATCTGCCGCACGCGCGCACGCAGCCAGCCCATCTGTTTTTTTTCTTTTCTTTGTATTTTCTGGCTGGGCTGAAATCTGGCCCATCTACAGCCGGACCGAACTCGGGTTCGAACCCGATGAAATATCAGGAATATCTAGGTTTTCAAACACTTTCCACTTAAACGCAAATATCTTGAGAAATATAACTCCAAATCCGGATCCGCTTGATCCTACGCGTTCATAACTTCGAGCCCAATCTTTTCCACCAACCCTTTGCCTATATAAACCCCTGTAACCGCCGGCATCTCTGTTCCCCTTTTCGTTCCACCGAAACCCTAATCAGCGAAATCGTATTTCGTTCGTTTGACGACCAAGATTATCTCGAATCGCGACGGAACCTGAAGCATTGTTGTAAATCTCCTCAATACCTTTCCATCCCGGGAAGCCTCAACTCTTTTCATCAACCGTGGAGAGAGAATTTTGACTCGCAATCCTTCAGATCTGAAGTCGTATTTTTTAGATCTCTTCGCGCTCGGTTCTTCAAATCGAAATTCCTTTGGTGAGAATTCAGATCTTACCCTTACCTACAACTTTGCTATTGCACTCTTTTGGTTTTGACGTACGGAATTCTTTGTACAATACAGATTGCTTTTGACGATTTTCGGATTAGACAACAATCTCAAATCTTCGGGCCGTAGTTACGAAAGTTGTTCCCCTGATCAAGACCTTTCTTTTGCCCCAAGCCTCACCTCTTTTGGTCAAGCGAGCTAGGAGATATTCGAGTTTGAACTTTCGGATCAGAAAGGTAATTTGCGATTTGTGACCAATCTATTAATCCACTTATGTTATAATTGTGATAGTTAGAAAAGGCACGTAATTCTCTACAAAATATGCTAAGTACTGGCTCTATAAAATGACTTAGTTATATTCTGATCACTTTAGTTACAAAAGGTACTTAGAAATATTTTGCCTCTCCAAACAAAGTAATTCTTTTCCTTAGAAATATTTGATAATTATTTGACAACACGTTTCCTTAGAAAATTTCAACATCCTTAAAAGTGCTAAAACTTGTCCTTAGAAAAATTTAGCATCTTGAAAACTTAGTTGTTTTCCTTAGAAAATATGCTAAGTACTGGCTCTAACAAGTGTTTGTCCTTAGAAATTTTATCAACTATTGTTTTAAAGTATTTTCCTTAGAAAATTTAGCAACTATGTTTTGTTTACTTTTCCTTAGAAATTATTTGGACTCATTGTTTGACCTTTGGTCCTTAGTCATTTTTGGACCATCTTACTTGTCTTGCATTAACTTAGAATAATTTCATGGCATGGCATGCATCTCTAGTCCTTAGAAATATTTTGCATTTCCTACATGACTTTCCTCCTTAGAATTTTGGAGGTGATGCTTGTTAGCCCTTTTAACCCTCCTAGTCAAAAACCACTAAGTTAGAAATTAGTGGAAGAAGTTTGCATTGTTATCCTTGGAGAATTCAACATGAAGTTAGAGGACCAATGAAGGACTTAGCCAAGAAAAACAAACTCCAGAAGCATCTCCAAGAAGTCAAGGTACTTAGAAGAAAATCAAGGGGAAGTTCACGAAGACCAACCACCTACATTTTTCTAAGTCTTTCTTTCCCTTCTCTTTTCTTCCTACTTCATGGTGGCTAAGTTATATTCAAGACCAACCTTGGTGCTGCCAACATCATCAAGTCTGCAGAACCATCAAGTCCACAAATTTCAAAGTCTGGAGAAGATTCTTGGAAGACCAACTACTTTCTTTCTATCTTCTCTTTCTTTCTATTTTTGTCTCACTGTGGACATAGACCAAGTCCTTGGTGTTTAAGACTAAGTTTCTAGAGTGCTAATTGAAGACCATTGAAGATCAATGAAACTACAAAGGAGTTAAAGATGTTTTGAAGATCAAACATGTGAAGACTTGAAAAAGCCTTACAACTTTTCAAGTTGTCGTTTTATCAAGTTAATTTTGCTCAACCTTGACCTTGCCTTAACCAATTGGATTAAGTTATTTTATGTCTTTTTCCTTAGTTTGTTTTGTATGTCATTCACATCATAATTCCTTGTATCATTCTGCATCTCATGCATGTCATATTTTCTTAAGTATTGTTTGGCTGCATATTTATTGAGAATTGTTTGATGTGTTAGAAATTTCGGAGAGAGACGAAGGTTGTTGCAACTGCTACTACTGCACTCCCTGTTGCCAAGGCAAGTGGCACACCCCTCATGAAATTTCCTAAGTATTTTTATATGCATTATTTACTGTATTTCTTTATATGCATGTGTTGAATAGTATTATTGCTAGATGCTAAACCCACCATACCTTTACACTAGTTGTGTCTAGAACTCCTGTGATAACTTAGTAGATTTTTTATGCTATGCAAATGTGTTTTCTTTAAAGTTTAATTCTACTAAGTAATTTATCACCTGGGTGGACTTGGTTTTGAAAAGATGATGGAAATGTTGAGTGTCATCTCTTAGGGGTGACCTCTAAGGGATGGTCACTTGTGGTTGCCACCCAGGGTATTAAAGGGACCAATGTTTCTCTAAGTGAAGTTGCTTACCGTGCAGCCATTAGTCATATGGGCTCTGGCTAGATGGATTAAGTTGCGTGGACTCGTCCCGACTTGACAGGTGGTGGTAGAATGGTTAGAATGGGAGCGCGTCAAGTCAGTATGGGATGGGAAAATGCTTCTGAAAAGTCTCGTCTCAACTCTCTCCTTTTCCTTAGCACAATTTGAGTGCTTGAGGATAGTTTGGGTTTGTTGGGTCTAATGGTGAAAGTGCACAACCTCTGCAGAGTTAAAACTAAGTACTTAGCCGTGTCCTCGGTTACGGACAATTCAAGCAGCTGATCAAGGATGGCAACGGAGGCTCCCAACATCTTATTTCTCTAAGTAAAATTTTGATGGGTGAACAAGGGTAGACGAGACTATGGATTTCATGCCATATTGTCTCAAACATTTGAAGAAAATGTTTTACAAAGTGTTAGGCAAAATTGGCTTTTATGCAAAATAGGCTTGAACTCCACCAGCCAAATATGCATATAGGCTATTAGAGTTATTCCACTAAGTGTCCACATAGTGTCACTTGCCAGATCCATTTTTAATGGTATCTGACCCACTCTGTTGCAAAATTTTATTTGTTGCAGATTGTTCCGACGACGAGTGAGTTTCGTTAAGGGTTTCGAGTCTGCAACCAACATGTTTCGCCTGTGGCACATGATGATGATGGAGACTCCATGAAGAATAATTTTCCGCTGCTTTACTCTTTCAAAGCTAGCTTCGTGCTATGCAATTTGTAAAGGATATTTTCCTAAGTACTGGATCCGCGTGTAATAATTGATACAATGTTGTGATAATTCATCTTAGACTGTGTGTGCAAATGAATCGATCCAGGGGTTTGCACTATACACAGGTACCTTGCCAATTTCTAAGTGCAGGTACGCTACATCATTAAATTTAGATTCTTGACAATGTGGCAAATTAAATATTCCATATTTAGGAAAAAATCAATTCCATGCTTAAAATATCCTTTCTTTCATTATACATTTAAAAAAGCGCTGCGATGCGCAGGGTACCTTTCCCATAGAAAATGTGGTATCTCAATGTTGTGTTTTTTTTTCCATCTCTATATTTTTAAATTCGTGTAATCTAAACAGGCCCTTAATGGATGATACATGTTTTACTTAAGAAGAGAGAGGATTCGCTACAATGAGGGTAGTTGCACGTTTGCGTTGACCGCCGTCTAGGCACACTGCAAATAAGGAGATTATTCCAGGAAATCGATGGGATGTCACTTTTAGGCTGCCAACACGTCGTTTTTAGCACGTTTTCTAATGAGTAATAAAAATTTAATAAACAACTAGTATCTTATGGATTGTATCTAAATTCAATGATTTGATGCTAATGTATACATATAAGTATATAACTGGTCTAGCAATTATTTTTTGCCTATGGCCACTTGTAAAGCTACAACCTCATCATCTCTCTTCATTAACTATTATGTCACATAAGTAAAAATGCAAAATGTATAGAAACCGACCTAAGAAATATGTATTGGCATAGGCCTTAGAGCAGATTGAAACTTTAAAAAGTGTTTGGATTTTTGCAAGTTATTTTCCATCCGTTGTGATTATTTTCAGTGTACAGCCCAAAAAGTCAACGGAAAATGTCAGCCAAATGTTGACGTCCAAAAAATAGTCTTTTCAAAAATATGAAACAAGTTTTATACATCTAAAATCCGTTTTCTACTCGACAACAAGATAAAGCTGGTTCATACGTACGGCTTGAATCTAGGGTAAAAGATGGGTCACAACTCACACTTATGCTACAGTAGCAAGTTTCTTCCGTATATTAAAAAATGATAAAGCTGATTCATACGGCTTGTATCATTTTTTAATATACGATAGGTCACAACTACTGAGTAGGTGTAGTTACATAACAGAATCACCGATTTACGGTACTCATATGTACACTTGCACCGCCATGGCGCGGTTACGGATCAACAGCGGGAAGCACACGGAGACTCGCGAGTCGCGACGGTGCGTGGTGACGGACGAATACCAACAGGGCAACAGAATCGTCAGTGAAGCTAGCGAATTAATTAGGCCACGGCGACCGCGGCGTGTGGCAGCTTCCACTGTTGGTCATCATCCTCGTAGCCAACGACCACGAGGGCATCGTGGTCTCCGCTCTTCGGCTCCTTGTAATGCTGTTGCCAGTGCTGACACTACCTGCCGGACAAATCAACCATGTCCTTCATCGCGAACGGCCCTGCCACCGCTTGCACGCGGAAGCGCTCCACTTGGACGTCCATGGACGGCTTCTGGTCCTCTTTTTTTTTCATTTAGATGAAAACTCATAATACAACTTCCATAATTCAGTTCCACTTGCGCCCGGAGGCAAAACTCCCCCAAAAACGCTAAAACCACTACCAAGGACTACACTAACTCCAACCTACTCAGCTCCAGCCTTAAGACTAACTTACAAGAAAACCAACATCAACAGATCAAACTAACAATCTAAATACAAAGACAACATCATCAGATCAAACTACACAGCTAGACCACCAGCAACTTTTTCCTGCAGCACCACCTGACTTTCCTGATTTCTTCCTCTACTCTTCCATTCTCATCTGACTTCCTGACTTTTTCCTGCAGCACCACCCAACTCGTAGCAGATCTCTTGCTCCGTTTGCACTGCAATTCTTGTGAGACTTAACAGAAAAAACACCAGATTTATTCAAAAAACCAATTCCACCTATCTCTTTTCTTCACTAAGCATTACTTCACTACACAAGACCTTACTACACTCCATACATAGTTTGTTAATGGACATGCAAAAAATAAATGAACAACGGACTCTACATTTGCTAATGAACATACATTTTTCGCTCCCCTTCTAACCGCTATGAATGAGAACATATTTAAGTGAGGATACTTTTCCTAAAGGCATATAAAACTATACTGTTTGTAACTTAATTAATTGCATCTAGACATTTAGGCAGCAAAGTATTCAATCCATAGTTAAAACGGGAAATATCTAATTCAATCCATAGGCAGCTTCTGGTCCTCCTGGATGGTCACCTCCACTGGCCTCCGCACCACAACGTCCTCGTCGATCGGCCACCGCCGTCGACTTCCCCACTGCCATCTCCTTGTAGTTGCAGCTCATATTGGTCGCTGACAAGGCGGGTGTCCTCGTCTGCCATGCACGGCACGTCGGCACGTTGCGGCGGCCGGCCGACGAGTCGATAGCCAGATGCACACGTCGGGGTGCGGGGAAGCCACGGTGACCCACGCGCCCCGCACGGCCGCGCCGGGAGACTTGGTACGCACCAGCACAACTGAACGATCGACCTAGTAGAATCCGGCGCGAACTCAGGAGCGTACTGCGAACAACCGCCGTAGCATGCGAAAATGCATTTCTGACGAAGCCGGTGTACCGGTGTCCCTCCAACCAATCAGACTAAGCCACAAGTTATACCTGGACCCACCTTCAGCTGTATTCGGTTCTTTTAGCCTATGTACTGCGTCATGTATTTCAAAAGGGGGACCACATGATTGGGTCTGTGGCAGCACTAACTGCTCATGTCATCCCAGCGGAATCCGGCTGCACGTTCGGTTAATATGGTTATTACGGTTCGGTTTATGTGGTTATACGGTAAATACAGTTTTGATACTTCGGTAAATACGGTTTTGTACGAAAATATGGTTCGGTTTCGGTAATAACCATTTAACTTCGGTTAGGTTTCGGTAATAACCAAATTAACCAAGGTTGACGCGAATTTTTGAATAACATAGAAATTTTATGGCAATATATTTCAGTTTTATATTTTGTATGACCAAACGACCAAACTAAATGTGTGACAAAAAGAAGAGACATAAAAACAATGAAATTTCGTCCAAAGTGAAAAAAGCTCGAATCAGGGACTTGAACTCCTGACTTGCTGGATCAAAACAGTACTATGCACGTAGTGACCAGTATCTCACGTCGCCATTGGTTCTTTTTTTCACTATATGTTCCTTAAAATGTATTACGGAATGTTGGGCTGGGCTTTTGACGATTTTTTCTGTTGGGCTCGCCTCTTCGGTTATTTCGGTTAAACCATTGGTTATTCGGTTATAAACCGAATTAACCGAAGGTCATATGGTTAGCATTTTTGCTAACCGTAACCAACCGTAAAAATCGGATTTTCGGTCACGGTTAGGTTTTTTCGTTTTCAGTTTTCGGTTCCGGTTCGGTTATGTGCAGCCTTAAGCGGAAGCCAAGCTTCCCATTCTTTCTCTTTTTTTCAGTTACTGCGCAGAGGCCACCGAAGCTACGTAATCCCTTTCTTTCTCTCAGCTGCACAGCCACTCAGCGGAAGCCAAGCTACATAATCCCATATATATGGGTTCAAACACACATATATATCACTTTTTTTTCAAAATAGTCTCAATTTGTTTCAGAAAAATTTAAAAAATATTTTCAAAATATTATGAGCTACCTAAAATGAACAAGATATTTGTCAAGTATGGGTTCTGTAACATCTTGGTATCAAGCAAATATGGCATATGTTACATACAATAACTAAATTTGTGTCATACAAAAAATGATCCAATTTCGATTTAGAAACCAATTATTTGTATTATGGATACCAGTATTACATCAACAAACTATGACATATAATATTGAAAATATGCCACATCTTCTTTTCAATTCATATATGGCATAACTAACATATCAATGTTAGCTGATTCAAACCAACCCAACCAGATATGTTACAAGCATGATTTTAATATCAAAATGGTAAAACTACATATGACACTTTTATTTGATATACGCGTGGTATATTCATTCAAACTAGCAAATGAACAATATATGTTTCTGTATGAGCTCAGTAACATCTCGTTATCAAAAAACAATTGAGATATATTTCATTCAGTTCTGGAAATTGAGGCATACCAAATACATACTCCCTATGTTTCTAAATATAAGATGTTTTACTTTTTGTCCACATTCACATGTATCTAGATGTATATGGACATGTTTTAATGTGTATGTACACTCATTTGGGTTTGCACCTAGCCAACATGTGAGTTAGCTAGAACATCTTATATTGTGAAACGGAGGGAGTATTTGTTAAACTGCTCCAATTAGACGCACTACTGGCAAGCACTAAACGACAGATCCATGTATGAGCAAAATATTAGACGCAAACTGTTGATGTCGCTCCTTGTAACAACGTTAGGAAAAGAAAAAGATTGAGAGGGCTCCGGCAACACACAACAACAGATTTCGACTGAGATCAAAAGGACGAAAATATTTACACGGAAACTCTATGTCGCAGGTCGCAACCTCGCCTGTATTGCCGTGACCGCCTCCGTCCTCGCCTCGCCCTTCCGCATGCCCGCCCACCGCCTCGCCGTCGTACCGGCCTTAGGGCACCTCCAACGGCAAAACGCAAACGGACACACAAATATGTCCTTTTGGGGCGGTCCGCGGACACAAAATAGGACATTGTCCGTTTGGGGTGAGCACTGCACGGTGATCCGATCCGATGAGAACAAGTATTGCGTTTTTCTTCAAGCTATCACGGAATTTATAAACAAATCACCGGAGCTAAGCTAACCCTAGTTCCCGAATCCAGCCGCCATGGAGGGATCTTTCCCGGCTTCCTCCTTCCAGCCTCCCGCCGCCGACGACGTCCGCTACCCCTCCTGGGTTCTCCTCGACAAGAGAGCCTACTTCGCCCACCGCGTGAACGCCACAACCAGGACAGTCAAGACGAGCACCGGCCACGAGGTCGACATCACGTTCTGCCTCGCCGATCCGCCCGCCGTCTCCTACTTCTGCGTCCACAGCCCCAACCTCCGCCGTGAGGACTACGCCCTGGAGCCCCGCGTCGTCTCCTCCGCCGCGGACCTCGTCCTCCTCTGCTTCGCCTTCAGAACCGGGCCCCGAAGCACGGACGTGGACCCCGATCTCGTCGAGTTCTTCGTCTACAAGGCTGCTGCAGGCTCCTCCATCGAACCCGTCCCGTGTTCTCCTGCAGGCACCAGGCACTCGTGGCACGCCAGCATCGTGCCCCGCGAGGGCGGCAACTTCCTCGTCGCCGACCTCTCCCCGAGATCATCAGAGCACTACGACCTCCACGTATTCTCGTCGGAGACGACCAAGTGGAGCACTACGCCCTTGCAGCTGCCGACGCCCGCCCACGTCCTGCCACGGGACATGCCAAGCCAGCTTGACAAGGCGATCTCTCTCGGAGGAACCATGGTAGGATGGGTCGATCTCTGGCGCGGCATCGTGTTCTGCGACGTGCTTGAGAAGGAGCCTGCTCTCGGCTTCATCCCTCTGCCCAAGGCTGTGTTCGACCTGCCCCGAACAGGCCAAGCGCGGAGAGTGCGGGACGTCACCTTCTGCTGCAATGGTTTCATCAACTTCGTCGAGATCGAGCATCTCCGCAGGGAGCTCAACATTGTCAACAGGAGGAGTTTCAAGACGACCGGGGATCTTGACACCCAAGACGTCATCCATGATAAGGAGTTACTCATGCATGATGATTTGGACATCATGGACGATAAACCTGTGTTTTTACCCAATGGTTGGAAGATTCGGACAATGTTTAAGCGCGTCGACTGGGACTATTGGAGGAAGAAGCACACTGTCCATGTCGATGACATATCAGCCGTCCCAAAACATACCGCGCTCTGGGATCGTTGGAACAAGAAATGGACACTGAGAAACCTCAGGACTACGGGTTTCCCCTTCTTCAGTGTTTACGGTGACAATGTTGTCTACCTCATGTCTAAGGTGGAGCCTGATGACAAAGACTCCTGGATTGTCGGTGTTGATCTCGAGAAGAAGAAATTTCAAGTCATTAAACCATATTCTGCTGCAAGATGCGATCCAGTTGTCTACCTCATGTCTAAGGTGGAGCCTGATGATAAAGACTCCTGTATTGTCGGTATTGATCTCGAGAAGAAGAAGTTTCGAGTCATTAAACCATATTCTGCTGCAAGATGCGATCCAATTGTCCTTCCTTGTGCATTCTCCGAATATCTGAATACCACTCCAGGGCCATATGTTGCAGCAAATTGTCCTCGAAATGGTGTGCTGAATAATCATCTTCCTGATCCTATTCCAGTAGCAAGCCGTGGTCATAATGGTGTGCCAAACAATGTGCAACCCCAGCAAAACACATGGAATGTGAATGGCTACTATGGGAGTTGGAATGGGCCAGGCTATGGCGCTCACCATGCGGGCTATGGCAACTATCCGCAGCCAACCCCGTTGCAGCCACAGTACATGCCGCATTTGTCAACATATGTGCAACCCATGTCGCCTTCAACTCGATCAGGGTATATCTATGCAAGTTGGACGGATCCAGACGTCCATGGAAGGATGTTTATGACAATCCCGTTGAGTGAGCTGCAAAGGATGTCTGCTGCAACCTTCACCCCCGCAATGCCACCCTTCACCCAACCGTTAGCTCCAAGCCAAACATTCAGACCACCGATGTTTTCGACGGCTGGAAGTTATGACGTTCTCAGCCATGGGCAACAACACCACGTGAAGCCGTCTCCATCTTCGAGTTCGACACAAAGCGATGAAGTTGATTATTACTGTGAGGAACTTGGAGAAACGGATTATTATGGTTGATGTACTAAGGAAGTGCGTAGCCTCGCATCTGAATGCTTAATTTGCAACCACACAATAATTTGTCTTTTTTGCGCAGACAACATAAAATGTTATTTCCTTCCGCAATTTTGCACGAATGTTGAAAACTTGTATCTGTTTGTGCCCAATTTTTGTCAGGTTTTTTCAAAGTATATATTCTCATATTGTTTTAATTTCGAAAACAATAACAGGAGCATGCTCTGATCTGACTGTTCGACATTCGAAGTCGAACAAGGATAAAGCTGTACCCATAACCTTGCTACGGTACGGTGTATTTGGTCGAGCAGGAACCGATTTGTGCACGGCAAAGAGCAGTACGTACCAGCCGATCAAGTCACTTGTGCTTGTTGATGAACTTGTATCAAGCATGTTCCTACCTCCCAAAACCCTGCAATTCTGCTAGCAGCAAGATAGTGTGGAAACCCCAACAAAGGGCATCTCAAAGGGTTTTCAAAACTTCAGAAAAATATGAAAAGTCTTCATCAGAATGTGTCTGAACAGTGAACACAGGTGTAGAGGATTTGAATAATATTCACGCAACAAACTGAATCATCAAATTTATATTTCTTCAAGGGTACAGGGAAACTGTTTTTTAGAAGCATTGGAGATAGCCAAAGGAATTGCAATTGAGATGGATATTGGTACAACATTTTGTACAAAGAGAGAAATTAAAAGAGTTTGATGAGAACCAAGATGACACGAGTATTGGCCCAGATTTTCGCACAGGGCCCGGATTTTGGTGGCCAGGCATTGACCCAGACTGAACCACATATCGGATCGACTAAACTGGCTGACGCACAGGCCTACCATTAAATCTGACGGTGAGTCAGACATCATTCCATCTGAAATCTCCCCATGCTCGACGGAAAGGTCCCACCTGGCAGTGAGACAGAAAAAGAGGGGCATGGAGATCAAGTTGGTAAAGATGAACTTGATTACATGTTACACAACACTGCATAAAAACAATGCAGGGTGAATCGAGAGTGAATCCGACAACGTAACACTCACATGATTGCTACATGAATCCTTGGTGGGAAACGCTGGCTGAGCACAGTTCAGTTTTGATTAAAAGCCAAAAAGGTTAACAGTTCAGTAAACATGAACATTGGAAATGATTTCTTGAAAAGAAAGTATAGGGGGTAACGCTATACCCCGAAGTAATCTGGGTCAAAAGTATACATTGCTTAATGCCTCAACAGTCTATAAGCAAGTGATGAAGAAAAGAGAGGAAAATACGGCTTAAGCGGAAATTACAACACTTTACCAAGAGGTGTAGCTTCAATTCAAAACTAGATATAAAAAAACTTGCCAATTCAACCAGATCATAATTAGTTATCAATTCCATGATGACTCCGATCGATCAATCTAACTAGTACACATAAGGCAGGATCCTCCAGGGCACAAGCCTGCAGTACTCTGCCCAGATGTCCTTGTACTTCGCCGAGCACCTTGCCTCGTCTCTTCTTTCCCTCCATATCAGCAAAATGAGCAGGTAGGTCGGGTAAAAGTACGGGATCGCAGAACTGCAGCGAGCAAAAGGCTTATAGGGTTCAAAGGTTATTCATGATTGATTGGATTTATGTCACAAGAATAATACCCACCTGGCTCCACAAGGCAAGCTGAATGAAAGTGCGAGAAGTAGATCCCCAAGGTAATTGCAGTGCCTTGCAATGCCCCTACACGCGACAAGGAGGGGACTTGTTATTTTCAACATTACGGACATTAGTTAACTAGCACGATTATTCCCAAGAGAGTGAACAGGAATTCCAAGTTCGGAAAATCCAACATGTCTAGAAAAATGTTGTTTCAGTGCAATTGTTGGATAAATCTGTCATGAAAAACATTTAGGTGCAGAATTTTCAAACTAGTATGAAATCATATTTCTATTGGTTATTTTAACTACTCACATACATTTCCTTTTACTTGCATTTTTCTTCACTTGACTAAACAGGGCCAGCTAAATATTCAGAGAAAGGTGTAGGCATGGTCTTATTTTGTTACACTTTACAAACAAGAAAAATATTACTTGCATTATGCGATACGGAAATAGTAAACTGTACACACTTCAGAACAAAATATGCATAGGTAAGTAGTCAACAGAGAAGAAAAACATGCACAGATTCCACAAGATGCATGTAGCATACCAGTAGCCAGATATAAGTAGCTTTCCTCCAACGACTTTGGGAGGTTTACCCCATATGAGAGCTTTAGGGTTCTTCTTGAACAGATGTTTTTGTTTGTTGGCTCCTCGGAACACTAGATAGCTGTGTGCAAAATGTAGTAAGGCTTGGCCAAAGATATTCGGAAGCAAGAAGCAGATTATAGAGCATATGTGATCCAACAGTAAGAATACCCAATAAGGAAAGTGAAGCAGTTAGCAACACAAGCCAATAGTGGCAGCTCCACTTTGTTTCTCAGAAGCCACCAACCCTGGTCCACAGCAAGTCATAAAATTTTGTGAGTAGCTCATTGGCCAACCTTATAATTAACAGAAGAAATAAAAATACTATTACATGAATCTGCAGATGTGATAAGAGCATATAACTGAGAGAACTAATTAAAGAATGATGCTTTAATACAATTAGTAGCGGCATGACTAGATATGTGCTACTCGGATATATCATTTTTTTAACAAAGGGAAATGTTTACCTGAATACTGAAAGTAAAAGGAATGAAAACTAGGTCACCAAATACCAGCATGAAACCCAACCTTTCCGCAATAATGTCCCATCTGGAAATAATGGTAAATGGAATCAGAGGAAGGGAAGCAATAATGAAGTATGAAGCTTCGTCCTTGCCCCCATAAACCCCACTCATTCTATAGGCAGTAACACATGCAGGCTATAATGATATTCTTTTATCTATTTACTAGAAGACAACATGCACTTACGTGGAGGTCATGAATTCTTCATGAATGAAGTAATCTATAATATACCACTGCATGAAGAAGCATAATTACTTTCACATATAGTATAGTAGCTGATGATCAAATAAGATGTCTGCGTCCAATACCGCACAGAAGAATTGGTAAAGAATGACTGAGCGGTTAGCTGAGCCAGCTAGGTAGCTCTTTGCAAACAAAGAGAGGTTGATAAACAACCATCCCATCATTCCAGCCCTGACAAAGAAGAACCTGCAACCAGGATGAACAGAAAAAACATATTATAGGGACTCTAGTTTACTCCAATCCATAGTTGTATAGTTAACATATAACATTAACTTGTATTCACATTAATCGCCACCACAAAATCGGAATGATGTGATCTAAGGAAAGCAAATTAAAAAACAGAAACATATCAAACTTCATTTCTCATGCTCCAGTCTAAAGGAAATCTTCATTCGCATTCATATATCTACCTGAGAACAGAAGCTAGGACGCCCTTTCTTAAGGCGGGAGATCTTAAGACTGACCAGTCTTTTTAATATTCTAAGTTCTAGACTAAGTACATCGAAATACTTGACTTTTCAGCACACCTCAACAACCACTACGAGCAAATGCTCAAAACAACACTATTTCCTCATTTCTACCCAATCCATCGCACAATAGGAAGTAGCAACTTGCTGCTAATATATCAACGGCTCGACAGGACCTTTAGCAAATAAATGGGAGTACCTACAGCAACAAACCAATAACTCAACTCTCACGGCAATCATATGCCATCGCAAATTCCCCAGCAAGCTTCACAAATTAGGTAAGAAAACAAGGAAGATATTGCCAACGTACTTGAGGTCAACTCCCATAAAATGGGGATTAAGCTGCACTCCCAACCACCTGTTAGACAAAGTAATATCTAACATCATTAAACTACAAAACATGACTGCATTACATAAGAAAGCAGGAGTGGAACACAGTAGCTATTTTCTTAAACTACCGAAAATAAAATGCCCTGTTTGTTCCCAAATGCCACAAGAAGTCACTGTATTTATTTTGGTACTAGATCAAACGAAGTTTCGCGGAAGTACCAATCTTCTAAGAAGCTCCCACTAACATGTGGTTTCAATGAAGAACTTTGATGGCGGGACCTTAAGCCGGTAAAATAGAGCAGGAAAGTGACCTGAAATGAAACATCCATACATGAGTTAATCGAGAGAATGGTACATTTGTGACCAAATGTTACCCAATATTATGTGTTAAAATATTTAATACTATTGCCCAAGTCTGGCAAAAGTTTTCATCCATGTTTGCCATCTAAATTCAATGCCTTGCAGATATTTAGACAAATCCAGGGTGACTGATCCCTTTGCTGAATTTTGGTTGCACAAAATTAAAGTGAAGGTGCATATGAAAAAGTAAAATCTAGACATACACAATGATCAAACAGTTAAGTGTCTGACACTAGCACGTCTAAATTTACATCATAGTTGTATAAAACTAGTATGAATATCTATCTCTGTACTATGGAGATTGGAGAATGGGGTGTTCAAGTTCAAGTCCAGAATATCAATTCTGGACAACTATGCTTCTACCACTAGGCTAGCTGGCAGTTCTCCTACACAGAAATCCTGACTTGACACCACAAAATATTAGGATGTAGCTGTATAAAAACTAGTAATAATATGGAGGAACTAAGCATTTCTGCTCTATGGAGAATGGGGCACTAAAGTTCAAGTCCAGAGTATCAATTTGCTTCTACCACTATGCTATGTTGGCTGCCCCTACACAGAAATTCTGACATAACACCGCAAAACACTACACATACTACTGGCACACTATGGAAATACAGTATGACCAGGTCAGTTTACTCTGTCAGGGAATTTTCTGCCCAATAAGACCACTGGACCATTGCTCGGAGTACAAGATTTAAAGACCAGACTACTCAAATGCTCCCAGTATAGTATGACCCGCGCGATGTCATCTAAAATCACTATGGTCTGTAGATCTCCATCGTATTGGCAAGCAACTTTTCCCTCTGTTATCCCGGGTTAATTTTAAAAACCACAGCACCAAACATAACACCGCAAGTGTGTCCAGAGGCGAAGCGAGTACAAGTGGTGCAGAATCTGCAGATCAGAAGGATCTCGAGGGAGGAAAGTGGCGCTTACGATGACACTGAAAATGAAGGTCGCCGACAGAAGCTCGAGTCCACGGTCAGCCACAACCTGCAAGCAAGTTAGCAACAAACGTTTCGCTGGTCAACTCATCAAGACTTTTGAGAATCTCCTGAGCCAAACCTATAAAACTGAAGTTTCGGGAGCTAGAGAGACTGAAGTCAGGCTCACCGTGGGAGTCATCCATCCCATGTAGACGCCGAGCGCGGAGAGCCCCAGGAGCAGCAGCAGCGAGAGGAGACCTGCGGGCCACGCACACGCGCGTCAGTTAGTCAACTGATTAGGCGGCGGAGAGCAGCAACGTTTGCGCCTCGAGAGCTCGGGGATCGGGTATAAGGTACCGTTGCAGCGGTAGTGGAGGCGGGAGGAGTCGGGGAGGACGGCGCCGGCGACGAGCTTGCCGGAGAGGAGGGCGCCCGCGGCGGCCAGGTATCCGAGGTAGGAGAGCAGCACCACCGCCGAGCTCCAGGTCGGCGCCAGCGCGGCGAGCGCGTCGGCGGCGGCGTCCATCTCCGTCGTCGCAGCTGAGCGGGACAGGGATCTTCAGTGCACAGTGAACTGGATTGGATCTACAGCGGGCCTCTCTGACTTGAATAATGAAGAAATGTCATGGAGGCCCATCTCCATCAGTTTGAAACGCGGCGTCTTTTTGTTTTTTTGTGTGTGCGCGCGTGTGCATCCATCGAGCTGGAACAAAAAAAAATTGCAGACATTTTTACTCCGTATATCAATTTTGGAGAAAGACTTTGCTAGAGAGGTCTTCATGTTTCAATCAAGCAGAGAAAGGAGCAGGGAAAGATGCTAAGAGAGGTTCAGCAATCAGACAAAACAAACTGTGACAAACGATTAGCACTTATCAGTATCGCGTATTATTTTCGCAAATTTTTTTTTAAAATCCTCCATTGCCTCCGTAGTAGAGTTTCTCCTTCGTTCCTTATCCTTTGTTCCGACTGCCCGACCAAAATGGCGCTCTAAAATCTATTCCATACCACCATCCACCGATGTGCCCTAGAGCTGCCGCCATGCGGTTGCCGCTCACAGCTCGGCCCCACCTCTGCGCCTCTTACTCGCATCACCCCACCACCGTTGCCCTATTGTCCCGCCGTCTTGGACATTGTTTTTTGAGGTACGAGCTTCTAGTTATTTGGTGCTTGTTTAATTCCAAACTGACCCCTAAGAATTTGAATTTTGGGTGAACACCTGACACAACATCTAGATCTGCCCCCGTTCCATGGTTCATATGATTAGGTTTTCTCTTCTCTGACAAGCAGGATAGGTCGCAGTTGACGCCTTAGTACTTGCTAATCAATATGCAGATTTTTTTCTTTCCTCCCAAAAATGGGGTTTGAGGACTTTGGTAGGAAGGCGGGGTCACTTGAACAATTACTGACATTCTGTGTCGCCCAGCCGCTCGCTTTGGCTCTTTCTCTTGTTAGTGACTACGTGCGCTGCACGAATACCTGGTTGGGATGGCGTGTCCATGTCGTATAATGTATCCGATACGAAATTCGACTCTGATACCTCTTCGATACGTATTTGTGACGCATCGATGAATAATGAACCATTTAAAAGAAGTAGTAATGTTTATTTCCCTAGGTTTTTTAAAGAAAATTCCATGATTTTATATGCTACACGTGAAGTAATGTTTATTCCTTCTTTTTAGAAAATTCCATGATTTTATATGCTAAACGTGAAGTAATGTTTATTTCCAATTCTTAAGCGATACATGACGGACACCGATACGGGCCATGATATTCTTGCTTAAGAATCAACATTTAGTATGATTCGCAAGGTTATCATTCCTAACTGGGCTTCACTTAAACCCCAAAATTGTTGAGGTAACATCCTTGTTGTTTTCCCATGTGTTTTACATCTCAATTTTGGCTATAAATTGCACTGCATTGCAAATCCTATGTCTTTTACAACTACAACACAGGGACATCAAAACGAAGAACAAGCGCAATCTTCAAATGCTAATCCTAATGTTGATGAGCTCTATTCTCATTTTGAATGTAAATACTTAAACTTTGCATGGTTTCTCCTTATATGTATCTCGTATGTGCTTATGTACTCAGTTTTGTTCACATACATGTGCATAAATTGGAGACTTGGAGTTGATGGCTTGGAGAGTCGGAGGAGCCACCACATATTTTGTTAGTTTTCCTCATGCACTAGTGAGACTTGATGACTTAACGCATAATATTGAGACCTCAAATTTAGACTTTTGGGTGTGGGCGAGTTGGGACTCACATTTTGGACCATTATGTTGTTGAAGCCTAAAATGTAGCTTGCTGCTATTGTCATTATGCTGATATGTTGCCTAATGGGAGAGAAATCTGAAAAATATGTTGTTTATTGAAATATGTGGCGTTCATGCTAAAAATAAAATCTTGTAATGTTATGTTATACTCCCTCCGTTCCAATTTAATTGACTTGTTATCCACCACATGTGGATGTATCTAGACATTAGATACATCCACATTTGGTGGATAGGAAGTCAATTGAATTGGAACGGAGGGAGTAACATTGAAGTAGTATCAATGCGAAGGCAATTGTCGGGATCCGAGCCGGGCTCAATTTTAGTGTAAATTTCGGGCCTTGGGCCAGACTTGGGCTTTTTCAAGCCCGGCCGAAACCCGGCCGGCCCGAGGAATGCCCAGGTTTGGATACGGCCCAGCCCACTTGCTTCCCTTTTCCTCTCCCGTTCTCACACCATCCTCCCCGACTAATTCTCAAAAAACGAAAAAAAAACCATCCTTCCCCGACGGCCCGACCCCATCCCAGACCGACCCAGCCGCCGGCTCCCTCTAGGGCGGCGCCACCAGATCCAGCAGCCGGCGACCTGTCCGCTCCACCTCAGCTCTCACCCGCATCAGCGGCGGGGACCCAGCATCTCGCCTGCAGGAAGCACCAGCGCGCCGGCTCCTAGGTCCTCGCCTCCTCCTCAACCCCAGCACCAGCCAGCATTCTCCCCCGACCCTGCCGCAGGCTCCCTCCTGAGCATCGCCGCCAGATCGAGCAGCCGGCGGTGGCGACCCCTCGACCCGTCCGCCCCAGCCCCACCTAGCCCAGTATCCCATCCCCACGGCGGCGGCGACCCAACCAGCAACACTACAGCAGCAAGCAAGGTACACCCCTTCCTCAGCTCCTCCTCTCTCTCTTTCTCGTGTTGATTATCATCTACTATCACCATATAGGGCAGCAGAGCAACCTACAAACCTTAGGGCTCCACTATCACCATGGAGTCGTGTTACTAATTTAGAGAAATCAGCGGGTAGGGCAGTACCAAATGGAAGTGTAATTTCTTTGATCATGTTGGCACCTCTAGCTACTCTAGAGTGCAAGCCCATTTGTTATATTTGAACTGCCACTCATGTAGCTCTATGTGATATTTGAACTTGCTTGTGCTTGTTTGTTGGGTTGTTGTTGTTGGCTTGTTGATTTGCTAGCTGGCTAGTTAAAATTGTCTGCTATAGTTCTGTTAGGTCATTATTAGGTGTTGTTCATGGCTTGCTACTGCTTGCTTTCTTCCAAGTTTCAACATGGAAGAAGATGTCAAGTGTTGCTGTCATTCATTATCCAAGTTACAAACTTAGAGTTCAACTGAGTGTTAACTAACATTCTATCTCTCTGTCCATAAATATATTAAAATGTATCCCGTATTGGCGCTGTTTCAAAATGCCCTATTTCCGTATCCGTATCGGCCTGATACCGATACTCGTATCGGTGCTGCACTGTATCAGTAATTTGTGTTCCATTGGAATGGCTTCTTTCTCGTGTTAATAGCTATGGGCTTCTACTTATGTTTACAGGGCAGTGCTTCAGGAGGTGTAGGGCAAACTTTCTTCTGTCGCTACCGGGTTGTCTGATGTTTTCTGTGAGTCAGAAGAAAGTGATTCTATTCAGCCGAGCTGCTCAGTGATGGAAGACAGCCAGGTTCTAGTTCAGGCGCAAGACAGCCAGGTTGTTCTGTCGGAAGACGACCAGGCTGTAGTCCAGGCGCAAGACGACCAGATTGTAGCTCAGCCACTATACAGCCACGCTGTACCGCAGCCGCAAGACAGCCAGGATATAGTTCTGTCGGACAGCCAGGTGGTAGTTCATGCAGAAGACGGCCAGGTTTTTGTTGAATCAGACGACGACCAGATTTACCACGAGGCAGAGCAGGACCTTGTACAGCGTGAGCGATTCCTTGTCATCGGCCAAGAGTTTAGCAATGTCGAAACCTGCCGGAGGGCGATCAAGGACATGGCCATTGCTTTGCATTTCCAGCTTCGTGTCGTGAAATCTGACCGTAGCCGATTCATTGCCAAATGCAACACAGACGGATGCCCGTGGCGTGTGCATGTGGCCAAGTGCCACGATGTTCCGACTTTCACTGTCCGGACATTACATGCAGAGCACACATGTGAGGGTGTCCAAGACCTACATCATCAGCAGGCCACTGTTAACTGGGTGGCTAGGTCTGTTGAGGCAAGGCTAAGAGATAATCCACAGATTAAGCCCAAGGAGATATTGCAGGATATCCGGGACCAGCATGGGGTTGCTGTGTCTTATATGCAGGCATGGCGAGGAAAGGAGAGAAGCATGGCTGCTGTTCACGGTACCCTTGAGGACGGATATCGTCTCCTTCCTGCATACTGTGAGCAGATCGTAAATACAAATCCTGGCAGCGTTGCGGTATATAAAGGGTCTGGGATGGACAATTCCTTTCAGCGGCTCTTTGTTTCGTTCCACGCATCTATTTATGGTTTCTTGAGTGCGTGTAGACCTCTTTTGGAAATTGACAAGGCAGAACTAAAGGGGAAGTATCTTGGGACATTGCTATGTGCTTCAGCTGTTGATGCTGATCATATGATGTTCCCTGTAGCATTTGCTGTTGTCGATTCTGAGAGTGATGAGAATTGGATGTGGTTTATCTCAGAATTGAGGAAGATGCTTGGAGTTAACACAGATAAGATGCCCGTTTTAACAATAATCTCTGAGAGACAACCACAGGTGGTTGAAGCTGTCGAGCTCAACTTCCCTACTTCATTTCATGGATTTTGCTTGAGATACGTGAGTGAGAATTTTCGTGAAGAGTTCAAGAGTCCTAAACTTCTGAACCTTTTCTGGAGCGCTTTCTATGCTCTCACAACCACAGAATTTGATTCAAAGGTAAAAGATATGATGCAAGTTCAGGATGTCATGCCATGGTTCCAGCATTTTCCACCAAATCTCTGGGCAGTTTCTTACTTTGAGGGTATGCGATATGGCCATTTCAATCTTGGGATAACGGAAATATTATATAACTGGGCCCTGGAGTGTCATGAGCTTCCCCTTGTGCAAACCATTGAGTACATCAGGAACCAACTGACCTGCTGGTTTAGTGAACGTCACAACTTGGCACTATCCCACAAGTCAGTTCTTGTTCCATCTGCTGAGAAACTAATTTCGGAATCCATTTCTGATTCACAATGTTATCAAGTACTCCGAGCAAACAAGGTGGAGTTTGAGATCGTGTCATCTGAGCGAACAAACATTGTGGATACTGAAACCAGGTTCTGCTCGTGCCGTCGGTGGCAAATTTATGGTATTCCATGTGCACATGCTGCTGCTGCACTACTTTCATGTGGTGAAGATCCTCGCCAGTATGCACATGACTGTTTCAGTGTAAAGAAGTATAGAGAAACCTACTCTCAGCGGATCTATCCAATTCCAGACCGAATCCACTGGAGCAATTCGTCCTCTGGGCCAGGCCTATGCTACAAATCAGACGTTGTACTTCGCCCACCCAAGATCCGGAGGCCTCCTGGCCGTCCCAAAATGAAGATTCTCAAGATGGAAAGCTTGAAACGGCCGAAACGGATCGTTCAGTGTGGCCGGTGTCATCTTCTTGGGCATTCTCAAAAGAAGTGTTCATTACGAAGCTGACACTAGATACTTCTATCCATCTTTGCTTCTTTCTTATGTTCAATAGAATTAGTAATTTCCTTGTCGGCATTTGGCAAGGTAGGAAAATTTTCTTTTTGTGTCTTCAGATTACTTATTACCATCGTGTATCTGACAATGGTCCTAGGCCTCCTTTTCTGCACATATTTTCATGTAACACGGTGCTAGCTGTCCCTCTGGGAGCTTCCCTTGGTTACATGTTATTCAAGTAGATAGAAGAAATAGTGCTGGTTTATTGCTGGTGTTGCGATGTTGGAAGCAAGAACTGACTTTTTATACATGGTTTATGTTTAGAATTAGTAATGCCGCTGCCAACCATAATTCTATCGAGTGCCATGTATGATGTGCGTTAATTTTGGTTGTCCAAGGATATGAGTGCCATATTGTTGACGTGGTCGTGTAAGCTGTTAGCGAATAGCAGTATTTCTTGTTTATTCTCGTTTTCTGAGGTATAATTATGCCATGTGAATTCCATTGCAAATGAATAGCCAATTAAATGCATCAGAAAACAATGCGGCCAGCAACCATATAAGTGTTAATTCTGGTAACGGGTCAAAGACAGGAGAAAACACCGATGAGGAAAGTGATGCTCAGGTGAGCAACTGACTGGCTTATACCTTATTTGCTAACTGTAAACTGATATCCAAGTATGAGTAGAATTGCATCACACTAACTCGGGTTGACAAAGCCAAGCAAGCAAACTGTGAAAGCTGGAGCTTTTTTCTACGTCCTTTTGTTCTTGTGACTACCAATAAAATGTAGCCAGCACGGTTTACTGAAACCTTAGTTCATCATAACTGATCTTTACAAAGTTGTGGTTTCTTCTATTGTATTAACTTATTGGAGTTCTTCTGCACCTAATACTATTGGTGTTCTTTTAATATGATCAGAGCTCAGGTAGCAAGGAGACTGAAATTCAGAGCATTGAGAAATTACCTGAGATTGTGAAAGATAACGGCGCAAACACATCCAGAGAACTTAAAATACAGAATGGACCTTTTGTAGAATAGACACAAAGGCACATGCATTGAAGGGCAATGATGGTAAGAAATCTACACATGGTTCTCTGACATTTTATTTTCATGTAGCTCTGTTACTGGCCAGCAAGTGTGTACATTGCACATCTGATAAGTCATTATGATATACCTGGTGCTTTTGTGTAGATGTTTCAAGTATAAATGCATGTGGCACAAGTAAGCCGCAAGTGTTTTCAGCTGAGAAGAATGTGCGTTCCAAGTATCTTCATGGTATTACTTCAGCAAAGGTTGCTGGACAGATAATGGATGATGCCTTGAGGATTGCTGATGCAAGTTCATGTGGCCCAAGTGATCCTGGCAAAGATCTTGTGGCTACTGCCCAACCAACAACTGCAAAAAAAAAATGCAAATATCCATTCTCCAGTAACAAAGAATATAATGCTGTCAGCTCTGTCGTGGAAAATACCCTTCGTGAAAATTTAATGGGTGCTGCAATAGGCCATGCCGAGTCTGGCCCCTCTCCAACTGTAGATATCAGATTAGGAAAGCAACAGCACCGTGATGGTTACGCCAACCAAGAACTCGAATTCCTCTGCCTTTTCAAGGTACTTACATGTTTTGTTAATTTTAAATTTTGATCCAATTTTTTTTATTTGTTGCATTTGTTTGATTTGGTTTTCTTTGAGATTACACTGTCTTTGTATTTTAAACCCTGAGGCGGATATAGTGATATATTACTAATTTCACACATTACCCTGTGCAATTCTGACTACCTCTATTATGCATGCTCATCACATGGTTGGCAACATGACAGGTATGGTAATGAAAGGATAGAAGCAACTGTTTCCACCGTCCCTCCACTTAACTTTTCAAGAACCTGTTTATGACAAGAATGTCCAACCTAGAGGGCCCTTGCCCAGTTCCCATGAACATAGTTCCTTTGGACAGAGGGTGTTGCCATCCCGTGTTACCGCACTGCGAGAGAAGATGCTGGCACTAGTTCCTCTCCTAGAAAGGAGCTGATAGACTGCAGTTGGAACTGGAACAGCAATATGCTTCACATGTTTCTCACAAGTTATGACGTATTTCTCTAACTGTCCAGAAACAATGACTGAAGTGCTAGACTGACAGACTGCAGTTGCAACTGGAACAGCAAGATCAAAGATCAAATATCTGGATAAATCAGAGAAGCACAAGCTAGACAAAAATAATACGACAGCTGTGACATGTTGCTACAAAACTATATAGCTCACTTTTCCAGCTGTCCAGAAACAACACTACAAAAGTCTGAAGTCCCTTGCATACAATTCCCAGAAGTACCCAAAATAACATCAGTGATGTACTCAAATAACAGACTTGTTACAGCATTATTCTAATAATAATTTCCTCTTTCTTAAAACGCAACTAAGAAAAAGATCATGTAACTGCGACCAATGGCTATGGATCAAACCATGTACAACCCCAACATATAAATTCACCTTGCTTGCGTGCTAATTCTATCAGCACAAGTGTCCTTTGCGGGAGTGGCGAAGCTGGGTCTTGTAACGCGGGTGTTGGATGATGGAGCGGAGCTCGGTGATGTCGTGCGCGAACTGGCACTGGTCTTCAAACATGCCCCGGTCTCCTCCCAGTTATTGCACAGCTCCATCTTGAACAGGCCCTGGCTGTACGCCTCGAACTCCAGCCCGCCCATGGACTTCACCACCTGGCCTTTCTCCCTGTTGTGGCCCTTCTGCTCCTCCGGCTTCCTGCCGTCCACGCCAACGAACACCTGGGCCGCGTTTGCAGCTTCCTCCCCGCCACGGCCGGTGAATCTCGCGGCCTTGCGGCTCGTAGCGCCCGCGACCCGACGCCGCCCACAAGGTGTTCGGCCGTTTGCCCCGGCTACAACTGAGATACAAATTCGGTCATGCATAGCTCCGATGAGTATTTTTATAAGAACTCATGTATCGGTCCTCGTCCGACGATTCCTCCGATGATTAGAGTGACGGCCTTGTTGCCACCCTCATCGTCGGTGGAGAGGATGGAGATGCTCTTCGGCAGCACCACGAGCTTCTCGGACGGGGAGGCCTGACGCACCATAGGCCGCAGCATCAGAAAAGCCTGGGAAGCTGGAAGAGTCATGGGCACCATCGGACGAGCCGACATGGCCTGCATCTGCCCGAGGTGGAGGCGGCCGAGCTGCTTGGACAGTGCGACCGCGGCGCCCTGGTTGCCGCCGAGCATGACGAAGCGACCGATGAGGTGGTTGTTGGCGACGCAGAGCTCGGAGTTCTCGAGGCGGAGCGCGGCGGCCTCGTGCGCGACGCCAGCGAGTTTGGAGACACACAACTCGTACCGGCTGGCCGTGTCCTGGCACTGGCGCGAGACGGGGCATGCCCATGCGGTGCTCATGGCCACCGCCGTCATCAACATAACCTGAAAGAGAACGCTAAACAAAAAAAGATCCAGAAACACCGACACTTCACAACACCATTCACGTCACTTATTATGATTTGTTCCATTGATTGTGATCACACATCACATGATACGAGTAGAGGACCACCGAGAGAGACATGAGTAAATAGATACTGTCAGGAAACTCAGGATCATACACCCATCGATCAAGGATCTACAACTCTACCGTGAAGTCACCGAGTGCGGGATCTCCACCTCATTGAGGCGCTCGAGGAAGCTGATGTACCACTCTATAGTCCGCTGACCCGTGAGAAACGAAGCCGGTCATCCTCACGATCCTTCGATGAAAGGCGAGAAGCTTCCGCTCCAGCTCTGTACCCACCTTGAAGCGACGGCTTGCCTTTAGGGACATTGAGCACAGCGCCTTCAGCTGCGAAGCCCTTGCCTTGAAGGCGCGGAGACGAGCATCATTCGCCTTGCGAAACAGGCGTTCGTCGTCGGACTTGGGCGTCTTAGTCTTCGTCTTGACAGTCGGCTCCTTCAGCTCTGACTTGGCCAGTGCCACCTCTAACCTTTTTGTCGCTGTGAGCGATGGTGAGCAGGAGGTTGACATGGGTCACCATTGCGACGATGTGCGAATCGAGCTTGCCGAGGATGCCGATGGTCTTGTTCCCCTTCTCACCCATGAAGGGGTGAAGTCAGGGCCAGCCAAAGCTTATTATGGACCCACGACGAATTAAAATAATTTTGTTTATACTAAAATCTTATACTTATTTGTGAATTATTTTTATCAAACTATAATCTTAATGAGTACATAGTTCTTACATTTAACCACAATTGAGTGTCAAATGTAAATTATGTCATTCTTTGTTATACTATTCCAATGTCTAACAATAAAAAGTTCTGCCATAAGAAAAATAAACCTTTTGTTTTAAAAAGAATCTCTATTTTTCATATTTTCATAACTTATAGTATTTATTTTTATGTATGTATACACGCGTGCGTGTGTTAAGTTTATTTTATTATCCTTAATATCATGGTAGAGATCTCTAAATGGTCCAACAAATAAATATATTAATAGTTGTTTCTCGTGTATGACTATTAAGCCCAATTATATAAACTTTTAGAGTACAAATTGAAATATCGGGAATAGTCTTGTAAGCTGGGTTTGGTGATAAGTTGAAATTACACGAATGCTTTGTCCTATTGAAATATCACCGATCATAATAATCAACGGATAGTCTAATTTACATATGATGACATAATATGATATGTGCTAATGTGTGGTTTTGATAATAATTAATTACAATCCATATTTGTATTGAGTTATACTTGAAAGGTTTGTCCATAGGAGATCATATGTATGTTGGATTCAAAGTAGGATGGAAAGAAGAGAGTAAATGGCGTTTGTGGAACTTATTCTGTGGGTGAACTTAAGGTAGAGGACTGTCTACCAGTATACATTTTGGGGGCTGGTTTTTACTTGCAGCAAATTTACACCCTGACATGCCCCTGTCCGAGATCAACGCGTCATAGAAGATTGCAGTCTGAGGCATTGTCGGAGATGATCGTCTGGCACCTATCCTCTTCCCCGCTGAGCAGCACATTAGCCTGGCTGAGGTTTTTCTGAACCCTGGAAGAGTTCTTCGTGCTGGTGCCTGAAGAACTTAATTCTGTTTTTTTTTTTGCTGAACCGGGTACATGGTGTGGGGAAAATCTGGTGTATTCGTCACCCGGGGTACACAACACTTTTTATTTTCTCCCTAGGTTTCAGTGTTGGGAGATTGCCTTTAAAGATTTCGTAGCGTTTTTCTTTGACAGAGCTCCCTGAAGCTGAATTCAAGCGCGAGTATTGTCTGACAGTAGAGTATCACTGGACTGTTGTGAACGTAACCAATCTGTTTGTCGCAGCCGTAACTGATCGCGGGGATTGTGATTATTTATCCTACCATGTCTATCAGTTTGTCCTGCAAAGCAAGTCCAAATAGACGAGTCCTTCAGGTTCAGGGCTGCCAGCCCGTCACACGGTATGCGCGAAACCAACTGTGCGAGTGTGCGGCACCGGCAACGCGCTGCTCGACGGCGCGCCGCGTTGCTGGCCTACTCCGGCGGGCTCCGTGACGGCGCACCAGGCGTCTAGTACTACGGAGTAGAGTAGGAATATTTCTCGACTATAAAATGCTTACGAGCTTACGTAAAGCACACGACATTTCTTCTTCCACGAACGAGTTAAACAGATGAGTCAAATCAAAATTTATATGCACATTCTTCATCGATCCGTACGTCAATCAAGCCCGTGAGTTTTGTTACATGGATCGATCGATTTGTTCCCCGTTTAATCTGAAGATCGATCCTAAATCGCTACTGGCCTACTACCAATACCCGGAAGAACACGGCCGGCCGGTGACCGACGAGTTCGTCAGTCGATCAGTCAGCATCATGGTTTTCAAATTTAGTGAAATTTCATTAAAATACACTAAATTTCAGTGATTTCAGCACCCACTGAAATAATTACCTGTCAGTCAAAAAAATTCAGCAATTTCAATACTACACATGAATTTAAAATTATTTTAATCTTTTGATATTTAAATGAATTTTAAGAGAAAATTTCGGTCATTTGGCGGAAACGAAAACCGAAATCATTGAAATTTACTGAATTTCAGTGATTTCAGTAGTGGCCGAAAATTTTCTGAAACCGAAATTTAAAACCATGATCAGCCTGGGACGCCGAGGAAGTTGAGGGCGGACCTGGCCATGATCCCGGTGAACTCCCTGAAGCCGTCCCATCCGGTCGGCTTCCGCATCTTCCGAAAAGTACTGTGTTACTTTTAGTAATGATGGAAAAGGTGGTGGCCTTGCTCTCTTTTGGGACGAGAGCGTAGATTTACAGCTTTTTAAAACAAATAGTAGGCTTATCGATGTAATGATCAATGATCACAATATGAATAAGAAGTGGAGGTGTTCCTTTGTGTATGGTGAACCTTGTACAAACCTGCGACATCAGATGTGGGAGCTAATGACAAGGATAAAACCAATGATCAAGGCCCCCTGGCTGATGATTGGTGACTTCAACGAAGCTCTCTGGCAAAACGAGCACTTCTCGAGAAGGAAAAGGGGATGGAAACAGATGCAGGATTTCAGAAATGTGCTATCCTTTTGTGATCTTCATGACCTGGGGTACAAAGGGCTGCCATGGACTTTTGACAACAAGCAATCAGGTGACAGAAATGTCAAGGTCAGGCTGGACCGTGCCGTTGCCTGCCCTGACTGGTCAAACACATTCACGAATCAACAGGTTCAGCATCTGGTGAGTTCCTGTTCTGATCATTGTCCTGTTCTGTTATCCTTTGGGGAAAATACTACTGTGTCGCCTGCTACTCGTACTCGCAGGTATGAGGCCTATTGGGAGAGAGAGGCATCCCTTCATGAGGAGATCGATGCTGCCTGGCTGCTGCAACCTGCAGCAAAGAACTTGTCTGATATCGCAAAGAAGCTGAACACCACCATGGACTCCCTGCAAGCTTGGAGCAAACGGACGATTGGCTCTGTCCCGGGCAAAATCAAGAGGCTGCGCACAAGACTTGAGAAAGCCAAAGCTGATGGTAATAATCATCTAAGGCTCAAAATCTCAGCTGATCTTGACGAGCTGCTAGAGAAGGAAGAAATCATTTGGAGACAGCGCTCCCGCATTTCCTGGCTTAAAAGTGGTGATAGAAACACAAGATACTTCCATCAAAGAGCTACTTGGAGGCAGAAAAAGAACAATATCACCAAACTGCTCTCAGATAATGGCTCTGTGATCTCGGAGATGAAAGAGATAGAATCCTTTACTACGGATTATTTTAAGAAGCTATACACGGCTGATGATCTTGTACAACCGGAGCTAGTGACAAACCTTATGCAACCAAAAGTTGATGAACACATGAATGAGTCTCTTTGTGCTGACTTCACGGATGATGAGATCAGTTTTGCTCTCTTCCAAATTGGTCCAACAAAAGCTCGGTTTCCCAGCCTGCTTCTACCAGAGAAACTGGGGCACTATTAAAGAGGATATCATCAGGGGCGTGAGAAGTTTATTTGAAGAAGGGATTATGCCGGATGGCATAAATGATACTTCTATTGTTCTGATCCCAAAAAATAAAAACCCCTAGTCCCTCAAGGAATACAGACCGATCAGCCTCTGTAATGTGATCTACAAGGTCATAGCCAAATGCCTGGTTAACAGGATGAGACCTCTGCTGAATGGCATGATATCCCAAATACAAAGTGCCTTTGTGCCTGGACGCATGATCACCGACAATGCCCTTATTGCGTTCGAGTGCATCCACGCCCTTCAAAGAGGTTCAAACAACTCGGCAAGTTACTGTGCATATAAACTGGATCTGTTGAAACATTACGACAGAGTAGATTGGAAATTCCTGCAGGCAGCTCTGGAAAAACTTGGATTCAATGACAAGTATATCGGGTGGATCATGGCTTGCGTAAAATCTGTTCAGTTCTCGGTTAAACTGAATGGGAAACTTCTGGACAAGTTCAGACCCACCAGAGGATTGAGACAAGGAGACCCTTTGTCCCCTTACTTATTCCTGTTTGTTGGCGAAAGCATCTCTGCACTGTTTAGGCACCAAATAGAAACACATAGATTTCAGGAGCTAAAGATATGCAGAAGAGCCCCTGGCATCTCGCACCTCCTCTTTGCTGATGACTGCCTCATATTTCTCAAAGCGAATGCCGAGCAAGCCTCCAGAATCAAGGAAATTCTCACTCTATATGAAAAAGGTACTGGCCAGCTTTTGAACCCATCTAAATGCTCTCTTATGTTGGGTGACAAATGTTCACAGGATGATACAGAAGCAGTGAGTAAAATCCTCAACGTCAGCTCAACAACACTAGATGAGAAATACCTAGGCCTCCCCATTCCTGATGGCAGAATGAAAGATGGTAAACTGATATCAAACAAAGAGAAGATGCAGAAGAAGTGCTCAGACTGGAATGAAAAATACATGTCTAGTGCAGCTAAAGAAGCTCTGATCAAAGCGGTTGCCCAGGCAATACCAGTGTTTGCTATGAGTGTTTTTAAATTCTCTGCAGGACTCTGTGATGAGCTATCTCACATTATCAGAGATTTCTGGTGGGGAGATGAATTTGACCGTAAGAAAGTACACTGGATGGCCTGGGAGAAGATGACAAAACCAAAAAGTTACGGAGGCATTGGGTTTAAAGATTTGAGGATTTTCAACCAAGCTTTATTGGCCCGGAAAGCATGGAGGCTAATTGAGTTTCCTGACTCTCTATGTGCAAAACTTCTTAAGGCAAAGTACTACCCGTCTGGACACCTAATCGACACAGTGTTCAGCCAAAATACCTCGCCTGGCTGGCAAGGCATCGCTCATGGCCTGGATTTACTCAAGAAGGGAGTGATTTGGAGAATCAATTCAGGGACCAGTATCCAAATTTGGAGAGACAACTGGCTGCCGAGAGGAAATCTAAAACCCATTGGAAAAGCTAGTAATCTCAGACACAGATGGGTTTCTGATCTTATAAACCCAAGTACAAAAACTTGGAAAGAAGATGTGATAAGATCTCTGTTTTACCACCCTGATGCGGAGGAGATCCTTCAGCTAAATCTCCCCCAAGTGGTTGGTGATGACGTTCTAGCTTGGCACCATGAGAAAAATGGCAGATTCTCGGTTAGAAGTGCATACAGGCTGGGCATGGAGATCCAGAATACGGAGAGCCAGCAGTCTACAAGTGGCAGCCCAGATGGTAAAAGAGGCCTTTGGAAACTAATCTGGAAGGCAAAAGTTCCCCCGAAAATCAAGGTCTTTGCTTGGAAGCTTGCAACTGACACCCTAGGTGTGCAAGCCCACCGATGCAACAGAAATATGGACCTAATGCCCACCTGCAAAATTTGTGGTATGGAACCAGAAACTGCTCATCATGCTATGGTAAATTGTACGAAGGCTAGAGCGCTCAGACATCACATTAGAGATATGTGGGACTTTCCTGAAGACAACAAGCTCATGTACACGGGCAAAGATTGGGTCCTGGTTCTGCTTGAACAATGCAACGAGGAAAAAAGAGCAAGGCTGCTATTCCTTTGGTGGAGATGTTGGCACCTGAGAAACAACTCCATTTTTGGAGATGGTAAGTGTGGAGTTCATCAATATGCTCACTTCCTCCAGTCCTACTTCACTTCTTTCCAGCAGAAGAAGTTGAGCACCGAAAACGTCTGTATAAAGGGCAAGAAACCACTTTTTAGTATGAGCTCGGACGAGCCTAAGCATGAACCAATATCTGCTGAAAGGTGGACAAAACCTGATACTGGATGGTCTAAATTGAATGTGGACGCAAGCTTCATTGAGCAGGAAAATAAAGGCTCGTGGGGAGCCATTCTGCGTGATGATCACGGTCATGTCCTGCTGGCCGCGTGGGAAAAAATCCTAAGATGTCCTACAGCCCAAATGGCTGAAGCTATTGCCTGCCTGAATGGAATCAAAGCAATCCTAGAGGTTGCTACTTCTCCGGTACAGCTCGAGAGTGACTATGCTAGTGTGGTGGCTGAACTGAAGAACACTGAAACCTCTAAATCTGAAATTTCGCTCATCATCTCTGAAGCTAAAATGCTGGGCGAATTTCTTCCTGGTTGGAGTGCTAGAAAGATCAATAGATCTGCTAATCAAGCGGCGCATAACATTGCTAGTTACTGTCGGTTTTCTGATACTGATGGCTATTTAGTTGGCATGGTTCCTCACTCTGTTGAAAGTTCGATTTTGTTCGATTGTAATGAACCTTGTACTGGTACTCTTGTTTCTTAATTAATATACACCAAAATTCAAAAAAAAAAGTGAGCAGCTGGCCCAGCTTGGCCATGGACCGTGCCAGCTCAGCGGGCAGAGATGCCGTTGCCGTCGTGGTCGAAGGCGCAGAACACCTGGTCAACGAGACGGTGCGCGTGCACGGTGAGCACGGGCGCGACGGTGGCCGCCAGCTCGTCGAACTTCACTGTGCCGTTGTTATATGGTAAATATGTGTACAAGTTACACTGTGGTTGCGATACGAGAGCTTAACCCTTAGGTTCCCATATACTGGCTTTATAAAGACAGCCAATCTAGTTCTTAAATGGAAGACGAACCGACTAAGGCAGGAATCCTAGACTAACCTGGACGTTGACGACCTCATGTCCAAGGACGAGGAGGCATCACCGCGACGACTATATGACCTAGTTTAGGTTTAAATTTATGTTAGGTTTTTTTAACGTTTAGTGAAGTTTAATTTATGTTGTTGTTTAAAGTTGGACTGTTCATATACGTAGTTTGAATCAATTAATTTCTAAGTCCAAACCGGACATATCACGGACCCCTAAACGGACAAAATACAGCCATAATTTGTAGGGCTATCTTGTAGGGTTCGTACTTTCAAGTTTCCGCCTGCTCTCCGGACCGCTCGCCTCTGCGCCGGACTTGTTGTATGAAATTGGAGAGCCGGAAGGGAGAACAAGATCGGAGGGGAAAACAGCCTCTTGGTATCATGGGGATTCTCGCGCTGAAGTGGCTCATGTCCACGCAATCGAAGCGGCGGCGGCGGCGGCGAGCCCGTGGTAAGCTACCTGCTAGCCCCGCCCTGTTTTTAGTTCTGCTCGTGGAACATATGGTTACTGCACCTTCACTCTCTGGTTGCAACAAAATTAGGTGGACTGTTCTTCAACTACAAAAATTCTCTTCTTTTACCGTGTTTGTTGTTTACTTTTCCTTTTTCTTGTGTAGCCAATGGAGCAAACTGACTAACTGAGACTGCTATTTTTTAGCTGGATTGCCATCGACATTGCTCCAACGGAGCTCTTTTTTGTTCAAATGCGAGTTTGCTTATAGAAAACTCCAGTCATAAGATAATTCTAATACCCTACAGTCTCCACTGGAATAAACATGAAATTCCTATGACTTGAGAGACACCGTGTTTATTTGGTATGCGATCGAAGACAAGACTTTGGAGTTTGGAGGGATTTCATTGTTTTGCAAAAAAATATTCTATGGCAAACTGAATTTCATTTATTCAGTTGACACAATCAAAAATTAAAATAAGTGAATTCAAACTCTTGCATAAAAGTTAACCCAATTGGTTTCCATGTGTGCGTTTCCGTGCTCAAAGTTGTTATTTTTTCCTTTGTTGAAATCTGTAGTATTCCTTACCATGCAGGATCTGCTTCAAATCGATGTAGTTCTTCGGTGGCTAAAAGAAAGAAGGAAATCGGCGGAGATGATGATGTTTCTCCGGGTGCTAAACGACTGAGATCTTCAGGGCTGCACCTTCCAGAGGTACGGCATAGTTTTCTGCTAAGGCGATCATTATATTGAAGGAACTAGTATATTTATGTGGATAATAAGGGGAACCAAAGTTACGAAGACTGAAATAACCTAGAGGAAAACAGGAAGTGAAAATAACAAGTAAAGGAAAGATCGAATCTGCAGCTGGCTGTATACGCGCACACACAAAAAAGTCGTCACAAGCCTCCGGAAGGAGGTTGATGTTGTTCTAACCAAGGAAGCAATTGTGGCCAGGATCATCGATTGGATATAAAAAATACCCTCCTATTATGCTTTCCAAATGTGCCAAACGAAGTAAGAGGCGAGAGAAAACTCTTACTTCCTTTCTGAATTAGATGTCCTTTTGAAGCTTTGGCTAGATTTTGCCGTAAAAAGTTCTTCTAATGCTAAAATTACATTGCAAGTGCAATATTGCCAATATAATTTATTGGCAGATAACATATCCTTCAGCATTTATAGTCCTACTAGGCTAGTATCTTTGCTTTGCACTAAACTGTTGCAGCTTTAACACCAGCAGAAAATAGCTTTATGTAGAATTTCTCTGCTAACTAAGCACTAAATCATAGCTTAATTAATCTAAAATCGTCATTAGCCCCTCCTTAATTTTGTTCCAAACTCCACCACCGGCCACAATAATTTTATAAAACTGGCTTCACCTTTATTACTAGAGCATTCCTTTAGTTATTGGAGTACTTCCTTATTACAGCACCAATAAATGATTAAAATTGCACATTTACACATCTGTTTTAGAGTAAATTGCAGTGGTGCACAAAGTCAGCCTCTCCTAGTTTTCAATTTTACTTCTCAGCCCTGTAGACTTGTCAGTTGTCACTATGTGTCACAATCCACTTTTGCCCCCTTGCGTCCTCTGTTGACTTGATGTTGAGGTACGGTGGCACTTTCACGCCATGTCAGCAGAAAATTAATAGATGTAAACGGTCAGCATGAAAAATTAAATATCTATCCTACCCCAACTTGGTTGGGACAAAATGCATGGGTGTTGTTGTTCCCAACCAAAGTAACCACTGTACGAATGAGCAACTGAATATTCCAGGGGGGCAAAGCCCAGTACATGTACATGTGTAAGTATGAACAGTAAATATACATCTAACACCCCCCCTCAAACTCATGGTGGGTCAACAACACTGAGTTTGGAGAGGAAGAACCCATGCTGCGCTCGAGTCTGTGCCTTCGTGAAGAAATCCGCCAACTGTAAGTCGGAGGGCACATAGTGAAGAGCAAGAATCTGATCCTGCACAGCAGCACGCACAAAGGAGGCATCCACGCCGATGTGCTTGGTGAGCTCATGCTTCACCGGGTCACGCGCAATGCTGATGGCACCAGTACTGTCTGACAGTAGAGAAGTCGGTGCAGCAGCAGAAACACCAAAGTCTGCTAGCAACCATCGCAACCAGGTCACCTCAGCCGTCAACATAGCCATCGCTCGCAACTCAGCCTCTGCACTGGAGCGGGAAACTGCCTTCTGTTTCTTCGTCTTCCAGGCAATGAGAGACCCGCCAAGAAAAACACAATAGGCAGACAGGGAGCGGCGATCAGAAGGATCACTGGCCCACGTAGCATCAGAGTAGGCCTGGAGCTGGAGAGAGCTGGAGCGAGGAAAGAAAAGGCGGCGAGAGATCGTGCCACGAAGATATCGTAGAACACGGAGAAGGTGACTATAGTGGACAGAACTGGGAGCAGATACGAACTGACTCAGAATGTGGACAGGATATGATATGTCTGGACGAGTGACAGCCAGATAGACAAGACTCCCAACAAGATGGCGATAGCGTGTCGGGTCTGTGAGGGGATCACCATCGGTAGCACGAAGCTGAACATTGAGCTCCATAGGAGTCTCAGCAGTGCACTCATCACCAAGAGCGGCGCGAGCAAGAAGATCCTGAATATATTTTTCTTGGGAGATATAGAAGCCATCAGAAGTCGAAGAAACCTCAATCCCAAGAAAATAGCGAAGAGGGCCAAGATCTGACATCAGGAACTGCTCACGGAGGCGGGCCTTAACAAAGGCAATATACTCAGAGTCATCGCCAGTAATGATCATGTCATCAACATATAAGAGGAGGAGCGTCCGACCACGAGGTGAGGTGTGGACAAACAGCGCAGGGTCATGGTCGCTAGGCACAAACCCAGCAGCAGTCACCACAGAAGCAAAACGCTCAAACCAGGCGCGAGGGGCTTGTTTAAGGCCATAGAGAGAGCGCCGAAGACGGCAAACCATACCATCAGGAACAGAGTACCCCGGTGGTGGCTGCATATAAACCTCCTCACGCAACTCACCATTGAGAAAGGCATTCTGGACGTCAAGCTGAGACACAGACCAATGACGAACAGAAGCCACAGCGAGAAGAGTGCGAACTGTGGTCATGTGGGCAACAGGAGCGAATGTCTCATCATAATCGCGTCCCTGCTCCTGCTGAAAGCCACGAGCCACAAGACGAGCTTTGTAACGCTCAAGAGAACCATCGGAGCGAGTCTTGATCTTATAGACCCACTTGCAAGTGATGGGACGAACACCGGGAGGAGGGGAAACAAGGTCCCATGTGCCAGTGCGCTCAAGTGCAGCAATCTCCTCAGCCATCGCAAGCTGCCACTCAGACTGAGCCATGGCATCCCGATAGGAGGTGGGCTCAACAGTAGCAGAAAGACCGTACTGGGAAGGAGAATAGCGAGCAGGAGACCGTAAGGAAGGGCGAGAACGAAGGTTATGAACCGGTGTAGACGGGGAAGGTGGCGCGCCGGAAGTAGAGGGTATGTCAGAGGAATCATCCACAGCACGAGGACGACGAGTGTAGTGGAGAGGAAAGGGAGAAAGGGGAGGACACGCCGGAGCGGTAGGTGGAGAGGAAGGAGGAGGGGAGGGTGGTGTCGGAGGTGTATCAGAAACCGGGAGACTCGGCGGAGGCGGAGGTGGAGGAGGAACAATAGGCACAGAGGGAGATGTGTCGGGGAGTATAAGGAAGGAGAGATCGTCAACTGAAAAAGAGGAGGTGGTAGGACGCGGATAGTATGGACGAGACTCATCAAAAGTCACATCACGTGAAATACGCAGACGACGACCGACAGGATCCCAACACCGGTAACCCTTGTGCTCATCACTGTAGCCGAGAAAGACACACTCAACCGACTGAGCAGTCAGTTTGGTGCGTTCTCGCGGAGCAAGAAGGACATAGCACACACACCCAAACATACGAAGAGCGGAGTAGTCAGGAGAGTGACCAGAGAGACGCTCCATAGGAATACCACCCTGTAAGGCAGCCGAAGGCTGGATATTGATAAGGTAGGTGGACGCAGAAATAGCCTCAGCCCAAAAGTGGGGAGGAAGAGAGGCAGCGATCATCATGCACGACTTGTCTCAAGCAGGTGGCGATGCTTACGCTCAGCAACACCATTCTGAGCATGGGCACCAGGACAAGAGAACTGGGCAAGAGTACCCTGCTCGGCAAGAAAACCACGCAACATCTGGGAGATATACTCACCAGCCGAGTCAGCACGAAAAACACGGATGGGCGTGGAAAACTGGGTGTGAACCATGGCAGCAAATCGCTTGTATATGGAGAGAACCTCACTCGAGATTTCATCAAATAGAGCCAAGTATAGCGAGAGAAGTCATCAATAAAAAGAACATAGTAGCGATGACCACCTTTCGAATCGAAGGGAGCAGGACCCCATACATCAGAATGAACTAAGTCGAAAGGGCGCTGAGAGACTGACTCACTCGTAGGATAAGGTAATTGAGTCTGTTTGCCAAGTCTACAACCATTACAATGTAAAGATACATCGCCAGAGACAGACCCTAAGACACCTTGATGCACTAGCGAGGACAAGCGAGATCCACATATATGACCAAGCCGATGATGCCACTGTTGGAAGGACGCAGAGGAGGAGGTAGCAAGAGCATGCGAGCTGGCGGGTGTGGTGGAAGGAACACAAAGCCAGTCGACCTCCCAAAGGCCCTGAGCCTCACGGCGCCGAGGGCCAGCTCCAACTAGAGCCTGGGTGCGACGATCCTGAACAGAGCAAGAGTCGGTATCAAGAATGACACGACAGCCAGAATCAGTAAGTTGAGCAGCGGAAAAAAGATTCATAGTAAGACGGGGAACATGCGAAACACTAGGAACAGAGAAGGACGGAGTAGAAAGAGTGCCACGACTAGCAACAGGAAGAGCTGTGCCATCGGCAGTGAGAACATTGAGAGGAGAATCAAGAGGTCGAAGAGAAGACAGAGCAGAAGAATCAGAAGACATGTGAAAGGAAGCTCCAGAATCCAGAACCCACGGAGATGTACCTGACTGAGTAGGCGGTGGTGGCGAAGTAGAAGCAGTCAGCGAGGCAACGGTGCCCGTCGAAGAAGAGCCAGAGGAAGCCAGCATACGCTTGAGCTGGGCAATATCCTGAGCAGTGAAGGACTGTGCAGACGGAGACACACGAGCCGCAGGAGAGGAGCGACCCATTTCACGCTGCTTCTTGAAACAGTCAGACTCAGGATGGCCCGGCTTCTTGCAGTAGTCGCAGAACATGTGAGAGCGCCGACCCCCCCCCTGCAGAGGGCCGCCCACCCACCCCCCGCGAAGGAGTGGGTAGTAGCGGTGGAACAGACGACACCGGAGCACGGGCAGCAAGCACAGTGGGAACCACAAGCAGCCCAGCAGAACGGAGCCGAGTCTCCTCAGCGCGAAGCTCTGCAAGTACCTCTGAGATGGGAACACGTCGACCACGGGCAAGCAAGTGTGCACGCCGAGGCTCAAACTCGGGACGCAGGCGAGACAAGAACTCATGGACACGCTGAAACTCCAAATCTGACCTCACTGTCTGACAGCAGCGACAAGTACCACAAACAACAGTCCGCAGAGAGTCAAGCTGACGCCAGATGGCAGAACACTGTGTATAGAACGCATCCACAGTAGACTCACCCTGCTGAAGATCATGCTCCTGACGGACCACAGATAGGTAGAGAGCATCACCCGAGGGCTGATAGCGCTGACAAAGGTAAGTCCACATAGCAGCAGAAGTGCCTAATCCCATGAACTCAGAAGCAAACTGAGGCAGAACACTAGCAGTGAGGACAGCAGCAGCACGAGCATCATCATTGCACCACTGAGTGTAAACAGACAGAGCATCCCGATAAGGAGAGAGAGAATCCGAGTAATCCGATACCTGCTGGTCATAGGCTTTAACTGCAAGATCATCAGCATCTTGGCGGCAGCACGATCAGCCTCAGAAGCATCAGCGGAAGAGCTGGTGGCACCGGTGGAGTAGGAGCCACAGGAGCAACGGGGCACGGCGGACAGAGACCTCGCCAGAGAGAACGCCCCACAACAGGAGGCCGCGCATGTGGATGCGCATAAAGCCCACAAACTCGGCGTAGTTGGTGCCGTCAAAATCACGAGCACCGGGGAACAGCAACATAGCCCGAAGAGGACATCGCGGGCTCTCTGTTTTTTTTTTTTTTTTTTTTTTTTTTACACTAACCGGACCTGAGGCCGGTCAAACCGGTCAGAAAACCGGGCCACCGTCCGAGGCAGCCGGTCCTGGGGCCGGCCTGGGCCGGGCAGCAAACCGGGCCTCCACCCGAGGCAGCCGGTTATGAGGCCGGTTTGACCGGGCAGGAAACCGGATCACGCGAGTCTCACCAACGCGAGCCCAGCCTCGATGTCGACTGGCGGCGACGACGGAGGTCGGGGATGGCCGGCGAGGGGATGGCCGGGGACGGCCGGAGGCAGGAGCGGCGGCGGAAGGGGCGGATGCGGCCGGAGAGCCTGCGGCCGGAGCGACAGCGGACGGCCCGATGCGACGGCCCGATGCGGCAGCTGGAGCAGGCCCGATGCGGCGGTCCGATGCGGCGGCTGGAGCAGAGGCTCGGGCAGGCGGAGCTCGGGCAGGCGGCGGTGGCCGGTCGGGCAGAGGGGCACAGCAGGCCGAGGTTCGGCGGCGGCAGCCCGATGCGCGCAGGCCGAAGATCGGCGGCGGCGTGGAGAGGGCGGAGCTCAACGAGCAGGCCGGGAAGGGCGACACGCAGGCCGGGGATGGCGGCGGGTAGCGGCGGCGGCGACGTTGCAGGCCGGTGACGGCGGCAGCGGCGCGGCAGGCCGGCGACGGTGGAGTTGCTCGGGTGCGGGGTGGAGAGCAACCGAGCTCTGATACCATGTACGAATGAGCAACTGAATATTCCAGGGGGCAAAGCCCAGTACATGTACATGTGTAAGTATGAACAGTAAATATACATCTAACAACCACATGCCTTGACAATCTGAGTTCTGAACTTCTATCACATGATTATACATGCAGGATATCTGGAGTCACATTCATTCCCTAATGCCACTCCGAGATGCTGCTCGTACTGCCTGCGTGTCTCGTGCCTTTTTACAATCCTGGAGACATCATCCCAACCTTGCCTTTAATAGGTGTATGTTGGGATCGAATGTCAATTGTCACGAAACAGATTTCTTCAGAACAATCGACCACATTCTGAGAAAGCACTCAGGCATTAACATCAGGACAGTCACACTTAAACTGGATGATTTTAAAAATGCCTGGCGTCGTTGGATACATAGTCTGCTTCAGATTGCTATCAGACCAGGGATTGAAGAAATAAGCCTCAGCTTTGGCGTCTATTCTAAGGCAAGATACAAGGTTCCATGCTGGCTTTTATCTGATAGGATCAGGAAGTCAGTTCGGTGTCTTAAACTACATCGTTGTGTTTTCTGTCCGACAGTCAAACTCGGTCCTTTCAGAAGCCTGGCAATGCTGCGTTTCGTTAACGTGCATATTACGGGCACAAGTTAGGGTACCTTCTTTCAAACAGTCCTGCTCTGGAGCGGTTGGAACTTAATTCTTGTGACCAGTTAGATTGCCTGAGGATACCCTACCAGCTTCAGCGGCTTAGCTACCTGAGTGTTTTTTCGCGCCCGAGGCTGTACCTGATCGAGATCAAAGCTCCAAATCTTCGCGTTTTCAATTTGGATGCAGCAAAGGTAACAAAGCTCTCATTTGGAGCATCAGTGGAGCTGAAGCAGTTATACATAAGCAGTCCAAACGTTGCGAGTAGTGCCCGTTTGGAGCCCCTCTCCAATGTGCCAGGTCTCGAAAGTCTTAACCTGAGATCGTATCGTCAGGTACGTTGTACAATTTTGGTTGATTATAGGAATATGTGTGTGCTTATAATAGCAGTCATATGCACTTTGGAAAATGTATGTTAATAAATCATCGACATGTCTATGCAGGTGGCCAGTTCACTGATGCTACCCATCAAGTTCCTCCACCTCAAAAATTTCAACCTTTCACTAACCGGACATGGTCCTTCAGAACCCTATGATTATTTTTCTCTGGCTTCTTTGCTTGATTCCTGTCCTTCCTTGAGGAAGATTTTCTTAAATGTAAGTCAGAGCAAAGATATATATCTAGCAATTATATATGTTGAAACCAATACTGAACCGACAAAAGTAATAGTATCGATTATTTTTCATCTTCAGGTATCTCACGAGTGCGCCGGGCATCAGACGATCTTCGAAGACCCCTCGCACCTGAGGCAGATGGCAGGGCAGCCGCATGGCAACCTTAAGAGCGTGACGATCATCGGTTCTGTCCTGCAAAGAGCTTAGTCGAGCTAACATGCTACATCGTCGAGAACGCCACATCACTGGAGAGCCTGACGCTGGACATCCACGGTACGCGTCTAGTCTCGGTGTTTGGCCAAATACTGTCGCCCATGTACGAAGGAAAGTTGGCGGAAGCTCCTAGGACGCTCTTGGCCATCAGAACGTACATCCAGGGGAAAATCCCCTCCACGGTTACGCTGAATGTCCTGGAACCCTGCGGCCCGTCCGATAATACTGTTGGACACTAGGCGCCAACCTAATGATTGTGATTTCCAGTGTGTAACTACGAGTATTTTAGATGCGCTATGTCGCCGTTGAAACTATCGAATTTGTCAGATTATGTGCTGCTACCATTAAAAAATAGTGTGGTTTGACTATTAATTGTACGACCTGATGCTTGCCTCTGTAATTTTCAGTTATGTCAGAGGGTTACAAGAGCAAAAGATGATTTGTTGGGGTGGGGAAACATGTGGTAGTGCTATCCCAAGACAGTTTTTTTTTTTGCAGGGAAAAGGTAGAGGACTCTCTACCAGTCTACCTTATGGGGGCTGGTTTTTACTTGCAGCAAATTTACACTCAGCAAAGCCTCTGTCCGCGAACAACGCGTCGTACAAGCTTGTGGTCTGGGCATTGTCCGAGATGGTCGTCTGGCGCCTATCCTCTTCCCCACTGAACTGCACATTAGCCTGATTGAGGAGAGAAGCATGTTATCCTGAAAGCGGATCAGTTGCCAAAGCCCGTTCTGCATTTGCGAGGCGACAGAGGTAAATGTTGGATCGTTTCTGAATTAGTCCTGCTGTTGGTGCGTAGCCAGTGTAAATGTTGGATCGTTTCTCAGCAAAGAAAATTTCTGTAGAACGTGTGGGGTTTTCTGAATCCTGGAAGGAGCTCTTCGTCCTGTTGGCTGAAGAAGTTAATCTTTCCCGTCACACACCTCGTCCTGGTCGTTTCCAATGTTGGGAGATTGCCGTTAAGATAGATTGTAGTCGCGTTTTCTCTGACAGAGCTTCCTGAAGCTGAACTCAAGCGTGAGCATTGTCTGACAGTAGAGTATCACTGGACTGTTGTGAACGTAACCAATCTGTTTTGTCGCAGCCGTAACTGATCGCAGATTGTGATTATTTATCCTTCCCGTGGGCTGTCTATCTGTTTGTCCTGCAAAGAAAGTCCAAATAGGAGTCCTTCAGGTTCATGGCTGCCAGCCCGTCACACGGTATGCGCGAAAGGAACTGTGCCGCACCGGCAACTCGCGGTGAGCGGCGAGGACTGCTCAACGGCGCGCCGCGTTGCTGGCCTACTCGGGCTGCCTCCGTGACGGCACACATGGATTTGCCCGCGCGCAAGTACTACGGAGAGTAGAGTACGAATATTTCTCGACTACAATGCTTAGAAGATCACATATTCGGGCAGACAATTTCTTCCACGAACGAGTCAGACAGATTAGTCAAATCAAAATTTATATGCACATTCTTCATATCGATCCGTCAATCAAGCCCGTGAGTTTTGTTACATCGATCGATTCGATTGATTCCCCGTTCAATTTGTAGATCGATCCTAAATCACTACTGGTCTTCTACCAAGATCTTCGTCAGTCAGCAGGGACGCCGAGGAAGTCGAGCGCGGACCTGGCCATGATCCCGGCAAACTCCCGGAAGCTAATCACGCCGTCCCCATCCGCGTCCGCGTCCCGCATCATGGTCCTCAGCTCCTCGAACGTGAGCGGCTGGCCCAGCTTGGCCATGGACCGCGCCAGCTCGGCGGCGGAGATGTAGCCGTTGCCGTCGCGGTCGAAGGCGCGGAAGACCTCGAGCAGCTGCGCCTGGTCGACGAGCCGGTGCGCGTGCGCGGTGAGCACGGGCGCGATGGCGGCCGCCAGCTCCGCGAACTCCACCGTGCCGCTGCCGTCGGCGTCGATGGCGAGGAGGAGGGCCCGGGAGTCCTCGCCCGTCGGGTGCAGGCCCAGGGAGCGGAGCAGGGCCGCGAGCTCGAGCTGGGTCAGCGAGCCGTCGTTGTCCAGGTCGAAGCGGGCGAAGAGCGCGCGGAGTTGCTTCAGCTGGCTGCCGCGGAGGGCCGGGACGGCTTCGGCCCCGCCGCCGCCGCCGGCGGTGACTGCGTCTTCGTCATCGTGCTGGATGGAGTGCGTTTGAGTTGGTCGGCGTTGTGGTGGAGATGGATGGGATCGGAGGAGGAGACGGGATGGGGTGGGTTTGGTGGGTGGAGACTTTGTTATTTATGGAGCGGGGAGAGAGATTACCGTACCGGCGGGAAGAAGAAGACGCGTCGCGGCGGTGACCGGGTCGGTTGGTGCATGCATGGCAGAAATGGTTCGCCGTGCGCGTAGAAATAACAGAAGGATTCTTTGGTTGATTGCCTGGTTTCGCCGTGCCGGTAACCTCTTTTTTTATTTTTAGGCCAGCTTGTAACTAACATGGGAGCTGAGGACGGTGAGTGCAGTTGGTGACGGTGTGATCGAGGGTTGCTTGATTAGCTAAAGCTTACACACAAAATACTCCTCTGATCCAAAAAAAAATATTTGTCGCTAGCTAGAAACGAACTTGTGCTTTAAGCGTGTATTTCCTCCGACACTTTAATCGGATCGGAGGGAGTACTACTCTCTCAACGGGGCAACTGACTTTTGCATGAGTATGGTTTTTGGTCGCGTGGCAATGTTCAGGATCGTGCGCGTGCGCGTCTGATCAGGCAGTCCTCTGTGGGCTAGCACATCTAACTCATCGAAACAGGTTTTCATCCCACTTTATAAATAAAACAACAACTAGCTTATCAACCAGACACTTACATCGATGTAATGTAACCGATTTAACGTAGCTACTTTGACCGTAAGTACAAGTGTAAAACAGCCTAAGTTCTATGGAGAAGGAATTTATATGCCCGAGTTTATCCGAAAGTCATTTTGCCTCACGAGTTCAGTATATCTCACTATTTATAAAATTTAGAAAATATATTTAAAAGTTTCAAAAAAGTCTGAAAAAACTGCATTTTTCAACGATGTATATTATAAGTGTGCAAAATCACAATGCAATTTTTTTATATTATGGGCAACATAAAAATGATAAAAGTAGGAAATTTGAAACCATAAATTGTTAGGTGTACTCAGACCTGTACATTTTTCATTTTTATGTAGCTCAAAATATAAAATATTTTGCACACTTTTAGGATATATCATTGAGAACAAGCATGATTGTTTTCAGATTCTTTTAAATATACTTTTAATTTTTTTAAATAGCGTCGGGAGCACCAAATCTCCACTCCCAATTTATGCAATATATTTGTCTTAATTAACTAATCCTGGTTAAATTTCCAAAAAAACAAATCACTAATATATTAATATACCAAGCCAGCATCATAAACTGTTTCCCCACAAACTTCAAAACAACAAGAAAGACAAAAGAATCAGTGTACCTATCAATAGTATCGTTGTGTCACTTGGATGCCTCGCAATCGCCTCACGGGTGTTGTACCAAAGCAAGGCTCGTCACGAAATATGTATCTTTCATCGTGACAACTAGTCCAATGGCTCTTGCTATTTTGCCAAGAATAAGATATGCCTATTTTTATCTTTTTTAGTTTATACATCCAACAACCACTTCATTAACATAATTTCCAGAGTAGGTACTACTGGTACATTCTAGTATATTAAGCGATGACATCATAGCAAATGAATTGAAGAAAAGAGAAAGAATATGCCCTTTGTTCACAATATTGGCAGGAAAAGATTTTAAAAAACTTGCTGCGAATGAGAACCATGTAAAATGAATAATCGAAAACCATATCAGCAACCATGCTTCCACTAATACATTCAGAAGCATGAAGTGATAATATTTCGAAGAAATCATTCTTTCTAGAGATGAGAAAGAAACATAGCCTTCAACTTTCCACATGATCATAAGAATTGCTTCGAGGATATGGAGAAAGAGGCTCAGATTCATATTAGGAAGAAACCCATATAGGAAGGACTTCACAACTTTCCTGCAAGTTATAGAATATGACATGCGAATGAATAATAGATTTTTAAAAAAAAGCAATAGCAAGAACATGACAAGGAGAAATCAGCCTTACACACCTTTCATGGCCTCACGAACGGTGCAGCTTAATCAATACTCTCAAGCACTAGTGGAGCTTAGTACAAGTCAGGGGCCATTGCCCCCCCCCCCCCCCCCCCCCCGACAACCAGTGGCGGCGCTAGGAACTTTTGGCAGGGTATTCACCCAATTTTTTTTTTTTTTGCTCTAAATACAATATATGAACCAAAATCTAGGAGATTTTTTTTATTCATCTACAATCTACATTACAATAAAACAAGAGGAAATTTAAAAATTGCATCTCAGAAACTAGATCGCTAGCAGTAGAGCAGGGGAGCAAATCCAACCAGATCGATGCCCGCGCGAACCCGTCGCCGCAGCATCCCTCCACCTCCCGCACCAGCCCCTGTCACTTCGCCCTCAACCCACCACTGCCAGCGCCACCGAGCCACACCACCATCGCGAAGAGCCGCAGCCGGCCGGCCGAGATCCACAGAGAACCGCACCGCCGCCAGACAAGATCTCCCGCGAGATCCTCCTCACGTCCAGGTAGAGGTCATCCCGTCGACGTCCGGCGGAGGAGAGGGGAGGGACAGACCGGGAGGAAGGAGAGAGAAAGGAGAGACGGGGGAGGCGCCCCTGCGCTCTCCCGCGCAGACGAGCAGGCCATGTATGCTATCTCTACGTCTGGCTCTGAAGCAGAAGGAATGACCGAATGAGCGTGCTGTGTCGCTGTGGGCTGGGCTGTATTGGGCCAATGTATACATAATTTTTTTCTGCTTGAAATCTTGGGTATTCACGTGCATACAGGTGCATACCCCTGGCGCCGCCAATGTCGACAACTTTGGAATAGTATGTTAAGAATTGGTCTTTCGCCGAAAGAAGTTCATATAACCCCCACAAGTTTTACAAAACGGCGAACTAACCCCCCTAACTTTAAAACCGGGTACATAACCCCCTCAACTTTGCAATACCGGACAAAACACCCCAGACCAATTTAAAGCTGTTTTGGCAGATGGTTTCGCAGACGTGGCAGTGGATCTTGTCAGGGTGGCCTCATTAGTCGACTTGTAGTGCAATTTCTTACTGGGGCAGGCGTCATGTAACGAGCTAGAGTTCTCCAATGTTATTCCTTTTTCTTTGGTGACCTAGTGTCGGTTCTGCTATCTCTATCCAGTGTGGCATTGACCGGCTACTATCTTTTTTTTACAATCATGATATATTATAGTGTCGAACAGTACATGGCAAAGATACAAGAGCTGACAACATTGATTACAAAATAAAGTTTAAAAGAACCGAGTAAAATTTTGAAATCTTCAAACTCTTTCTTCTTCCATGACACAGTCTTGTATTTTTCTGAAGGCAGCCACTGAAACATGACAACGATACCAACCACGAACCTGTAAATATCAACGAGAGTTCTCCCATAATTTTAATTTTGAGCCGCAATACCAAGGCTACATGCATGCACGCATCCATTAAAGTAGCCAACCAACATCGGCAAGGGTACCAACACCGATATTTCAGGGAAAAACAACCGAACAGGCTGGTCGACGTTGTTGGGAGCCAAGAGTATGAATCACCATTGTCGAGAACGTAGCAGCCATGACAGATATTGCGAGGACAATTCTCCTCGCGGCAAGCATGAGAAAAATTCCAAAATCGATGTGGTGAAGCAAGATATGAAGAACCATATCTAGACAAATTTAATCTTCCAAAACCACCATTGACGTCACCGAAGAGATATCGTCACCGAACGAAGGTCCGAAGATGACTTATTGTAGACGATGTCATCTCCGTAGGAGAAGAAGACGGCTACTAAAACCCTAACCAATCTACCGGAACACTACTTTTATCAAGAAATCCCTACTATCTCACTGCCACGTCTGCGAAACCATATGCCACAACCGCTTTAAATTGGTCTGGGGTGTTTTGTCCGGTATTTCAAATTTGAGGGGGTTATGTACCCGGTTTTAAAGTTAGGGGGGTTAGTTGGCCATTTTCCAAATGTTCGTAGTATGTGAAGTAACGAGAATATGCATGATTTTTTTGAAACTTTTAGATATATTTTTTGATTTTTTTAAAATAGCGAGATCACTAGAGCTCGGGAGCACAAAATCTCCACTCCCAAATTATGTAGTATATTTGTCTTAATTAACTAATCCTGGTTAATTTCAAAAATAAAATCACTAATATACTAGGCCTTAACTATCCCTGTGGGTTATTTGTTTTTTAGCATCATAAACTGTTTCCCCACAAACTCCACAACAACAAAAAAAGACAACAGAATCAGTGTACCTATCGATAGTATCGTTGTGTCACTTGGATGCCTCGCAATCGCCTCACGAGTGTTGTACCAAAGTAAGAATCGTCACGAAACATGTATCTTTCATTGTGACAACTAGTCCAATGACTCTTGCTATTTTTCCAAGAATAAGAGATGCCTATTGTTATCTTTTTTACTTTATACATCCAACAACCACTTCATTAACATAATTTCTAGAGTAGGTACTACTACTTATAGATTCTAGCATATTAAGCGATGGCATCATAGCAAATGAACCGAAGACAAGAGAAACAATATGCCCTTTATTCATAATATTGGCGGAAAATATTTAAAGAAACTCACTGTGAAAGAGAACCATGTGGAATGAATATTCCAAAACCATGCCAGCAACCATGCTTCCACTAATACATTCACAAGCATGAAGTAATAATATTCGAAACAATCATTATTTCTAGAGATGAGAAAGAAACAAAGCCTTCAACTTTCCACATGATCATAAGAATTTCTTGAGGATATGGAGAAAGAGGTCCAGAGCCAGATTAGGAAGAAACCCCTGCAGGAAGGACTTCAAAACTTTCCTGCTTATAGAATATGGCATGTGAATGAATAATAGATAAAAAAAGCAATATCAAGAACATGACAAGGAGAAATCAGCCTTACACTCCTTTTATGGGTATCATGACCGTGCAGCTTCATCAATACTCTCAAGCACTTGCGGAGCTTAGTAGAAGTAAGGGGCTATTGCCCCCCCCCCCCCCCCCCCCCCCCCCCCCCCCCCCCCCAAACTTTGGAATTGTATGTGCAGAATTGGTCTTTCGCCTCTCCAAATATTCGTAGTTTGTCTTTAACCCACTCAGAAATTGTGATCAAGCTCCGCCATTGCTGTCCCAGAAAGGAGTGATGGGACAAAATCGACGAATATTGTGAGCGATCACAGTTTCCATGCTTTGCGGCTATCAGTGGAGCTAGACGGGCAGTACAGGATAGTGTTTCTGCGATAGTGCTCTGCGATAGTGAGCGATCACAGTTTTGCGGCTAGATGGGCAGTACAGGATTGCTTCTTTTTTGTGATCTGAGTCCTGTTTTTTTGTGATAAAGGTCTAGTCTTTATGGATTGTACCTGTGCCAATGATATAACTCAATCCGCTATCCTAGGCATTATCCAAATTTTGCTCCCGCATTTTATTGGGTGATCACTCTTGATCTGGATGAAGTGAGAATTGTTGTTCTTGGATAATCTTTTATAAGTCCAGATGTTGCCAATGGTTGTGGTTGTTCACGCGGCGTCATGACGATGTGTTTTTCACGTTTTTAACTGCGTGCATCTTTGATGTAATGTTTCCATATTGAAAAATGTCGACTAATATTCACCGTTGTCACATTGTATCTAGGGGTGTGCAGGGCGGATCTGCCCCGATCCACGGTCAAAATAGGCAACATTAGTTATAATTTCATTCTCGGATATAGTTCGTTTTGAATTAATCTCCTATAATTATTATTTTTGAATCTAGGCAATGCATTTGATTGATTAAGTCGAAAAAAGTGGGACAATTTATAGGAAAATCGGCCGAAAATCATACAACACAACGCACCACACGCCGACCAAACCCGGCAAAAACCCTCACAAACCGCTAAGCGGCACGCACAGGATACCACACACACCTCTCCAAGGAGAGCACGTAGGCGTCATTGTCATCGCATCTCCCCTAGAAGGCAACGACACTGCCAACCTAGCAAACGTCTCCGACTTGTGGTAGGGGCTGACTTCTTTGCCAGAGTCGGAGTTGCGCTGTCTTGTAACACTATCGTAGGTCTGCGTATACCGTGTGACAGCCTTGAACCGGAGTTTCAAGCGATATGCATCTTTTTTGGCTCCCTCGACAAGACAAGAAAATGGTCCATGTACAGCCCACAGGAAGGAACGCGAGGTTTTCCTCTGTCAGTCGTTCGTTACACACGCTCGTAGTACCACCAGCTAAACCGAGGAAGATGCACAGAATCTACGTGTACATCCGTCCAGTTCCAGGCATCACTATATGACTTTCGAGCATTGAAAGTCACCCATTCCTGATTGGTCCATTGACACTGGGTGATCTTAAGGATATATGGCGGTTATGGATATGCATGAGAAAGTCGAAAAAAAAAAGACATGCACGAGAACGGAGTTGCGCTGACATGTCGGTGGTCAAATCATCAGTTCAAAACGCCTCTCAGAGGGGCCGCCGATCGAGCTGTCGTCGCCGTGTATTTGTGCACGCAGCGGTGCCGGCGCCGCGTGCTCCTCTACTCGCAGGACGAAAGGATGGTTCATGGACAGCCCAAAGGAAGGAAGGAAAACATTTTTCAGTCAGTATAAGACGCCACCTACTGTAGCACCAGCTAAGCCGTTTCTGCCTCGATGCAACGAGAATCTCACAGCTGCCAATCGCGTCTAGTAGTAATTCGGTCACGTATAATTCACAAAACCAACCAGAAATCTATATTTTTATAAAGCAAAACCCCAACTAACATTAATTATTTTTCTATCTCAACATGCAAAGTTATGCACATCATCCATTCTCTTAACTAACGAAACTACTTCACGTACGACGTTACCTGGTACGATCCTTGTACGATGCAAGATCCGGCCGCATGCTGCACTTGGGTGCCAACGAGGAACGGTTTGATCTTTGGTGTCGTACAAAGATCGGATGTAAAGTGTCGTATGTATAGCAGTTCTCCTTAACTAATCAATTGTCCATGTCATCTCCACTAATATTTATTAATCATACATCTATTACTTAAGCCACATCATCCACCGTTTGAACCATTATTTATCCATGTCATTCCACCTTTATTAAAGATTTTCTATCAATTCATGAAAATTATTCGCATTACAAATTCTTTTATCCATGCAATTAACTCATCCATTTTAGTTGTTAAATATAAAAATATTCTACATCGATTAAATCTAGATTCTCGATTATTGTGCCCAATCAAATCCTGAATATTCCCAAGAAATTTTCAAGTTGCATGTGTCATATGTCTTTTCGTTTATATTACAAATTTTATAATAAGTTCACGCTAAACCACGCGGGATATCTAGAGTTTTCTATAGTGGTCTCAAGGATGCTGGTTATGGATGAGCACGACCCTGATCTTCTGGTCAAATCATCCAATGCAGAGATCGTAGATCAGATCAGGGCAGTGATCACTGGAATCCATCAGACTATCGTTTTCACTTGATATTTCCGCCTATTTTTTCTTTTTGAAATCCCGCCAGGTCAACTCAATAATCAGCAGTGGGTGGGGGTGTGCTATCTTGCTATCTTGTCAACGGTGAGACGTTTTCATGTTGACAGTATCTTGATTTCACTTTCTAGACTTCGTTTCAAAAACAATATATGCAAAGGTACTTTCGCCTTTTTGTTCTTAATTTCTGTTAAGGTCAAGCCTCAGGAACAGTAATCTTATTATGACAGCTGAAGAAGCCTATTAGCACAACATGACGAGACATCATCACAGAAAAGCATTGACGAACGAGACGGTTCTTTCATTGACAAACACGAGGGGTTAGACAAAGGAATTTACATTCAGAGGGGCTACCGAGGATCACAGCCACACTAGCTTAGCTCCTTTGACCAGTTTGCTTACCTTAAAACTAAACCAAATGCAATCAACTTACGCTGAGATAAGGCGCTCCATCTGAGAGCAGAAGGAATTAACACAGCTCGCCCTTGCTGCGTGCGTTATCCAAAGGGTTCAGGGGCCCCTGTGCGGCCTGAAGCACGAGAGGCAGCCGAGACCATTCCGCTGATCCACAGGGATCATGCCCCCGCCCTTGGACGTGTTGATCGCCTCCAGCATCGACACCACCTCCGCCATCTCGGGCCGCTTGTCGGGGTTCGCGTCCCAGCACCGCTTCATCACGTTTGCAAAGGAGCTCGGGCAGCACCGCGGTATCTCCGGCCTCAGGTTCTACGAATCAGAGATTGTATATATTGTCAAGCGTCCACTACAAGTTCAGAAACATGTATGGTGGAATTGCAGATCTGTACCTGACGAACGACTGCGGATGTGACCTCCGAGAAGCTCAGATCCGCGTACGGCATGTCGCAGCAGTACACCTCCCATAAGCAGATCCCGTAGCTATACACATCGCATTTCCTGTTGTAAGGGTTGCCGTTTAGAACCTGCACATCAGATACCGATATAAGACATATATAACATGCGAGATGGCTAGCATGCGCAAGGGGGCTGTTTAATACCAAACTGTATTAGACCAGTTTGCGCTGGAACTACATACATAATGACAAGATGGAACACAAGAGCAACTATGAGGACACACTGAGAACAGTCACCCTCCAAGAGAAGATACCTCAGGTGCCATGTAACCGAGGGTGCCTGTTTCCCCTGTCATATCACTGGGGTTTGCAGCCTCATGGCGAGCAACGCCAAAATCAGCGATTTTTATGGTTCTTGTTTTGTCAAGAAGCATGTTTTCAGTCTTCACATCGCGATGCACAATCTTCTTTGAGTGAAGATAACTTAACCTATCAGAGATTTAGATGACAGTATCCTCAAACCAATGAGAATTATGGAAGATACTGAGAGTAAAATGTACAACAGCAAGACTGATGAGAATGCACTAACAACTACTTACCCCCTGGCTAAGTCAAGAGCTATTTGGACCACAACTTTGAAAGCTAGCTTTCTTCTCCTATTCTTGATCAAAAATGATTTTAGTGTGCCTCCAGCAAGGTACTCCACCACAACACAGCAGACATTACTTGGCATGCCAATATTTCCATTTTCTGTCTGGATATTCAGATCCCTAGCACCCATTATAGCCCCTATGAACTGTTCAGAAAAATCAAAGCTGTTGTTATGGAAAATTTTCATGTCTAATAGTATAATACAAGGCAATACTTTTAATTATCTTAATAATACAGAAATGAATATACCTATAGAAATGCATAACTACGAAGGAGTATAATATATAAGCTTGCTAAGATACAGTTCAAGCATTGGATGTGCCATTTCAATTCTGATATAGCAATTAGATGGCATATAAAGTGCATAACAGCATGACAATTGGCAATGTGAGGAGTGAAAACACTGATACATCTGAAATTTATATTCAGTCTGCTTTGACAAAATAAGGCTGCTATTTTAGTTTCTTATACTCCGTCCAAAAATAAGTGTCTCAAGTTTGCTCAAAAGTGGAGGTATCTAGACATGTTTCATTTATAGATACATCCATTTTTTGTCAAGCTTGAGACACTTATTTTTGGACGGAGGGAGTAACTTACTAGAGATCAAACTTGAGGAAGCCATGCATGTCAAAACGGAAAAGCAGATAAACTAAATAAAGCTGACAATAACTTGCCAAGCCAAATAGTACCTTAGTTACATTTGGATGGTCAAGCTTGTGCCAAACGGAGACTTCTTGTGAAAACGATGCTCTTATTGACGTTATTTCTTGTTCTGACCTATGACCATCCTCCCCCCAATCAAGCAATTTCACTGAAACATAACCAGAGTCAACCATCCATGTTTAAAAATGACAGTTACAGTAAGAGTTTTCCACTTACGTAATAAACTATCGTCCGAAATTTGGAACTAAAAGCTGTTCCGAAGGTCAGGTGCCAGGAGAGAGAGAGAGAGAGAGAGAGAGAGAGAGAGAGCAAGAAGAGGAGGGACATGCCATCTGCTACAGAAAATTTGTATTCCCTGTCCTAGGATATGGATCCACAACAGCATACTACCTATTGCCCTGTCTAGGCTAATGGAGTAATGGGATACCATTGCCTTCACATACATTTCCTTTTCAAGCTTACACAGTCAAGATTTTTTTTGTAGGGTGCTAAATTGGTTTCTTTTTCTGGACAATGCACATAAACATCTTGGGGTTGCAAGATAAAAACCTGTGTAAGGGCCAGAGAAATAGGTGAATGATTGGTGATATGCCTGTCTGGCAGGCATGCGTCAGTGTTACACGGTGGTGTGCATGCAGAACAACAATTACTTCACAGAGTACTAATCACAAGTGGCTAATGGGCCAACTCTGTGGCCACGTCGCGCAAACTGCATCAGCATATAAACTCAATCTGGTGAGCAAAAGAACACAGTCTAGATTGCATCACGTCCTACTAAAACGCTGAGGCATTTGACTAACTCTGAACCGAACTGAAAACTTTGGTTGTACCCACAAACCGCTGGCTAGCCTCTCGCTGTTCTCTTTAGCTCCAACCTCCCAACTTGATCACAGGAATAACTAGGCCGATGACAACGATTGAGATTCACATGAGTGAAGCCAAGGTCACGCGCACCGAAAGCAGCCGGCCGATGCCTATCCAAGTTATGATGTCACGGGGAACCAACCCCATGCCAGAAAAGGGCAGCGCCATCAACTACCGCAACTTGCTAAAAGGGAAAATAAAGGTACAGCTCGAGACAGACAGCGCCGGCGCGGCGTCGCGTCGGCGTCGGCCGAGTTCACGCCGGCGCGGGCGTTTCGTCGAACAGGGTGCGTGCGCGCTCCGAAGACCGGGTCCATGGCTCATGGCTGGCCCTTCACCCGTAGAGACCGAGTGTGCGTGTGCATATGCGTGCGTGTCTGGCAGTGAACGGGGGGACTGGAGCGGGGGGGAAGGGTTTAGAAAACAGACCGGCGACGTCGAGGCCGTCGTAGGTGCCGCGGTGGACGGTGCCGAAGGTGCCGCGGGCGATGACGCCCCGGACGACGAGCTTTGCGGGGTCGGCCTCCCAGGGCTCCTTGCTGCGCCTGGGCTCCCCGTCGGGCCGCTGCGCATCCTCCTTGCCGCGCGGCGGCTTCTCCATGGTCCAGGCGCGCGCGAGGTGGCGCTCCAGCTGCTCGTCCAGGGTCTTGAGGTCGATCTGGTCCGCCCGCACGAACCCGGCCCCGTCGCCACCCCCACCATCCCCGCCGCCGCCCTCCTTCATCTCCCGCGAACTGAGACGAGACCTCGAGCGCGAAGAAGCAACTGCAGAGTGTGGAGTGTGATGTGTGGCTGCCGCGGCTGGGGTGTGCTAGGTGGTGGCTAGGTGGAGGAGGAGCAGGGAGGGTCGGCGAGCATGTGAGCACATGGGTTGTCTTCTCTGGCTGGCTGCCGCCGGATGGCGAGGGCCGAGGCAGGGAGAGAGGGGGTGTCGTGTCGCGCGGCGGGGGCCCAGCGGCGCGTGGACGGAGAGATGAGAGAGGTGGATTGATTCTGCGGGATTTTATCCGTTTTCTTCACCGGATCACGCCGCGTTTCCCTCCCATGCCTCCAACCTCATCGGTGTGGCGGTGTATATACGGTACGCTGCCGGGAGGGTCGGGACTAGGATTCAGATAGGATTTTTTTGGGGGAGAACCTGCCTGTATGATGGGGGTCAAGAAGGTGGTAGTACCCGGTCAAACTTCAGGTTTGACACTGGTGTTTTCTTATTTAGACGGAATATTTTTCAGTGGAAGTCGACTTTTTTATAGGGATAAGTGTGTGCACGTGTATGTGAGCACCTGCGTTTGTACTGTGTTTCACGAAAAAATAGGACGGGTTTTGGATAGAGATTTCTGAAACAGATAGAAAGTGCAACGTATGCGCACTCGGACACTGAGGAAATCACTATAAACACGTTGCTACTCTGAAAACCTGCACTTAATAATAATAATCCTCCCGAAACATGACAGAGAATGACCACCGCGACAGTCACTTGTTAATCTAGCGATTGTAGTTTCCCTAGCACGTTTTTCACTTCATCACAAATTCACTATGGTGCAGGAAAAATTATTTCTCAATAAGGAATAACTAAAAATATGATTTTCCTACCACCGTCGACCTGAATGGTCAAGTACCAGGAAGTGCTGTTGTGCGGAACAAGAACATGTTTTCCCGTCTACCTCCTCAACTCCTATATCGCCACGTGAGTTGCAGGAGATTCAAATTGATTTTAGGGTTTAATGATGGCGAATTCAGCTTCGGAGCTTGGACGTGCACAAAGACTTTTCGTCTGTTATCAACTTGCCAGGTCGGCTACAGTAGGGGAACTGTGACGACGTTGTGTCGGCGACTCGCTCTGGCGGCGGTAGTGGTCATTATGTGGACCATGACCCTTGGATGTAATTTGTGTTATGTTTGTATCTTTTGTACTTCTTGTGAACATTTATAATTCATCGGGATCGTTCTTGCAAAAAAGGGATAAAACTTATGAGATGATTTCTTCATTATTGTTTCATACAAAACCTTTTTTTCCTTTGTTTTAGAAACACGGTGACAAAATGTGCAAATACACTTATTTCCATAAATGTATGCACGCACGTACTAACCCTATGAGCATCTCCGAAAGACTGAGGTGGCAGAATTTTGAGTTTGACGAAATCACCACAAGCGCGGTCAAATTGTAAATTAAATCCAGATAAATACGGGCACACATGCTAAATCATCTGACTTACCATATGCTAAGTGAACACACTAAAACATTGTACAATATGATCTCATTTCTAGATAACACATTGTACGTATTCTTAGCCGCACCCAGTAAGCTAGGTCGATCGATCCCGCTAGCTCAGCCCACGGGTTGGATATCGTTCTGTGAACCTTTGGCCGATACCGATTATATATAACGTGATAACCTTCTAGCAAGATCTCCCGCTGGTCCAGCACAGCACGTTGATTTGTCTCCATTGAGAAAAACTACGGCGTTAACTTGGACTTCATCCCTCCATGTGACATCACGTGTGTTGTCAAAATGCGGAAGAGCGAGAGCGAGACCGGCCAGTCCATCATGCACGTCGATCGGCATCCATCTCTATTTTGAGTTTTTGACCTGTGCCGGCCGGAATGTTCAGTCGTCACCTCGAGGCTGACACGTACAGTAGGTGGGACTCCTCCCTTGTTGACTACTGGTGCAGTGTGTATCTGGTTCCCTTGTTGACTACTGCTGGTTCAGTGTCCTGGGACTAATTGCCGAGAGAAAATATGGCCTCTTGTGGCTGCATTATTGCTAAGCAGTTCGTAAAACAGGGATTAGAGGCCGTGTTAAACAACGTGCCGGTTGAATGGTTTAGTTTGCTCAACCAAGTGTGATATGGCCACCTTATCTATCCCATATGGATCTTTCTAGGTGCCGTGCCACGGTTCCATGGTTATCTACCCGCCCAAGATATGATGAGGGTGACATCAACCACAAATCAAACAAAAAATCTAGAGCTAGCTAGTTAAACGAAACGCAAAACGCATCACATGCCTACCCAAATGTCCCTGGTCTCTCTTTAAACGACGGGCAAACCATCCGATAAACTGATTAAAACGCTCCAGTAAGAGCCTCAAGTTGACTGCCTACATCCTCCTACTCCATCCAACTGGCGTCCATATTTCTCAGCAACAAAATTTATCTACGCTAAATGGAACGACTACGGGGATAGAGCTACGCTCTCGTGGATCTCAAGCAGGTCTGAGATCTACAAGGCTTTTTCTGACGAACTCTGCTGAAGGTCCTCCGTCCACAACTACTGACAGTCACAGAGAGGAGACACCGGCTAGAGTATATTGCCGATGGGCCTCATCTCCATGGGCAGGTGGTCGAAGTTGCCCGAGTCCACGTCCGCCTGGAACATGGGCAGCTGCCGGGTCTTTAACATGATCGCCGGCGCCAGGTGCTGCTTGGTCGGCGTCAGCATCACGTAGTTCGCGTCGGCCTTCTCGTAGCTGCAAATTTCATCATCCAACAAATCAATTCTCTCTCGGTAGCCAATACGACATTGCAAATAGAAACATAATCCAGCAGGGACAGTACCTGGCCTTCCTGAGATCCTCGACGCGGATTCCAAAGCCATACGACGTCGTCCCCTTCGTATGATCGTTCACGGCTGTAAACAGGAACCGATGCAGGCAAGTGTCAACTCAAAGTACTATCACGTCCACTGTCGATAATTCGAAGCAATCTTATAAATGATTTCCCTTTTTCACGTTTTATTATGGATTCAGTTTTTCTACTTCATCAGAATACATCGACCTAGAAATAGAACAACTGAACATGTATTGTAGATTTGGTTTTACTTGTATGTAAAAGTATTAAGGCAGGCTTGCACACCTGTGACGCTAAGTGTAAAGGATGGTCTCCACCATGACTTGAATGCCAGAGCTACGGACGACTTGGAAGGACCTAGCTTTCCCTGTGGAGAAGAACAGACCAGTGGTTGTCAGAAACAGATGAAGCTATATAAGACTAGTTTAAAGGACCTAATTGATGAATGGGTCTACTTATAACCTTTAACATGAAGTTCTTGTTAGCCTGCCAGCTTGCAGCTAACTGAAACAAGGAGTTGTTGGTGGTGCTCTCTGTTGGTTTATTTTTATCAATCCTGACAGCAGTGTGAAAATGGAGTTAGTCAGCTGATTTCATGAAGAAACAAAGTTATGTTTATGCTTCTTCTATAAGGCTTACCCTTGAGACAACTCAAGCCCAGATCTATGTAGTTTGTGATGCCAACAACCTGATCATTTTCGAAAGGATTTTTCACCTGGTAGATTCAACAGCATAGACAACCCTCAAGAAGCTTGGATAACATGACTCAAATTAACGCAAGAAAAACATTGTACAGTAAACCAGGAAATAAGAAGCAAACAAGGAAAAACGAGAACAAAACATACATCTCCCAAAAATAAATTAATCATGAGAGTGATTGTGCATATAGCCTCTCTTAGTGACACAGAAATGTTTAAGCAGCAATTACCAATAATAGCGTGGAATATCATCTGAATGCATTGTGACGTTCTGACATCTTCAGTTAGTCAAAGCATGGCAGAGTTAAGCACATATCTTGTACACTCGTTTTTGTTGTCACCTAGCTGGTGTTACCGAGCTGGTGTTCTCTCTCAGCTAGCTATGGTAGCTGGACACACACGAATAGAGTGAAGCCTTATGATTTGCTTGTATTTCAGCTTAGCATACAACGATGGAGTACATGTCCTTATATAGGACTTACAATTCAAGGTCGGTGCTACAGTGACCGACCTAGCTTTTACAGCTCAACTCTTAGCTAGAGATGACTACAGCTCACACATGGCTGAGTTCAAAACTGATTTTAGCTCTACTACCTTAGCTACTAAGCAACATTGGCTAGATATTTTGGGGAGCACAAGATTATGCCAACAATCACCCCCTAATCTTGATGCTCCGGATTATTCTGGCGCACAAACATCACGCCGTACTGACGCATGTACCTCGACCTGGCGCTCACACGCCGGTCGCCACTGCTACGGACACAACCTGGCGCTCACATACGCCGGTCGCCACCGCCACAGATACAACCTGGCGCTCACATACGCCGGTCGCCACCGCCACGGACACAACCTGGCGCTCACGTACGCCGGTCGCCACCACCACGGACCTAGTAAAGGCCCGTCTCATCGTCCTCTTCGATTAGGAGCGCCTGCTCCTTCTTTGGCTTCCTGCAGTCACGGGCGAAGTGACCACGAATGCCACAGTTGTGGCACTTCACGCGCCTTCTCCTCACGCCCGAGGCCACGCTACTTCCACCATCGTGGTCGTGGCCGCCGTGCTGACGTCGCCGCGCCTCCCACTGCTCTGCCGTAAGCAGGAGCTGACCGTCGCTTCGTACGCCACCGGCCTGCGCGCGCCGCCGTGAGCGTTCCTCGAACGCCTTGAGCCTGCCCAGCGCCTCCTCGAACGCCATCGTCTCCACGTCACAGAACTGCTCGATCCCGGCCACCGCGGAGTACAGCCGGTCGGGCACGGTGTCGAGGAGCTTCTTCACCATGTCGGCGTCGCTGAGCGTCGAGCCAAGGCTAGCGTATCTCGCCGCCATGCCACTGATCTTGCCGGCATAGACGTCCAGCAGCTCCTCCTCCGCCATGCACAGCCTGTCGAACTCCCCTCGGAGAGTGGAGAGTCGTGCCGTCTTGACACGATCGGCGCCGACGAACCTCAGCTTGAGGCTGTCCCACACCTCCTTCGCCGTCTTCTTCGTCGACACCTGCATGAGGATGTCCTCCGACAGCGTGCCGAGGAGTTGTGCCCTCGCCGTCTTATTCTTCTTCTCGTCCACCTCCTCGCCATCCGCAGGGATACCGCCTCCCAGACACCCGTGGCGTCTAGGATCGCCTCCACCTTGATAGCCCAGATGGTGTAGTTCGTCGGCGTGAGCATCGGACAGGAGAGCGACACCATGCTCCCCCCAACGCCTGCGCCTTGCGGAACCAGCGCCATGGCTCTGATACCAATTGTTGTCACCTAGCTGGTGTTACCGAGCTGGTGTTCTCTCTCAGCTAGCTATGGTAGCTGGACACACACGAATAGAGTGAAGCCTTATGATTTGCTTGTATTTCAGCTTAGCATACAACGATGGAGTACATGTCCTTATATAGGACTTACAATTCAAGGTCGGTGCTACAGTGACCGACCTGCTACAGTGACTGACCTAGCTTTTACAGCTCAACTCTTAGCTAGAGATGACAAGGTTACAGCTCACACATGGCTGAGTTCAAAACTGATTTTAGCTCTACTACCTTAGCTACTAAGCAACATTGGCTAGATATTTTGGGGAGCACAAGATTATGCCAACAGTTTTTACTCCTTAAAATAATTAGACTAGAGAAATCGACATTAGTGTGTAGGGATGCTGCTTTATTTGTCAGTAACGGTGTGCATGTTGTCTAAGCTAAGTAAATACTGGTGTTGGCAACAGCAGGCAAGTACCACGGACGGGTATGATTCATATGAGGTTGCAAGCTTATCCTCTTCCTACCAAAACGATAGGCATTCTTGAAATAGCAATAACTCTTTTCGAATCAGCAAATTAAAAAATCAAAGAGAACTGTCCTTACCCTTCTTTGAACAACCAGGTGCTGATAGAATGATGCAGTAAGCTGCACATCAAGGAAAAACAAAGATGTATTGCCCATGAGACTCGGTGAAGGAAAACATAGTCAGTGTTAGAAATATCAAGGTTTTCTTTAACTAACATAATTACTGATTATTTAATCTATGCGGTTTTTTTTATGACGAAATACACCATTGCTCCATAAAAGAAAGAACAATAAAATGTATCAGATCAGCTGTTTCATGGTATACTGCTATGTGATTGATGGTAGACTTGTTTATTAACAAAGAAACATGTATCATCGAGCAGCATGTATTTACTCCTTCATTTCCAAATACTAGTCCAACTCCAACTATCTTGTGTGCAACTCTTAACATAGTGTTGAAATTTTCCCCCTTGGTGATGTGTCACGGGAGAATTGATGGTAGAGTTCTTTGATATCTAGGTAAATATCTTTTTTACAAAGAAACAAGTTTCGTCAAGCAGCATGTATTGTACTCCCACCATTTCTAAATACTAGTTCAACGCTAACTATTGTCAAGCAGCATGTATTGTACTCCCACCATTTCTAAATACTAGTTCAACGCTAACTATTGTGTGTGCACCTCTTAACAATAACAGTATTCAAAATTTCCCCTTGGTGATGTGTCCAGGGAGGTACTCATGCATATGTCCATTCCTGTGTCTAAATACACAGTTGCCCACATATCCAGATGAACATATATAACGATGTCCAACGATCAAGATTTTCCTTAGAAAAAAGACATATAAACATGTATATAGCTACTTCTTAAATTCATATTAATTGCACGGATCAATTATACTATCTTGTTTATAGCCTTATCAAAAATTTCCTGGCAATTGCAAGCTAACTTTCCAACCAGAGAAACAGAAAAAAACACAACAAACCTGTGTATTTCTGGCAAGCTCTAGGGAACAAATGAATGAAGGGCTAAGAGGGCTTGTTGAGCCAACACCATAACTGATTGCATAATTCCAGTTCTTCGGGTCAATACATGGCATAGGATCTTTGTTTCCACCTATTACAGAATGGAATAAGAGCACTAAATTAAAAAATTCATAAAGGTGCATATATATAAACAACTGAATATCCGCTTCTGCTTGTTTGGATGGCTGGAGAAGACAAACCAACTGCCATGAAAGCAGATACTGATTGTACATGTCATAACGTTACAGAAATTGCGTTCAGTCAATTATTAGAACAAAGGACACATATGTTGGAAAACAGAATAGGAATAGAAAATATTCAGAATTTCGAAATGCTTCTAGTCTCATGATTTTGTGATAAAAGAAGCTACATGTTATAGAGCTTGATCTAAAAGGCCACTGCATCCTTTGGCGGTGAACAAAATGAAGCAATTGCAAATCATCAGAATTGACAACTTCAGGGAAATATACATGCATCTATACACAAGAGAATTTTAAAATCGAAGCAGAAGAAAATATGAGCAGCTGCTCAAGATGAAAACCTAGTGCTGCAACTGTTTACCATGCTCCTATGTTCGACTTCAAATAGAACGCCAAAGCCACCATCAATTTTACTGTAACTCAACATCATATTATAGAGATACATTATTTTTCTTTTGTATTCCAGTTTCTACCTTATACTACAGTGTTGGGATTTTACAGGCTGATGAACCTCTCCACGTCTATTTCTTGAGGATTTTTTGCTAATGATAGTAAACTGCAATTTCAGAGAATAACACTCACTAAGTGGCTTATATTGTGCTCCTGCAGTAAAACTTCCTTTTCTCCCAACCAACCATGCTCCATATGGCACCTCACCAGATGCTGCAAACAGAAGTAATGCCAGCAAGTATTATTGTTTTTATTAGAATATCAGCAAATATTATAAGGAAATATGAACTGAACATAACCTTACAAAGATTGAATTTAAACTTATAACTTGTTACGAGTAATCTTCAAACACAATTCAACAAAGTACATGAGAAATATAAATGACACATACCAGGCATTGGCACGAAGGACGCTCCAACTGATAGATTCTCTGAACCATACCTTACACCCAGGACACCATAGTCCTCAGAAGACACCCTGAAAAATATAACTTCCTCACTGACGGTTTCGAACTACATCAACTGAAATTGATAATGAAAATGTATAACATCGAATCTGGAAACATTTCTCGATAAGGTCAACAAAAATAATAACGGAAAGCTATGTAACAATTGCTTCCATGATTTGCAATTGCAACAGATATATACTTTACCTGTTTCCCATCACTAAAGGAAGTGTCCCAAATGCACCAACATGATACTCAGGGTAGTAAGCACATGACCTCAGATTCAACAGGCTGGATAAACAAGTATGAACCAAAATAGCATCATCTTTTCAATTTTCAAAACAAGCAATAATTAATGCAGTAATCATATTATCGATCAAACAAGAAACGTACGGGTCTGAAGTCGACGCAAGAAGTTCCACAAAGGTATGGGGATCGTGCAACTCTCTATAAAAAACAGGAAAACATTTCTTATGTTAGAATATAACAAAGACTGCATAAATACGAATCGCTGGTAAATTATTGAACAATTACTTCTGCCAGCGAAATAGTGCGTCTGCTTTTACTTCTGTTCCGCAATCTTTATCGGCGGCTGCAGATACCTAGTAATATTAAGGTATGCAAAAGACTTCTCTTACAATAACTAGATGTCGATCCACAAAATATACTGCATATGAATAAAAGCTATTGACACTTCTCTACACAACATATAACCATGCTATTATGTTAAGTCAAGAATGATGGGTTAACGGTTTTGTAAACATGCACCAAGGTGGTATCAACCACTGCGGGCAGTCTTAAATAATTACTTGTGCATAATGCCGATGAGGCTACCTAATGGGGATTGGTTTGCACCAGAAGGTAACATCCAAAATGGCAACGCAATGTTATCATAATTGACAGAATAAGAAAAATAAAACTGCTATTGCCATCAGGTGACATAGAAGAACAGCTATACGATGGAAATATTGGAGATCCTCATATCCCATCAAACTTACAAAAAAAAGTACTACGAAAAGAACTTGATGCAGCAGAATATAAGAAAATGTGGTAATGGTGAATAATGTTTCAGAGGATACATTGGCGATCAAATCAACATGAGGATCATCCAGTGGCTTCAGCATAATCCTTGAAGTCATGCTCCCCGCGTGATCGAAGTAGTCCTCGAACAGGCTGCGCCGTGGGAGCTTTCCGAACATCACCTCATAGGCCGGCACCGACATCCTGCACGATTAAAGAAAACAACTTCAGTAAATCACTTCACTCTCCGCTCCGCATGTGCTCACATATGTACATTGCTACGAAAAGCTGTACATCCGATGGTTTACAGTCAATCAACCGGCGCGTGGCACGGTAGAAAAATAATCAGCGATCCACAGCTTCGTTTACGACTACGGAAGCAACGAGGCGCAATTTCACAGACGGGAACCGCTAATCACGATCATCTAATCTAATCAAGCAATTAGCGCAAATCAGAAACCCTCGTCACCGAATCGCACTGCGCAAGGCGCCCTTGCCCCGCCTGGAGCGAGCGAGAGGGTTCGTAGCAGATTTCGTTTGCGGGAGAGGGTAAGGTAGGAGGAGGGGAGGGAGACGGCGGGGGGAAGGACCTGGTGCGGGCGGCGATGGGCGGGTAGTCGAAGAGCGGCGGCACCAGCACCATCGGCGGCGGAGGGGCGGCGGCTCCGGCTTGCCCCAGATGCTGCTCCACAGGACGCCCATCGTCGGGGTGCGGCGGCGGCGGCGGATGGAGAGGTGATCTGGGTTTGGGGTTGGGGAGAGAGGATGAACTTGGGGAAGAAGAAGAAGAAGAAAGAACAGTCCGTTACACTGCCCAGCTGTTGTATTTGAAGGGCGAGATTGGATTCTTCGGTCAGCGGCGAAGCGCGACGTTGGCTCGCGTTGCATAGGGCGGTGTATACGGTGGCGTCGCCCGGTGGGCCGGACCGGTGTGATTTCGAGGAGCAATCTTATTGTCGGATCGGCTACATGGGCCTCTCGTGAAAGATGAATGGATAGTAGTTAACACGCTTACAACGGTCTATGAGTGGCAACCACTAGAAAAAAAAAAAAGAAAACCTTTGCGAAAGTCACCTCGCGCATGCTCTCATCGTTCCAAGTGGCATCTTCTGCTTCGTGTGGTCCCAGTGTTGTCTGCATGTACGCCAAGTGTCGACGATATTTCTTCTCCCGTCATACGTGACAACATATTAGTCGACTACAGTAGTCGCATTATGATGTTTTTTCGCTGGTTGATACATGTCTCAACCTTATATTACCGTTGAGATGTAAACGTTTGATACTTCAATAACTTGGTAATAAAACATTGTGTGCATTACTCGATACAGAGACTGGGTTTATATTCCCATTTCGAAAAACAATAAAGAACACACTACGCACAAGCCGCCATCACTACCGGAATCAAACTCATCGTTGAGTGTCAATTGCCGAGTGCCGAGTGCCGCATTTGGCAAACATGTAACATTGGCGAGTGCCGTCCATAAACACTCGGTAAAAACCACGCAGTCGGCATATTCAACGGTTTGCTTAAATAAAAAGCACTCGTCATACTCGTGGGTTTGCCGAGTGTTGCACCCGACAAACAAAAAACATCCAGCATACTCAGCTTTGCAGTGTCAGTTTTGACGCAAACAAGTAAAATAAAATGTTATGCACATATAAATTGTATTTTAAAGTGCAAATTTTGGAATTCATAATTTTCAATAGTGACAAAAGAAATTTCCAACTTTTTATCATTTTTTCATTTGTCCGGTTGCCAAAGTCGTTTTTTTTTTCAAGAAAACATGTTGCCGGCAACGAGCCACGCTCGACGGTTGTTTGCCGAAGGCTAGTACCACTAGTTTAATTGACGGTTGTTATGCTGAATGTCTTCGTCCACAATGTGAGCTCCTTGGACGTAGGTTAGTAGAGGTGAGGCGCTTGTGGTTAAAGATTCGCCTGTTTCTCTCCTTCGACATGAGAAAAATTATACTGTATTGGGTAAACATGCATTTTGCTAATTCGCTAGTTTAATGTGTGGATCCAAGTTTTAAAATAATTAATGTCATATCATATCGTGGATGAACAAGATGGAGTTGGCCAGCTCGCCGATATTGATATTCTATTTGTATTTTATGTCATAAAAAATATACTGATTGATTAACTTTCACAATGCCAGGAGATACGACAATAGAAACATAATACTAGTTCTTGTAAGAAATAAGAAAAATATCCTATGTATAGCTTCCACCCCTCTCTGTAAATGGTATAAGTGAACTATTGGGTTTTTCCCATTTTCCCTGAGATGATTAGGGGTAAATCTTCCTTGTTTGTTTGAATCGGCCTCTTGGTAACTGCAATCCAATAATATTGGACAATAGTCTTATTAAGCATAACATTATAAGGAATCCATGATGAAATAAATCATCTTTTGTTCACCGGGTAGCATAGTAAGACAAATATCGGACCTGGATCCTGATCATATATCTTCGACACGAAATCCAACTCCATATGCTCGAGTGCCCTTTTGGTGATCATTTTCGACTGCAAAATATGAAAACGTTATTGAGATGTTCGATGCACCTCAAACAATTCCATATGTACTGCGAAGAGTAACCATATTTTATCTTGAACTAACTATTGGCATGTTATTCCTATAATGTCTATTCGTGTGGTTTACCTACAAATAAAAAATACAAATTTTTACTAACCACATTCAACCGTAAAACGAGGAAAACGTGTTGAGAAAGTGATTCCAGTACTCATTATCAAGGATGTATTCTTTAGGGAAATTTAGTTTAATTGTGCTACTCAGAGTGCTAAGGCATACAAATCTGTCACTAGCCTAGCCAAAGTGGCAACAAGGGAAACTTGAAATTTTCTGCCAAGAAATTGAAGAATATAACAAATGATGGCTATGAACATGAAAACAATAAATGGAAGAAACTAGGTTTGTTGGTAGCCTTTCTGCAGAACTAGAACAAGCTATGTGTTCGCAAATAATTCGTTTCTCAATATTTGAAGGACACAAACCTGTGATGCTAAATGTTAAGAACGGTTTCCACCAAGAATTGCACACCAGAGCAACGGACGATTTCGAGGGACCTACCTTCCCCTGCTTAGGAAACAAGATGAATTTCACATATATATAGAAATAAATTGATAAACTAGATACAACGGACTACTTAATATAATCCCACGCTTTTTTCTTTCCATTTTGTTACCTGTACATATTTTGAAAATATTAAAATTACACTGGGATTTTACCCACTGTGTCATACTTAAATCCCATATTTTAATGGAAAGTTCCTTCAAATGCCATGTTTTAATTTTGCTTTTAATAACCCACCTGTCAGCGTCTCAATGAACATCAGTGATAATTTATCCAAGGCCATAGTAAGACACATATTAAAATGGAAGGGAATTGTATGCACACTTGGTTTTTTTAACCAACATGATAATGCAAGGGACAAACAACACACTGTACCATGAAGGCATAATTCATAAACAGAGGTAAAACTGACCTTCATTAATAAACAAGGATTAGCTGCCAACTTGCAGCTACCTGGAACAAGGAATTGTCCACGTTGTTTTCTGTCGGCTTGTCTTTATCCAAGCTATATATCATATCGAACAGAATTTAATAAAGTGCTTTGATAAGAAACCAAGGGATATTCTTCATTTGAGAATTACCTTCTAGCCAGCTCAAGCCCAAAATCAATGTAGCCTCTGGTTCCAAAAAGAGGACACTCTTTATTTATTTCCTGCAGGTATATAGAGCCAAGGCGCAAATCCAATCAAATACATAGTTTCTTGGCTACAACTAGATCGTAAAATAAAGTAGTTACATACTACTCCCTCCGTTCATAATTATATATAAGACATTCTATCTAGTGCATATGTTGTCTAGATACATAGTGCAATGAGTGAACATGCAAACTAAAATTTATCTAGATACATGTAGATACATGTGAATATGGTAAAGAGCTAAAACATCGTATATTAAAAAGCGGAGAGAGTATGATTTAGATAATACAAGTAAGTCTATCCCTGACCAACTGACATGGTATCTTTTTAACAATGAGTCTCCGTTGAAGTATGAGCAGTGACCGAATTACATATATACTCCCTCCATTCCTGAATGTAAGGCGTATAGTTTTTCGCACAGATATTAAGACGTTGGATTTTTGCATATGTTGGACTCATCTTCCCCTGTAAAAAGTCGGGAGAGAGGAGTCCCTAACAGTCACAAAATGAAAACAATCCTTTAAATCTCTCCGTTATAGGTTGAAACTCATTTTTGGATGTGTAAAATTGTATATAAATCGCTAAACACCCTATATTTTGAAATTTTCGTCAAAAAACTATACGCCTTACATTAAGGAACGGAGGGACTATGTTAATAAAACGTGAGGAAATAATACCACGAAGTGAAATATAACTACACTTACCTTGCTGTATATAACATGCCGCCTATAGAATGATGCCTCCAGCTGCACATCAAAGAAAACAAAATTAAAGAATCAGTATAACTAAATTTATTTGCATGTGAGATTTAATAAAAGTTAAACTTGCTTAAGACTGGATTATGTTTTTTGGAAATAGTAAGCTAATGGTCCATTTTTTAGAAAAATATGAGTATTCTTTCCTACCTCAGAAGGAAATGAAGAGGGAAACAAGCATACATGCATACATGTCATGTTTCACTGTGATGGATCATTGAATCCTTTATTCTGAGTGAAAACCAGAGAATTTAACAAAGAAGAACATATTGTGCATGTAGAAACTTGTACACGCTCTATTCCTTGTGTTTAAAATAAGAAGTGAAAGTTTAATAATTCGTTCAAAAAGATGAACAGAGTAATCATGTTCATCTTGAAAAACAACAACTTAATTTATGTTTCAGGCATGCATCATACAGTTATTATTGTACTTATAATCTTGTCGAAAGTCCATAGCGTGCTAACAATTCTAGTCTCTTATAGGGTGATAAGGAAACCACAACAAACCTGTGTACTTCTAATAAGCTCTAGAGCAAAAATGTATGAAGGGCTGAGTAAGCTAGTTGATCCTGTGCCATAACTGATTGCACAATTCCAGTTCTTCAAGTCATTAAAAGGCATAGGATTCTGGCTTTCACCTTCTGGACTTGCTGAAATAATATAAACATGAAATGAGAAATAAATTCTTGATGCCCAAACTAGAGATAAGCTAGAAGATATGTGATCGAGGCTCTTTTGCTTATATTTTTCACTTGTTCACTAGTGACTGAGGCTAAGAACATATATTAAATATATGGTCATTAATGTTCATGTTGAATAGAAGGATGGTAAATCGAAACAAATAGATTTTCGTTAGGAGCACATAATACAGGAACGGAGGGAGTAGTTTTCATGATGGTAAGCCAAGATTTAATAAGTAATAACACTCACCGAGTGGATTATTGTATTGTACCCCTGCACTTAATCTTCCTTTCCTCGTAACCAACCATGCACCATAGGGCACCTCACCGGATGCTACAAAGAGAAGTGACATCAGTATATCAGGGCGTCTAATTAAAGGTATATGCCAGTTAAACTTATACAATCTAAGATGGACATCTACTTAATTGGGTAGAAATTATTTTCATTCTTCAACCATAAAGTTCCAACTAGAACTACAAATATTGAAGTAGCGTACAAGCAAATGGAAGGAAGGACGCTCCAACTGACAGATTCTTGGAACCATATCTCAAACCCATTACACCATAATCTTCTTTGCCCTCCCCCCGCAGGCCAAAAAACTCAACTTAGTCAATTTTCTTATGGTTGGCAATCCTACATAGAATCGATACCATGAAAACGTTTTACCAAATCACGATTTTTTTTCATAAGATGAACTAATTAACTTTCGAGCTAGCATAAATTAAGCTATGCAAGCAAACAACACAAACAGTCTACCTGTTTGCCATAAGCAAGGGGAACGTTCCAAAGGCACCGATACCGTACTTTGGATCATAAGCGCATGTTTTCAACTGCAACAAGCTGCACGAACGAATCATAATTAATCCAAATCAGCACTACCGATATGCTCTCACAATAAAACTAAAACAAATGTTTCTATGATTGATTTGGCCCTAGATCGGAAGGCTGATCCAGCGAGAAACAACTTACGGTTTTGCAGTTGACGCAAGCAAGTCCACATATGTGTGAGGATTATCCAAATCCCTGCCAAACGGAAAGAAAATAAGAAATACATTTTGTGTTTAGAGTACAGCAAGGGGTTCATGCATCATGTCACGAATAACAGGAGATATATGCAGGTTTAGTAAAGCATGTGAAAGTAAACCACCTCTGCCACCGAAACACACTACAAGAAATATGTCAACTAGTGACTCACAAATTTGGTCACTAAAAGGTCATAATTTTTCATCTATGACCTTTTTATGACCAAAATCTGAAGGTCACATACGGAGCGTCTCAAATGGTCATATGTGACCTTTTTTTTGAATTGGTCATAACCATCTATGACCAAATCTGATGGTCATAACTCTTATGACCAATTTATTTGGTCACGCACTGTTTGGCGTAGACACGTCAGATCCTAAGTGGCCAATCCTACGTGGCAAGATTGTGACCAAATTAGAAGGTCATAGAACAGATTCAGCCCAGTCCACAGTGGTCATCCAGATGGGCCAAGCCCAACAATTCAGCCCGTTTATATTATTTTTTCTATAATTTATGGGCGACCTAATGGGCTAAATTCAATATTTTGGCCTTTTTCATTTCTTGGGCGTTGGCCTTTTTATAGCCCATTTATTTCTCTTTTCGGCCTTTTTTATCAGATCAGTTTTCAAATAGGTCCCAATTGTCAGATTCATCACGGTAGTGGGTCCCAGTCATCAGGCTTTATTTTTTCCTCATCGTATCAGTATCAAATATACAAATCACAAAGCAGAGAGAGAACACACGATAACTTCAAAATTACAGCCAAAATCAGTTTATTACAATATTCTCGTCAGTACAGGTACTGACATACATTCCAGACTAGTTCACATATCTGAAACTTCAGGGATATAACTATACAATATTCCACAAAATCACAAATATAACACTCTACAAATAAAAATGTCAGCAAGTATAGAAGCTAGCTACTCTTTGATAGGCTGGAACGTCTTCAGGCTTCCTCTAACTTCTTCAACCTGTAGCTCTTGTAAACGACATGATATGTCTCGAAATGCCACTTTAGGTTATGTTCATAGTCTTGACAAAGATAATATCTGCCAACAGTTCAACAAAATAATTATAAACAGAAACTAAAATCAAGAAGCATGTTTATATGAAAACACAAAGAATAAACTAACAAAGGAATTCACCAGGTGTAAGTGAGGCGTACACGATGCAGTTGATTCAGATTTACTACAAGTCAGTATGCATGAGTTTCAGAAAACCATAACCATCGCAACAGAATGGTGATTATATGAACCATTTATCAGTTATACAATATTCACAGGATATACAAAATAAAGTTAAAACAGTAAGCTGAGATATCAGTCAAGAACTAGTCAGGAAATTCAAGTTAGGGAAAAACAGTTGGCTTCTCTTTCGGCAACTCAGGAACTAAGCTGAAACAAACAAGCATGATATATATGTCCTAGAGTAGATGGATACGGCCGCTCTGAGTTGAACGGTGGGGTCTTCCGGCGTCTTCAAGACAATGCCGGCGTCGATGCTGCCCGGCTGATGGAAGTAGTCGTCGAACAGGCTGCGGCGCTGGAGCTTCCCGAACAGGATCTCGTACGGTGCCGAATACTGTACAAGTTAGCGGCAACCAGGCGGACGGGTGCTATATATGTAGAAGAGTAGTAATTCACATGAAAGTAGCTAGGACGACGGAGAGGAGATGGCCGGACCTGGCGCGGGCGGCAGTGGGGTTTGGGAAGTCAGAGAGAGGCGGCACCACCCGATCCATCGGCCGCGGCTTCTTCGATGAATCTGCCATCGATCCTTTCCTTCCTGCTCGATCGATTGAAATATGTTTGCTGCGGATGACAATCGATCTCAAGCTAGCTAGACGGTTTGGGGGTAGGGGGTTTTCTGTCTTCGTTTTTGTTCGCGGCTGGTATTTATACGTCTCCATTCTTTCTTGCTAGTCAAGGATTTAGTTAAGGAAAGGTCTTCCACGTCTCCTCACAGGCGGCAGTGGCGGAAAAGTTTCCTGCTCCAATCTCCAGCGACTGTGCTGGGCCCCTCTCCTTCCGCTTGTCGCTCCGGCGGCAGGAGGGAGGGGGACCCTGTTTTTTGCATGGTAATTAGGGTTAGGAAGGTTCTGGCATGGAGCGCCGTTGGGGTGGTGGGAGCGGCGCCCGGGCCAATAAATCTGCCTCAACTCTACTCCCACACCGGCGTTGTTCTTTATGGCGGCGTCTCGGAGTTGGTGGCAATGTGTGCTTGCCGATCTTTTAGATCGGTGGCTTTAGGGTTCATGGATGGTGTCGGCGAGGCGGCGGCGGCGACTCCATCAGATGTTTCCTCCTGCTCTGTCCCCGTTGCTGCGGCGTTGTCTTCGACGCCATGGTGGAGCAGAGAGGATTCGTCCAGGAGTACGTGCAGACGGTGGTCTGCACTGGTGACAGCTGGAAGATGGTGCACCTTGTGGTGGGTTCGTGGTTGAAGGCTGACGGTTCTGGTTCCCTACTCCGACATCGTCGTGCGTGGGTGCCAGTGCTGAAGTTCGATGGCGTGTCCGGGGTCGTGCTGCCCCGGTCTGATTCTTTCAATGGCAATGGTTTGTCCTATAGCAAACTATTTTGGAGGTCCGAAAAGCTGATGATCAGCGATGGAGCCGCGTCGAGCTTGGGTGAAGAGGTGATCTGTCTATTTTTTCTTTGGTGGCTGCTACGGTGGTGCCGAAGAAGATGGATAGGCGTTGGTTTGTCACATAGGTTTATCCTATCTTTCCAGATCTGTAAGATCGATGTATACGTATTTTGTATCTCGTCTTTTATTTATCAATGAGAATCGTATTACCATGCACAAAAAGGATTTAATTAAGGATTCCTATGATCATCATCGTGATTACAATTGCAAGTTTGTGTACAGATTTATCGTGCTGTGTTCTGACATGTCTATCGATGATAATAAGTTGTATATTTCCCATCCATTCTCTAGCATGTATGAATTTTCCAAAAATTATCATAATGAGTCAATGAGAGATGGCATGCAAATCTTGCATGTTCTTGAGAAAAAAATCCATAAATTGTGAAAACTTGAAAATGTGATTATTCTTTACCTAAAGGAGGATAACACTAACCTCTCCATCCATTGAATTGATGCATATAGGCTTATATCTATACCTACTATAAAACAAAACCCCACTAACATGCACTAATTAAAGAAGTGAGTCCAACTCACTTGGTTACAGAAGTGATGTAGAACACATCCACCCAGGTTCAAATCCTCACGGACCCAGACTTAGGTTCTTATTATTTAATAATATAAAATACACGTCGTAGGGGTTCCCCTAGCGCATACTTTAAAAAAATGCATTAATTATTTTTCTATCGCAACATGCAAACTGCCCACATCAGGTCATGCACACGGCCAAGACAGGAATGCCTTATCCCCGATGACGAACTACTCACAACGTAGAGGTGGATGCAACTTCACGGTTCATGTTTTTAACTAAGTCGAAAAGACCTCATCCCCGTGACGACCTACACACATCGTAGAGGGCACCAATTACCATATATGGTCTAACAGTCACAAAAGGGCGCGCTGCTCTGTCAGGTCGGAGGCTTGTCGTGTAGGAGATCCCCTTTGTCAAAAGACCTTCCCATGCCACAAAAGTAAACAGCTTTTGAGATTAGCCTCTTACATTATACGTCGAGACCTACTATCTAGGTCCAAGACACCCTCGAAGGCCTTTCATCCAGATCGAGCAAGACACCCAAGATCTCTCATCTAGGTTGCTATCATTTATAGACCTAACATCCGGGTCATCAGTGTTATCAAGCCCATCAAACAAGGTTCATACATGATCAAGGCAACTTTACCGACTTATCAGAGCGTCGTCCTTCTTATTAAAGGCACCGGTCGGGGAGTTGTCGGAGATAAGTGGTCTTATGCTATATTGACTTACGCCAAACTTCTAGGCAACAACGTTCAAAGGCTCTCACGATCGGATGCCCCTTATCCATAAGCTCTAGACGTACATTGAAAGAAGGTCACGAGATCAACTTAACATACAAGACACTGGAGAAACCTACCGTGGAAGATGTAGACTCATGACAAAGCCTATATATACCAAAGGTCATGTTACCAAGAGATTCAAATGAACATCTACACGCTGGCCTTCATAGTCTCTAGATCCAAACTCTAGCTACGTCTTAACACATCGGATGCAACTATAAGTCCGGTGAGTTCCATCTTGTAATCCTTGTACATCTCGTGATCACATCATGAATAAAGTCTTAGGGAATTCTATGATTTACATCATCTTGATCCTTGCATGTTGACCAGTTACCTCTTGCCGAACAAATAAACTCTCTTCAGTTCGCCGGAGGTGAGATTTCCGTGGGACACGCTATGGTAAGGATTGACATGTGATAAGCGAGTGAGTTCTAGGCGGTCGACACCGAAGAGTACCATACAGCCTCTTGCAGGGGTTCATGGCATAACAACAATGGGGAATAAGCATCGGAAGTCAAAGAGAGCTCAGGATGGTAACGAGCAATGCGACAACGCAACGGAGTAAGCGAAAATCGGGCATTGAAGGTTTTGGTGGTTAGGAGACCGGGATAGGTTAGGAGAGCACACAATAGATCGGAACACACGCTAGGCGCCCTCGAAAACTTGAGCCCAACTGAATCACACATGTCTCACTCACCCACAGGTGGGGACATCTCTGCAAAACAAACAGGAATATGCATAGGCATAATCCCAAAAACGATTTGTCCCGTAACCCACCGCCTCCTAGGCACAATTGTATTTAATTCCATCTCAATTAGTGGCTGGTTTTCTCCCCCACCAATGCATGCAACATTTTAGCGCCAATCAAATATCACCACCTTGGGCCAAGATATTCGAAAATTATGCCCTAAGTACTAGGACGGAGGGAGTACTTTCTATGGAGATTAGAGCTTGTAAACTATAACATATGCTAATATTGTCCTTTTTGGATTCAAATTGTAAATTTCTAATAGCATTATTAATGTACAATGCTAGTCTCTACCATATTCTTGGGCCCATGGATATTACGAAAACAACCAAAATGTACAAGGTTACTTTTGCCGTAAACTACGACCCATGTAGCTTGTGGAATTAGCTACATGCAAGAGGAAGATCCGAGGGAAGATAGTTTTCTATCGATTATGGGTTGTGGGTCATTTTTTAAAACTTGGTTAAACTATGCATTGTTTAACTTATAGAAAAACTTATAGGTCTCACCGTCAGGAACAGGTTTATAATTCCACAACATATTACGTCACCCATTTGTTTGCTACTTAGGTCTTAGGGACAACATGTTCTCACATTGTGGTGCCCTAACCATGTCTTCATGTACATCGTCTTGACATAGCATTACCCATGCACATATATGGACACAAACCATTTATTTATAATAGATATAGTTACAATATTTTTTTAGAACTTTTGATAAAAATACTACAAACTGGATATGTACTGATGTTTATCCCAACATCGTTTTATACAACAACACAAATGTTGAAACATACGTGAACTGAGTCAAGTGACTGTATGAATTTAAGATACATCTGCAACTGCCAACATATCCTGGAGGACAATGCGTGTCGCGATTGGGATTCTCACCGAGTGAGTGTTGCCATCTAACCATGACAAGCTTCCGAATGTGTACCCACCTTGGACTCTCCGCTTAGCCGTGAATGTCACCTCAAATGTCATGCTTCTGCTACCAGATTTGGTGAATTCGAGAACAGATGGCTCCACATACACGGCCACCCCTGTTGGTGCCTCAACCATTGCCCGGTAAGTTGCCTCCTTTGGCCCGACGTTTGTGACAGTACGTCGAACTGTGACAGTGTCTTTGAGTCCCGGCAGGGCAATGGACGGGAGGTTGAGCTGGTACAGTTGTCCCATGTATGTCCCACAATCAGATAATCCATCTGTGCAGTTCAAGAACATGCTGAAATCTTTTGGATCTATGTCATAAACCAGGCCAGGGTCCACTGCCCTATCTGGGTCCATGTGACCGCCCCCGAAGTCGAAGGGGTCAGCCAATTTCCGTGGGACTCCCTCTGCTTCTATGGGTGCGCCGAAACCGTCAGTCACGGATGCTGCGAGAAACAGAGATGGTCACGGTTCCGTGGTGACTTTTCAGGATTTAATACTTATAGTGCACTCTGGAATATGTATCCATACATGTGGTGACGATGGCAGACTTGATCATGGCTGGTGACCAGTCAGGATGAACCGACTTGAGCAGCGCTGTGACCGCCGAGACATGAGGACATGCCATGGACGTCCCGGATTTGAAGACGTAGGAGTCACCCTGGGCTGCCAAGATGCTAAATCCAGGTGCAGCTACATCGGGCTGTTCAAACATATATTTACGATTTGTAACATACAAAGATTAGAGAGGTTAGCTGATGGCGCTCCAAGTATGACAATGCATGTTTACACGTCACAGTGCCAATGTTGTTTTAAACTAGCTAGCTAGCCTAGTACCGTATATATAGTTTGTTTCGGGAAGAACTTGATATACCTTGAGCAATGCAGGGAACGTGGCGCTCGGGCCTCTAGACGAGAACGCGGCGATCCTCGGCGATAGCACCCCACTTCCGACGACGGTCATGGCCGGTGACACTTTGATCATCGGCTTTCTGGATGACATAAAACAGAAGTGAACCTCCTCTCCCGTTCTGTTTCAGATGATGCATGCGTGAGGTACGTACAGAAACTCATTTCTCACCTCGCGTTATCCTGGTAGAAAACTATTCTGCGCGCGATTTCAAAGTCCACCAACACGCAGGGCAAAATGTCCGCGCACTGGGCCAATCCATCGAGTAAGTTATCAGCGTACTGCGCGAAGACGAGGCCCTTGGCGCCAGCCTTCACCACTTGGCTGAGTACTTGACCAAGTGTTAGCCGAGGCAGCGTTCCCAGGCTGTTCAGATCTTCGGGTGCATAGTACATGACGATTTTACCGGTGACGTTGGTCGTCGAGTCATTCAAGGATCTATATTAGTAATTGTCAATTCGCATACCCAAGTCAGGATCCAGCAAAAAATATATGTAGATTCGATCAAACATGTTAAGTAGTACTGCCTTATTTTCATTACCCCATCCAAACAAGTTCCTGGTAGTCGCTACTGTTTGCAGAGTAAAATGATTGCCCCTGCATAAATCAGAATATAGAATTAAAGGTGACACAGCACACTAGGTAATAGACAAAAAGATTGCTACTTGACGGAGTGTTAGATACATCCGATTCAACGACAATTAATATAAATGGGAGGGAGTAGTATTAATTAACGTACCACCAACTTCTCTTGTTCCCGAGTGACAGTAGGGTCGGGAAAGATCGATCGATCGTGCTAGCGGCCACCGTTGTGACCCACGGCAGGGCGTTGAGCACCGTCTGCGGCACGGGGCCTTCGTTCCCCGCAGCAAACACGACGGAGATACCGCGCTGTACAGCATGGAGCGTCAAGAGGATTTCACCGGGCGACCCAAGTGAGAGTGACAGGACGTCTACACCGTCGTTTATGGCATCGTCGATGGCCTTGAGGATCCCTGCTTCACTCCCTCCTTTGGCCCACAACGCCTTGTAGATTGCCAGCCTCGCGCGTGGCGCCCCGCCGCGCGCAACTCCATAGCCAAAATTATTGTAGCTCGCGTTCCATACCTGGGAACCAGCGATAGTCGAGGCTACGTGTGTTCCATGGCCGACCATGTCCCTCGCTGACATGTAATCACCCTTGAGGTCCTCGGCGTCAACGCCTTTGGAGTACCAGCGGGCGCCGATGATCTTTCTGTTGCAGTTCGTGACGTTGAACTCCGCACCGGTCTCGCATATGCCCTTCCACCTTGCTGGCACAGGGCCGTACCCGGCGTCATCAAAGCTCCGCGATTCAGGCCATATGCCTGGCATGTATCCATCGAGCCAAAACATGTCCATGAGGAACTTTTCTTTGCTTTCATTCATAGATGCACTACGTACAGATGGATAGGTATTTCGCTTGAATTAAATTATTGTGGTTGCGAACCTGTATCGATCACCCCGATGATGACATCTTCACCGTACTTTGCTTCTTGGAGCAGGCCAGGTTGTTGTGGTGGTCGGTAGTAGTCCATACCAAGGAAGTCCCAGCTCTGAGTGGTGTGCATTTTGTGGTAAGTGCTGGGCTTCACGCTTACAACTTCATGGAAATCTACATTTGTCACAAGTTTATCAGATTCTATATATCGATCATGCAACTTAGTGCATGCCAAGTGTTTTTTTCGAAAAGTTCAGAAAGTGCCAAGTTAGGTTGATTGTTTCGTACCTGCAAGCATCTCAGCTTGTGATTCGGTAAGCATCGCTGAAAATCCAGAAAATCCGTGTCTGTAACTGTAAACTATGGACTTCAAGGCTTCCTCCTTGCTGTTGCACAAGTAAATATGAACAAAGCAGAACAAAAAATTGAGTGTCGTTCCGGAGACTTTGTTTGACAGTCAACAACTCAACATATGTCAGCTACAAGCCTACAACACCAACTAGTACGTAGTACCTTCCGAGAACAGAGGTGAGTACGTCATGGTGTGACGCGGTAACAACGGAAGGATCATCATGCTTCTTCTCCCCCATATACACAATATAGAGCTGAGATTTCGATGCAAAAAAGTCGTCAAGAAACAGCATCAGAACAAGACCGAGAAACTATACAAAGTTAAAGTCTTCTGAACAAAAAAAGAAGCATCTTACTTTGCTCGACGCATCAGCTGAAAGAGGCAACACTGTTAGCAGTAGCAGAACGCAACAGAATCCTATTCTCAGTCCCATGTCTGATTTCGAGAAGTGTGTTCTGTTCTTGTGCTGTGTCGTTTGTGTGTATGGTATGAATGTATATATAGCATCCTCCATGCAGGGGCAAGATCAGTTCAAAGGGGGCACGTGTTGTTAGGTGACACACGTCCGAAAGAAAGACCAAATCAATGTCATTAGAGGAAGCACCGTGCATTTCTATAAACAAAGAAAGAAACTTCAAAGAAAGACCAGATCAATGTAAATAGAGGAAGCCTCCGTGCCTGTTCGTGCAACCAAGAAGCAAGAAATCTCTACTCCCAAGATGAGTAGTACACTAGTACTCCCTCCGTCCTAGTTGACAGGACATAATCCCAAAAACGATTTGTCCCATATATAACCTCTCCACCTCCTAAGTACAATTGTATTTAATTCCATCTCAATTAGTGGCTAGTTGCCTCCCCACCAATGCATGCAGTATTTTAGCCCCAATGAAATATCACCTTGGGCCAAGATATTCAAAATTATGCCATGAGTACCAGGACGGAGGGAGTACTACTATTACTGCATTCAGGGGTAAAATCCCGCTTCTAAATTTCCCATGATTAAATGACCGGACACTGGGATCCATTAATCACTTTCTGGCGCCGGTGAGGGCGACTATACTCCCATCTACGGAGACAATAGACTCGCGGAGCGCATGGTTGTGCTGTTCTCTTGTGGGACTGAAGTAGAGGAGGCGCTCGATAGTTCCGTCTGTATACAAGTAAAGATTGATTCACTTTTAACCCTTACATTTACTTCCTTTCATTGGTAGCATATCTGAGAACCTCACATCGTCCGTCTTTGCCTCTTGGGCGACTCGGGGTGACCCTACCACCTCGGGCGCCGCTGTCAATTTCTTTAAATAAGCCTGCCAGTTTTCCCCGAAGACGCCGCTTCTGATCTAACGACGACTGACTGCGTAACATCAGTATGAAAGAAAGACTCAGTCAATGCACCTACAGGGAGCACAACGCCTCATATTTCTTTTTTTGAAACGGAGACAAAAGTTTTGCCTTTTATATTGATATAGGAGAAGTCAAAATAAAAAGAAACATACATGTCAGGGCCTATTAAACAAGAAAAAAGTATCCCCGCGAAAATCCAGATCATCCTACTCCATCTAGACTCTTATTTCAGCAAAGAAACAACTTGCTTTGAAAACAACTAATAGTTTCAAATAGGATAATATCAAAATATGACTTAAATCTGTCGACTAATTTCAGGACACATGTGAGAAAGAAAGACGCGGTCAATATCCTTAGAGACAGCACTGTTTCTACATTCAGCAAATTAAGAAGCAACTTGCTTTGAAAACAACCAATGGTGCCAAACCTGATATAAATATAGTAGGAAGCAATTTAAATCTACCGACTTATTTCGTAACACATGTGTGAAAGAAAGACTCAACCAATGTCCGTACAGGAAGCACAATGCCTCGTCTTTTCAGTGAAGAGGCAACTTGCTTTGAAACAACTGACAGTGCCTAACAGGATATATAACTATGAAAAACGACTTAACTCCGCCTACTGATTTTTGGAATCGATCAATGCCGAGGAAGCACCCTTCCTTTGATCTGGTCCTCCATGATAAAGAAAAACTAATAATAGCAAGCCGGATATACACGTGGAAGGCCATTAATTCATCTAAACCTACCAACTGATTTTATAACACACGTGGGGAAGAGACCCGGTCAATGTCAAGCACCATACATTTTCTTTCAAATAAATGATTTATTTTTTCTTTTGAGGAAGAATCAACTTGGTTTCATTTGTCCGTTCGCAATTAAAGAACTAACTAGGTGGAAAAGCGTGTCTCCTGCCGCGTTGTTAACCTGCCGCATGAGGTTGTAGTCTTCTCAGCAATCTGAACACCAAAGCTAGTTTCAGTTGACGCTGACAAGTGACAAACACTTACACTATAGCTATAGTTTCAATTGACGTTGGCGAGCCTTTGGTCGCTCCTCCTCTCTAGCGCATCACCAATTTGTTTTATGCCGACCACCAGGGAGTCTCATCTGGCAACCTGAAAAGGAGACACTAAATTTAAAGCAGGTACACAATTGCACCTGGTAACAACAGCACTCAAGGCTGCTGGTTCCTTCCATTTCTTGTCACACGGCAATCAGGCATGGAGCTTTGATTTTTCTGTATAGCTTAGATTTCTATATATTACCTGCACATATACATGTTTATATATATCTCTAAATGGCCTCATGTAGTTTCTTGTATTGCTAGGAGCTTATTTTGGTTTTCACTATATAGCTACTAATGCTTGAAGCAGTTGTTCTGGTTTTCTGTCGTATTTTTTGTTCTTTTTTTTTCTATGTTCGTATTTTTATATTTTCGCATTTTCTTTTTTATTTTTATGTTTGTTTTTCTTTCTTATTCCTTTTTCTGTATTTCCCCCCTTTTTTCCCTTTTACCCCTGTTTCAGTTATGGTATGCTTTTATTTTTCTTCATTTTATTTCATATTACTTTTTGGTATTTATTTTCATATTAAAAATATTCACCAGGTTTAAAATGAATTAAAAAAGTAGGACACGGATTAGAAAAAAATCGGGGGGTTCAAAACATTATTCATGGGTTCAAAAAAATTATTCATAGATTAAAAAATGTTTCTTTAATATTTGAAATTGTTCATATGTTTTTGAAAAAAGTCACGATGTTGAAAAAATTGTTCATTGGTTAAAAAATATGGGTTCACGAAATTAAAAATATGGATTCAAAATAATGTTCATGATTTCAAAAAAGTCACGTGGTTCAAAAAAAAAATTCATGGTTTTGAAAAATAATGTTTATTTATTAAGCAAATTTTAGTTAAAAAAATATGCATTGTAGAAAAATGTCCATGTTATGTTAAATAATAAGAAATGTTTCCTTCTCATTGGAATATTTCACGTGCTAAAATTGTTCATATTATCATTGTTCACCCTCTAAATTCTTCTATTTTCATATTAAACAAATATTTATGTTGCGAAAAAAATATTAGTAGTTTTTTCTTCATCAAATAAGATAAATATTCTTACTAAAAAATCAGCCAACTAGGGGCATCATGTTGCGCTAAATTGTGCATAGGTGGATAGGACATTGCCATTCCCTGAAAGCAAATATGCTGCATAAATAGGTTGCACTTTCAGGGATACTAATTCTGCCCTTCTCTGACGGCATCATGCTTTTTGCCTGCGTATCTACTCTGATGCAGCATGGTGAATCAGTTCAGTGGCGAGAGTAAGCCGGTGACACTTCCACTCGACGGGCAAGAGGTTCTAGGACAGGATAAAATTCTGGCAATTGACCTATCAGCACATGATTTGAGGGTAATTCCAGGCAATTTCACACCTTTCATGATATTCTCCTGACAGATAAATCTTTATTACATGTAGGTGACTAGAGGCCTCAAAGAAGTGCTAATCGGCATGGCATGAAAGCCGGAGGTACCATTTCATGCCTTTACTGTCAGTTTACTGGTTTTAGCTTTTAGCCACTGCAACTTTTATTTCTCCATGGCTTTGCATGCAAGAGAAGGGCTCTGATACCCCCTGAAGTAGGCTACATCGACACGAGAGCTTGCAGGCCATGCAGGAGGAGGTACAACCTAGCTAGCTGATAAACTAATCTGAATTTTTATCTTGTCCCTTACATATCTATTATCGAGAGGCATCATTCTGCTGTTGCTCTATCTGATGATTTGTGATCGTTCTTGTGCTTGGCATTGGCAGTTGAGACACCGCGTCAGAGCATGCTTTCGCACACCAAGGAACCGCTGGTGTTTGAGGTTCAGCTTGGTGTTTGAGGTTCAGCTACTCAAGGTCATGTGATCATCATCTCGGGTCCAATGAAGAAAGAAAATCTTGTATATCTACAGAGAACCGCACGTCATTATTTTTCTGAACTTTTATATACAGATTCCTTTCTGAACTTAATTATTTCTGTTCATCTGAAAACGCGTTCAGGAAGTTGACTGAAATGAAGTGACAAGGGGAAGATGTCACAACTTATTATGACCTTCAGAACACTGTATATGACCTTCAGAACAATATTATCATCTACTAGTATTCGCGGATGGTTTTACTGCTTTCCTGAATTGACGATCGTGCAATGGGCAGTGTAGACTGCAACCCAGAGACGGTGACGCAACTAAAGGTCACATGCGGTGGGAGGAGGTTGCCGGCCATCGTTTCTGCGTAGCTGCCGTTGCCGAGGACACTATGCCATAGCCCTGCTACAGGGCGGGACCTCAGGAGCCTTGTTATAATCATCAGTAAACGTCCCCTCACATACCTTGAGATTTGCACGTATCTGAACTTGCAGAGTTTGAAGGTGGGCTACAAAAGCGACGTTATTGAAAAGAACAAATTGAGAATAATCAGGGACGTGCTCTCTAAATAGAAATCAGTCAGTAGATAGTGAAAACAAAAAGTTACTAGTAAACGTCGAAACGCTTCATCGATTTCGTCCATGGTGAGCCCTTTATATTCCAGGAAGGAGCCCCTCTGCCCATCAGAAGAGGCAATGACTTTCGGGTGTCTCAGAGAACTAACAGCACTGTGAACCAGTACCTCCCTCATGGGTTCAGAGGTCACAATAGGCGCTTCTCCAGTCATGTCTTCTTGCTCCTTCTTGTCTCGCGAAGCAACATGAACAGCTCCTAAGCTACCTACAGCGAAGGTGAAAATAATCTCAGCTCTCAGTTTAACTTGTTCATCATGAAATAGGGCATCAAGACGTTAGCTTGTGTTGAGTTATGCTTGTGTCACTCTGTTCACTCTTGCTGTGTTCCTGGGATGTGTTCCCCGTTTGCCAGAACTTAAACTTTTTTTTACTTTTGGTGGTTGCTGTGTTGTGGAGGATCTTGTAGCTCGTGGTTTCTTTTAATGAAATCGGGGGAGAAGCCAAATATATAGGATAATAATTTGTTCAGAGCAGTGTTTTGTCTTCATTCGGCGATTTTGTGCGACGACGTATCTATTATGCATAAAAAGGGCTAACCCAAATTAGTCTGATAGCAAGACAGTTCGAACGGGATGTCTGAATTCTACATACAATACTCACAATTCAACAAGATTGGATTAATCAGGTCAATGTACTCAGGTCAGGATCCAACCAGCAGAAGTAAGAGGGCCAGTGCTCCACAACTTATGTACCACCACAGCAACAAAATTAGAAAACTAAACAAGCTAGCTAACCAAGCAACCAGTAAGGCAGAGCATTACTTTGCAAGTCATGGAAGATTAGATATCCACGTAACAGTATGAAATTTTCTCTGAAATTTTCAGAACCAACTGAACTAATGATTAGGTAGCTACTGTGTATTCAGAAGTTAGGAAAATAAAAAGACTAACATTGAAAGCAAGTGGTTACTAACCTAATTTCTGTTGGGACTTTGGCTCCTCCTTTATAAGAGATCTGTACTAAAAGTACTATCCACCTTTTGATTTGCTGGCATTACCACAAGAACCTGAAGAAGACCTTATCATAAGATTGACATATCTGTGCAAATATTAATGGGAATAATAACAGAGACGCACACCATAATATTATTAGAAATCCAGCAAATCATTTACTTCAGCAGTAGGACTTACTTGGCAGTTTTCATCATTAAGGTATGTGGGGGTTGTTGTCTGTAAGCATGAAGGGTCTGCAAAACTGAAAATTCATCAATTTAGTAGCAAAGTTGATTTTTTATCGGGGATAGGAAGTATTATGAAAACTCACCCTCTGCTCGTAGCCAATCCTGCAAGCAAATTAAAGCCTCGACAGTGTCACTTGTCAACTTGCTCCTATAATCACTAACAACTCTCCCTCCAGTGCTAAAAGCCGACTCAGATGCTACATTTGATGCTGCACAACGGATATGGAAGATTGCACCTCCACAAATCAACAAGTGTTTCTTGAACAAATTTTCTCTCAAGTTATTCATCATTGAACCGTTGACCGATGCATTATCTAGTGTGATGCTGCAGATTTTGTCTTCGATGTTCCAATATTGAATACTCTTCAACATTACATTGTACATCTGCACACCGTCATGTGGTGTCTCCATGAGACAAAATCTGATAACTCTTTTTTGAATCTTCCATGAATTGTCGATGAAGTGGCAAGTGACGCACAAATATCCGAGCCTTTGGTTTGAAGTTCACATATCAGCGGTCAATGAGACTCGGGAACCACAGTTCTTCAATTCTTCTCGTAAAGCTGATCTTTGCTCTCTGAAAGCTTCCATAACATCCTCTTTTACTGTTGTTCTTGAAACCAATGTAAACAGAGGATTCAAAGACTTGACGAACTTCTGGAATCCACTGTACTCCACAATTGAGAACGGGAACTCATGTAGAGCAACCATGTTTGCAAGCTCCCTCCTTGCCACTAGCTCGTGCATTCTAGTTCTTGTCTTGCATGTTCTCAAATGTCTATGGATGTGGTTAGTGCCTGAACTGTGTGAGGCAGCAAAGATATCATTACAATGCTTACACTGTCCTTCTACAAGTTTCCCCTGTTTGTATATCGGAACCACCTCTTTCCAGATTTTGGACTTCAATTTGCGTGGTCTTCGGGCAGTACCTATTCATTGCAAAAAAATTGGTGTCAGTTTGACAACAAATGAAGAATGCAAGTAAAATTAAGGACGGAGTGAATTCAGCCTTACCACGAGAAAGGGTTGCTCTTGATGATGGAGCCATCGGGGATGGGAAGTGTGTTGTAACAACCGGTACTGACTTCCTCTATTTCGCTTGAGGGGACATTTCATTTCTTAGCGACCTCATTCTCGCAAACATGTCCATCGGAGATCTTACCATTTTTACTCCTGGTGATCTCATGGGCTGCTCAAAAAATAGAAGTACACATCAGCAATCAAACAAAAGACACCTACAAAGATAGAAGTCACATTTCGGAAGCGCTGGATGCAGTCCTCGAGTCGCGCGGTTTTGGCTCTATCTTTCGGGGGTGGATCTCTGCTGCCCTCTCCTCCGGAAGAACCGCGATTCTCCTGAATGGTGTCCCCGGCAGATGGATTCAGTGCAAAAAAGGCTTGCGGCAGGGCGACCCCATCTCCCCGTATCTGTTCCTCATTCTTGGCAAGTTTCTCCACCTTATGGTGGTAGGTGGTGCCGGGGGCGATCGACTGTTGCACCCCCTGGATGATGATCTCCTGTGCCCTGTGGTACAGTACGCGGATGATACCCTGCTCATTTTGCGAGCGGATCGGAGCAGCTGGTCCTCCTGCGCGATATTTTGGACTCCTTCTCACTGGCTACAGGGTTGGAAATCAACTACCACAAGAGTACCTTCGTTCCCATTCAGGCCCCCCCCCCCCCCCGACCGTGCCGCTGAGCTTGCTTCTGTCCTTGGGTGCCCCACCGCCTCATTCCCACAGACATACTTGGGGCTCCCCTCTCTGAGTGCAAGCTTCCTGCCTCGGCCCTGGAGTACCTCGCCACTACGGTTTCCAACCGCATTCCCAGCTGGCGAACGTCGCTCATCCCCATTGGCGGGCGTGTCACGCTAGCCTCGTCGGTTCTCTCGGCACTCCCCATGTTTGCTATGTCGGTACTCCCACTCTCAAAGGGGACCCTCGCCAAGATCGATAGGCCGCGCCGCGCGTTGGTTTGGGCCGCTGCCGCCGAGTGCTCCGGCGGTGATTGCCAGGTTGCGTGGGACTTCGTCTGCCGGCTACGCTCGGAGGGTGGGCTCGGGGTCGTGGACTTGGAGCTCCAGAACAAGTGCCTTCTTCTGAGGATGGTCCACTCTCTATTCTCGGGGCGAGACACACCCTGGACGAGGTGGGTGCGGCGCTCGTATTTTGGTCCGGATCCCGCTCCTGCGACCCCCTTCTGGCGCCACTTCCGGTCACTCATACCCTGTACCGCTCCCTCACCACGGTGGTTCCAGGCGACGGCGCGACATTCTCCCTGTGGCACGACTCCTGGACCGCGCTGGAGCCCTCGCCTCTGCCCTTCCCGCTGCCTACTCGCATTGCTGCGACCCTGACGCCACGATTGAGGTGACTCTGCGGGAGGGCAAGCCCCGCGTTCCTCTTTAGCCCGCGTCTCCGAGCAGGCCGCGGCGGAGATGGCCTTCCTTGATGCCTCGCTTCGCCGACTTACGCTGTCAGGCTCGCATGACATGCGTTCAGTTTCTGTGGGGGGGGGGGGGGGGGTCCTCCTCCTTCCGGACGGGCGAGGTCTATCGCGCCATGCACAGCTCTAGTTGTATGGTCCCTCTGTAGGAAGCCAACTGGGATTGTTTTGCTCCCCCAAAAGTTCGCATCTTCTTCTGGATCCTCCGTCACCGGAAAACGCGAACTCGAGCGCACCTTTTCCGCCTCGGGATTGCGCCCAACCCCCACTGCCCGTTCTGTCCCGCCTGCAATGAAGACCTGTCGCACATGTTCTTCAGGTGCCCTCGTCTTGTACCGCTGTGGGCTCGCTTGTCGCCTTCGTTCCGCCCAATTGGGGATGACGTTGTCCGCCTCTTTGGCGACCTCTCTGCCGACCTTCCCCCGATGCACGCGACCGTCGTCAACACCATGTCGCTCGCGGTTCTTTGGTCGATCTGGAAAGCGTGCAACCGCAAGGTTTTCGAGGGCGAGCTCCTCTCCACCGCGCGGATCCTCGCCATGGTCGCCGACCATCTTCAGCTTTGGACGTGCCGCGCCCCACGCCGCCTGCCCATCGACGATCTGCGTGTGTGGTGCGAGACCGTCTTACGTTAGGTGTTTCCTGGGTGTGTCGCTACCCCTCTCCCCCCTGTAATGCTTCCGTGCTGTGTGTGAAAAAAAAACCCCGTGTGGGGCCCCTCCCTTGTACCGCTATATTGATTTTAATGGAAAATGTTCAGGTGGGCGATCGCCCCCCGTTGCGCTTTCAAAAAAAAAATCTTTTTCTCATCCCTCTCTCTTCTTTGGTTCTACACCCAACAAGCAAGAGACGTCAAGAAAATAAAGATAAACATTAACAAAGTCATGAAAATAAAATAGGAGGGAGTAGGGTACCTCTTGGAGGGTGGTTTTTTTTCCTCATTAGCACCTCTCTCATCAGCACCACTTAGCAATTCTCCATCAATTTTCTCTGCGCTGAACGGTAGGTGTATCTCCCATTCCTCTTCATCGGACTCCTTCCTTATCTCCCCGAGCTTTTTCCGTTTCCTCTTCTTTTCATCCCTCCTCTCTTGTTTGGTAGTGTACCTCTTGGAGGGTGGCTGCTAGAGAAACATTCACAAAGAAAAGTTATATTCAGTCCTTCTAAATGCTCCACATTTATTACTTTCAACAACATATGAGATGAAATAAGCAAGTAACCTGGTCGGGTGCAAGAACAGCCTCATCCTCAATGCGCTCACCAACTTCAACTTTGTGGCAAATGACTTCAAATATCAATCCTGGATATATTGACTCCCCTTCCTCAAGGTCTCGGTCGTCAATGTGTGTTCCATCGGCGTCGAGAAGGAGGATGTGGTTCACCCCAGTTTGTAGGAGGATTGTGCCCTTGTACAGCCTCTTCCGACGTTGGACTAACATCGTGGAGTAGGAGGCACGCCACCTCAAAGAAGAAGACATATCCGAGACTCCATCCAGCTGCTCTCCTTCCTCCTTCCCCGCCGCCCCTGATAGCTCCTCATCCCCCTTACCCGCAGTCCCCGGCAACTGGCTGGCCGGTGAGTGATTTCTGAAAGGATCAGCACGCTGGAAGAAGCAAATAGTACAGTGAGAACATTATAACAATAGTAGCAGTGATGTGTAAATACAATCTGCAAAAATAAGAAGCAGTATTTTTCCATCACATGGCAATGTCGTACATGACTTCACATGTTTAGTTTTTTTCAACTTACCGATAGCTCCTCCTTCACCTTGCCCGTCGCATCTAACAGCTCATCCTTCTCCATCCGCAGGTTCTATTTTGTGGTACAGTTTCATGACCATGTAAAATAGATTATCAGAACACAAGAATTTTGTAACACTCGACAGTTTCATGAACATTCCCATGACCATGTATCAGTCAAGCGCATCCACAACACATTTACTGTAACACAATAGAAGATGAAAGTAACAAGTAGGGGAGAGAAGGAACTCTCGCAGAACATTAAAACAGTCTAGCAAGAGGTGAACATAGTCTAGAACAAGAGTGATTTCGAAGATAATAATCTTAAATTGGTTCACGACATCAACAAGTCTACAGGTGATCTACCTTTTACTACCTATGCTACCGATTGCAAGAAACAGGGGCAAACATACCAACCAGAAGATCTTAAATCGAAAAAGAAAGAAGATAAGGACCTGAGCGCCCGCCGCCGTTCTCTCATGCTCTCCGTCCGGCTTCTCCTCGTCTCTTCCTTCCCCGCCGCCCCCGACATCGTCTCCCCCTCCTCCATCCGCGTGCGGGGACGTGACACCCCCGGCTGGCCGGAGTGGCAGAGGCCTGATTTAGGGCAAGGCCAGGAACACGGGTGAGGGAAGTCGACGAAAATTGCAAAGTGGCAAAGGGAAGGAGTGGGGTAGGCCTGATTTCGGGCGGCGTCGAGCAGAGTTGCCGGCGGCACACGACGGCGTAGGCGGCCGCCGCTTTGGCGTTTCCGTGTGTTTTTCCACTGTGTGCAGGTCGCTAGCAGGTTATGCGGGCCGAGCAGGCTATAGCAGGACTTGTCCGTGAAGCCTGTATATTATTTGCCATTATGTCCGCAACGCTATTTACGACTTTGGTGCGGCGTGGCCGAAGCGGGCCTGTGGACTCCTGCGTCTGATAACCCCCAAGAGCAAGGGATCACTGTAGCACCTCTCAATGTGGAAGTAAGGTATTGATCCGCAGGAGCAAGAAGGAAAAGTTATCTATTCCCTACAACTAAAGTGTCACAAGTTTTAGTTGATTATGCAATAAACAAGTTTAGAGAACAAGATGGTTGGTTTGATGGATGTAAAAGTGTCCCAATCCTCTTCTTTGCAAGAGGACAAGACAAAGGTAGTAGCAAGTGAAAGCTCTCAAAGAGAGAAAGCCCAATCCACTATGTAGCAAGAGGACAAGCTCAAGTGTGTGTTTCTTATAGGAACAAGGGACATGGTTCATGGTTCACTTAATCTTCTCTCTCTCTCTCATCTACGGTGATCATCATGTTATAGATAAAGTACACACAATTGTCATGTTTTAATGGTAGCTTTTTATGACGGCTATATGTCCTAAAACACATAGTTGAAAGAAATACTCATTTGTGTTGCTAGGTCACCCCTCGTAAGGCTAGCGTGGTTTCTCTCACTCCCACATCATACTCTTTCTTTTTACCCCCAGATAAAAGATGTTGGGCGGTACTGTGTCACTCAATACCTATGCCGTGTCACATCGGCCATCCCGTACCCACATACATCATACTTCAAAGTATGACAAATCACAAAAGCTCCAACACAACGGTAAATGCATAACGAATCATCTCACACCACAATATTCACCACAAAGGTATTACATAGATGACCGTAATCATGTTCAGCAGCTCATACGGTACTAATTAGTGAAGCTCAAGAGAGAGGAGAGATACAAAAGTTACCACCACAAACCCTAGTCCAGGGGGTGGACTACTCCCCCTTCATCATGGTGATGATGGTGAATAAGTTCTTGTTGTAGATGTTGATGATGAACACGCCGGAGGGGGGTGGAGCCCTCCGGAGGCGATTCCGGCGGCGTTTCCCCCCTCCGATCTTCTCCGGCGGCAGCCTTCTGTCTCTCTGTTTCGTGGTTTTGTGTTTCTCCGCCGCCTCCTTTCGCGAAACGCCAGGGGACCTTTTTTATAGGCGTTTTTAGGTCAAGACGGAGTCGGTGGACGAAAGATCGATGGCCACGGAGCTCCGAGGGGGAAAAGAGCCGGGCCCACGCGGCCATGTACTTTAGGCCGCGTGGGACCCTCCCATTTCCAGCATGTTGGGCTTCTGGTCTTCAATTTAAGCCCATTGCGTTCGTCTCGGAAATTCTGAACCGTGCTCTTTGGCCTTGCCCTTTTTGGAGTCCCGAAGCTCCCGGAAAGTCTGAAACACTAAAAAAGACGTTTTCTGGAAAAACAGGGTTAATTCCAAATAAATGGGAAAACTATGAAGTATTCCCAAAATCATTATAAAACATTGATATAACCCTTATATGATGCAAATATGATTGGAATATAAGCAATTAAAGTGCAAAGTTCATGTATGCATTTTACATGCATCAGCGTCCATCTGCAACCTTAACGAGAATGCCGATCCCTAATTCGAGAGCTTCAGATAATCCCCGGAGACCTCGAGCAAAATATACTAACGTGGTACTAGAATCTGAAGTCTAATCCCACCGCATTTATGTGTTTTCAGAACTATTGCTCCGGTGAGGCGACAACATCATCATCATCAAAATCCGCGAGAGATTTCAGAACCCACTGCCGTCAGGAGCAAGTCACCGTGATCGGAGCTGTCGTTTGATTCCGTTGTAAGAAATTAGGGTTTAGGAGCTATTCGGCCTACCCTCTATTCCTCTGCCTTATCGGTGGTGCCGCTCACAATGCATTTTGAGGCTAGAGGGTGGGACCTTTATATAGACTCCAAATTCCAGATAACTCAATCTGTTTCCAGATAGGACTCGTGACTTGTTAAACCAACCACTATCATTAACAGCCATTAACCGAGCCTATTACTGTTAAACAATTAGGTCCCAGCACGCATGTGTGAGTCATGCGCCGAGTTCGAATACAAAATCAAACTCGCAGGATTTATCAATCCATAGAGCCAATCCTATGAACAACCTGGCATTCCGCTCCATACTGTTCCCGGGTATAATTTCAGCATATTAATATACACTGTGTTCCAGTATAGGCGTACCGGCTTCCTTAAGTATATTTCCTTAAGTACAATTCCACATCATTAATTCCCTGTTATTTCCGTGATGCTTCCAGACTGAAGTTTAATTCCGGACAATGTAGTAAATATATAAAATGTTGCAAGACATAATTTCCTACATCTCCCACTTGACTGAAAACATTTTATTTCAGCTAAGTGAATTCACATGCTATTACATGGTTAGGCGTTAATTTCTTCCTTCAGTGCACTCACGTTGTATATAAACCTTTGTGACTTTTGGAGTCAAATTATCACGAAGTAACAGGTTATGATGCACCTTTCCACGACCTTAAGTTCACAAAGAAAATTCCTTAGCCATAGACCTTCCTTCAATGCTTGATGCATCAAAGTATTCATATTTCATAAATAACGAGTACTAAATCATGTTTCCTTTGTACACCATAAAGACCTACAAAAGTAAATATTAACACATAACATAAAATAGATTACCTTTCACCAAGATCACAAATAGCGTCAATATCCACGTAGTTGAAGGTTGAGATCATCAATGAATAATGAGTAATCCATATTTCCTTGACATTGCGCGACAAGTCCATTATGTGATTCCAAAAATTTCAATAAGATTCATATTCCATTCGCTAATAATTCCAGCAAATCGTTTCCGTGCTAATCAAAATAGCAACAATTACAACGGCATGGCTAAGTTCAGGTCGCACGAATAATGTCCCACAATAACTGAGGATGACAATTATTCTTCCTTTTTCCTCACGAGTTTAAATATAATTTCTCGCAGAGTATCATTCCCTTAATCAAAAGGTACATGACATGTTTGCACTTTTCCATAGAAAAAAGTATCAAAACATTCTCTATGTAATTCCACTCCCAAAAGATTGGAAGCTTCAACATACCTTTCATGTGAAAGTTAGAACCGAACCAAGCTTCACTTCCATCAATGTGATATTTCAAAAACAATAAGAACATAGTTAGCACATGTAGCAATAACACAAAACAATTAACACTAACCTTTATATATGATTGTCTTCCATCATAAATAAAACCATTATCTTCCATCATAAATAGATCTATATGACCTGACATACCATTGATGTGAAGCTTGTTCCAAAAAACATGAATTGGTCAATTCAATTAGCAAACATTGTCATTGTTCCCACCTCCTCTAAATTCCAGAGTTTACACAAAGTATAACACTTCCTTTGGGTAAATAGTTAAACAATAACAACTACTCTAAATTCCAGAGTTTCCACAAAGTATAACATTTCCTTTGTGCAAATAATTAAACAACAACACCTCCTCTAAATTCCAGAGTTTCCACAAAGTATAACATTTCCTTTGTGCAAATAATTAAATAACAACACCTCCTCTAAATTCCAGAGTTTCCACAAAGTATACATATTTCCTTTGTGTAAAGAATTAAACAACAAACTTAGAATTGTAACTTCCACTAAGAATGTTGCATTAAACTTCCTTGTAAATAAATCCAATAACATCCTATAGGCATGCGGTTGTTTGGTAAAATAACAAGTTCCCAGACTTTTATTATTCATCATTGAGTTTGTTCCTTCCCGCAATGTTTCCACCCATAGTTAACATTAGCAACAAGTTTAGTATTTTTCTTTCCTCTAAAATATAGAGTAACTTATTCAAATAACACACAATAGTAGCCAAGATATGATGGCCCAATTTAATTCCTCCCACTTTTCCTAAGCATGTTAGTGTTGGGAGTGTAACTTGGTGTTTTCCTTTGAGTTTAACACATATATTTCAGTGTGACTATTAATAAACACACCCTTCATGAGAAAATATCATATTCCTACTTTCCACCAATTTTCACTTTTCCAGATCAAAAACGAAATACCATTTGATCCATCAACAAATAGTAGTATGTAATGCTTTCATAATCCAGTGAATAACCAAGAGTTGTATTCCTCCATTCAACCATGGAGTATATAACATAAGACAACGGTGAATAATTCCATGCTCATCACATTAGTTTGAATTAATATTCCTGAAGTGTACTTCCCCCACCAATCAGTTTCAAACCTTGTAATCCTTTGATGAACTGATTTTCCACTTCAGTATGAGATGTTAATATAACAAAAACCTTCCGACTTGTATTGTTAAAGATATTAATAACCATATCAAGTGAATCATGAAATAAACAAATATATCCACCTCAAGTAGGAGTGTCCAAAAATACCGTAAATATGTGTTGATGAAGTATCATAATCCTCCCACTAAAGCTTAGAATTCCAGAATTAATAATCCACTAATTCTGTTCCTTGATATGTGACCAAGTTGTAAATGAGATAAAATAATTGTACCTCTAATGAGAGTGTAAAACCAAATGTCACATTGAAGAGAAATCCATAACTGTAGTCCTCCCACTTAAAGTTTATAATTCCAGAATTAACAATCATAATTCTGTTTGTAGAGTATGACCAAGTCGTAAATAACGTCAATAATAAAATTCCGAGCATGTGTTCCTTTTACAAGTGTTCCTCCATACGGAGTTATCTTCACAACCAAATAAACGATTTGGTAACCAACTTCCAATGGATTATCAAGATAAACGACACCATTGTGTTAAATTCGATAATAATGCACTAATTTCCATTGAGCAATAATTCTACTCTTCCTTTTCCAAATAGCATACATAACCAACAAATTCCGATAGAGAAGTGTAAATTAAAATTCCTTCTCATCGTAAGTGACAAAATGATAATTCCTCCATAAACAGAGTTCGATTACATAATTTCCAATTCCAAAGTATATACAATTTATCATTAGTGACTAATTAATACACTTATTATTCCTTTGAAATTGTTCACATGTCAGTAAATTTGCTATTGTATTCCATCAAATTATGATGTAGAGGCAAAGTAAAAAATCCAACTATATGGAAAAGTAGTGACAAATAAATATTTAGTGCAAGAAATAACATTGGACATACCGTTGAGTAAATATCGATTTACTCTTCCATTGGAGTATTTCCCATATTCCTCCAAAATAATAAGTAATGCCACTTCCATTATAAACATGCTTCATGCATGTCGCCTCATCATCGTTGCGCCAGAGAATTCTGATGAATTATTAAAATACTCCGATAGATTTCGGAGTAATCCAATGAGTCCAGTATATTCCGGTGATAATGTAAATCCCGTAGCAATTAAAAAACATAGTAGCAAAAATAATAATTAATCCGTCTGACAATGAGTTTAATAAATTTCCTCGGAGTGAATTCCAACTTCCTCTAAAGGCGAGTGGTGTCCAATAAAAGAAGTCCACATTTTCAAAGTATATATATGTCCTCTTCCAGGTTACACAAAATATTCCATGTAATCTGTGCACTCTCATATATAACAGATAAAGAATCAAATATTGATATACCTATGTGGACTAGTCAATTTTCCTAGTCCAAACTCCCAATAGTTTTCCTTTTCCTTTTGACTTTTCCGGTCTAGACATATCAATGACATAATCCATATTCTCAGCTGAAAATAAATTCATGATTTTTTTTCTCTCTAAACCGTGTAATTAGAGCCATCTAAAGTCAAAGTTCTAAATAACTCAAAGAAAAAAGATGCTCCGTGTTACAGCGGAAGTGTTACTTATCTGAGAAATTGCAGCGCAGAGAGTGGCTATACTGACGTGCCGAAGAAATACTCGAACACAGACAGATTTGCATGGATCACCTTCCTCAGTCACCGTGCAAATAAATAAAAAATAACACAGACAGATTTGCATGGATCACCTTCCTCAGTCACCGTGCAAATAAATAAAAAATAAATATAGATTGGTATGTTGCCTAGTTTCTTTCCTCGATTGTACGAGTGAATTGGAGCAGCAGGACCGACAGGAGAAATTCCATGTAGTAGACACGATCTACAATCAGCCTTCCTTGATTTCCAGATTGCATAGCCTAGTTAATTTGTCTCCTAGATCAATTCCACGTAGCAGCTATCAGATCAACTCGGCACCGTCGCACCGAGCGCATACGCGCAATTAAGACATGCAGACGGCAGCGATGGTTTGTCATCTTTTCAATCTGCGTGCCAGCAAAAATTCCTCGATCCGTGCATGATGAGCGACAAGAGAACTGCTCTGCTTTCCAGATCGAGTGAAGACTTCCTCAACCCAGGCGACTAACAACAACATACGGAGTGCTGGATCCACGGGCAAACTTCAAGCTGTTGAAAGATCAGCACCTGTGGACTCAATGATGGATCCACGTGACCACGTGCAACCACCGTAGCACAACACGCTCAGATGAGCACAAAAGCTCCTTAGAACGCAGCAGATGGTGGATCCGGCGAGAGGCACACGCCTCGGGACGTGCAGCACAGAGAAATTAATCGCCCGATCAATCGAGACGGGAGGCGCGATGTGAGCCGAGCGACCGTTCACGCAGAGTTGTGGAGCGGATCGGAAACGGCGACGTCGTGATTTGCAGCGGATTAGGTTTCCGACGACCGCACAGCAAGCTGCCGATCGATCGAGCGATGACCGAGGCCTGAGGCGAATTAGCACGCATGCAGGCGACCGATCCATCCGACAAGGCGAGTACGCAGCGGATTAGTAGCGACAAGCGCCAGCAGTTCGTGGCCAACCAGTATCGCCGGCGGCGATCGCGCCGGAACGGCTCTGATACCAATGTAAGAAATTAGGGTTTAGGAGCTATTCGGTCTACCCTCTATTGCTCTGTCTTATCGGTGGTGCCGCTCACAATGCATTTTGAGGCTAGAGGGTGAGACCTTTATATAGACTCCAAATTCCAGATAACTCAATCTGTTTTCAGATAGGACTCGTGACTTGTTAAACCAACCACTATCATTAACAGCTATTAACCGAGCCTATTACTGTTAAACAATTAGGTCCCAGCACGCATGTGTGAGTCATGCGCCGAGTTCGAATACAAAATCAAACTCGCAGACTTTATCAATCCATAGAGCCAATCTTATGAACAACCTGGCATTCCGCTCCATATTGTTCCCGGGTATAATTCCAGCATATTAATATACACTGTGTTCCAGTATAGGCTACCGGGTTCCTTAAGTATATTTCCTTAAGTACAATTGCACATCATTAATTCCCTGTTATTTCCATGATGCTTCCAGACTGAAGTTTAATTCCGGACAATGTAGTAAATATATAAAATGTTGCAAGACACAATTTCCTACATCCGTTGCCCAGTTGGTGGTATCGGTTTGAACTCCTGATGTTGGTTCGCCACAGTCGCTTTGGTGAGCTGTCGGATCCAAGCTGGGGACGGATTGAGCGGTGGCATGGATATTTTCCAGCTGTTGCATGATGCTGGCTGCTTAATTTGCCGCTGAACGACTGTCCTGTTTTTTTGTTTTGGACAAGTACATATTTCATCAGAAGCAGAGTATCACATTAGCCTGTAGAAATCATCAAGCTGTGGATGGATTGAGCGGTGTCATGGTGTCCTGCTTAACCTTGTCTGTCTGGAAAGTTTGAGTTTGGATCGCCATTTTCTTTTCATTTGTTGTCAGAGTTCCTTGGAAGTTGATGTAAATGCATATGGCCATGGAGACTTGTTAATTACGATCAGTGTCAGAGTGTGCCAGACGTGAGGCCAAGGTTGTTCCTACTACCACAAATCTTGCTGCGGGACTTGTATTAGTGAACTACCCAAAATGTCAGTCATCTGGACCGTGGGATCAAGGGAATTAATTAGTCTAAAATGATCTGATGTAGTACCATATAAATATTTGCATTTTCTTCTATATATACACATTGATGATCGACACAAAATGGTGAAATAGTGGTGTTACTACTCATATATACGTGTATGATTAAGCATCGAAACGGGAGAGCAACAAGCTGATCGGAGCATCAAGAACCCAACCAATGACTCCGCCTCTTCCGGTCCAACCGCCGCAACCACCTCATCGAATGTCATCTGACGCTCCACAGCCGCCTTGCCCGATTCGCGCGCAGTACAAGATCATGTTCAATCTTCTGCTATTCTGGCACACCTTGCCCGATGCTTGCCTCTTCGTCTCATGTACCGGCGGCCTCTCTTCCACGGCGGCGCTGTGGACATAAGGTAGGAAGAGTACCCCCAGGGCGCCGTCCGGATGATCCTCGAGTCCCTTGACTAGCTGCTGCTTGTCTTGGTCTTTGAGCTGGTTCACGAAGGTGTTCCACGCGGCGATAAAGCGGAAACCGCCGTTGGAGGAGAGATATCTGAGCCTGATGTCGAACTCCCTGCCGTGGCCGTCGAGGGCGGTGACGGCCAGCCCTAGCGTGCACTCGTGGACGAAGTACGCCTCCTTCTCGTTCCCGGCGTAGAGGGTGGTGATGGGGTGGCGCGCGAGGACCTCGGGCTTGCAGGAGAAGAGCAGCCGGTTCTGGTTCTTGTCCACGTCGCTCTTATGGAGCGTCTTCTTGCAAACGAACCGCAGCGGGGACGTGTCCGTGGCCGTGGCGCCGAGCATCTGCAGGCGGTCGCTCAGCTCCGTGCCGAGGCGAGGCAGCGTCTTGTGGACCAACGGGACGTTCTCCCGCGCCGACCGCCGCGGCCTCTTGTTCCTGTTCATGTTCCTGTTCGCTTTCTTCTTCGCTCGTGCCGGACCGGCCGCCGACGTCTCGGCGTCCACAATGGTCCCGTTGCGCGCGGCCAGAGCATGTGAGAAGTGACATCCGACGCCTCCGATCATGGCGCCGTGCATGAGTTTCGTGTGCTGCAGCGTCTGTTGGGACGTGGTGATCGCGTTCGAACTGGACGGTTTGGGTCGAACTGGGTGGGTCTGAAGCGTAACCCCGTAGGCGCTGGTGGCGTCGCTCCCGGTATCGAAGACCCTTCTCTTCTTGGGTGGAATTATCACGAACGAACCGTCGGTGGCACCGCCGCTACTAGAACCGCTCGTCGCCCTCTTCTTTAGCGGCAATAGCGATTCCTCGATGTCAAGCAGCTGCCGGCGCGAGGCCGTGTCGCCGGCGATCGGCTTCGACTGCACGGCAACGCCCATGTCGAGTCGGAAGCCCGACGAGCTTGGGTCCGGCGTCATTGGGGATCGAGGCGAGATTTGGAAAGACCTAGCTAGGTGTCCCGGATGCGAAGCTTATATTGGCCGATCGAGTTAAGCTGGATCAGGATTACAATTCCGGCACCGGACCTGTTGTCTTGGAGGACGGACGGGGACTTGGAGTCCGTGTGCGACACCAACTGCACAAGTATAGTCGGTTTCTGCGGCAATGGACGTGTCTTTGAAGAAAACCATGCAAATCAATTGGGACGGTGCGTGCTCGATCTCTCAGATCAAGGCATTACTTTGGTATAAACATGTCTTGCCAGTCATCGTTTTCCTTTGCCCAGTGACAAGATATGTGTGGAAAGTACTCCGTACTAGTTAGTTGCATATTCGGAAAGTTGTGTGACGTCTCACTTAAGTCTGAACAAAAAATGGTGGTTTCAACTTGAAAGCAAGCACTACCGAAATCGGCGTTCTTGCCGAGTGCTCGGAAGTTTGCCGAGTGCATTTTATCGGGCACTGCAAAGAGAAGGCACTCGACAAAACAACTCATCTGCGAAGTGTTAATTTGTAGGCTGGTTTCGTTAATGAAATCAGGGTGAGAACCCTTTTATCTAAATTTTCTTGCCAAGTGTTTTAGGTGCCGCACTCGGCATGCACGTTGCCGAGTGCGGCACATGGCAAAAGGGTGGCGCTCGCGGCACTAGGCAAACATAATAGCGTACTGTTTGCAGAGTGTGGTTTTTTTCATATTCTTTTATCTTTCATATTATTATGTTTAAAAAAATTATATATTTGTTTTTGGAAAAAAGTGCGGGGAAAAATGGTGGAGGGTGATGATAAAAATGCCTCGGTGTCCAGAAACTTATACAACCAAATTAAGGCCCAGTTCTTTTGGGCTTCCAAAACGGCTTCCCAGAGAAGCTGCCCTACCCCCAGCTTTCTGGAGAAGCCGCCCACAAAATTTGGTTAGGCTTCCAAACTAATTTAGGCTAAACTAGTTTGGAAGCCTAACCAAATTTGTGAGGCGACTTCTCCAGGAAGCCGGGATGAGGGAAGCTTCTCCGGGAGCCGTTCTGAAGCCCAAAAGAACTGGGCCTAAGCCAGCTAGTCAAGCAGAATTGTGCGTCTGAGAACTGACATTAGTCCGCTAGCGATGCTGACAGTATTCCACATGTATCTAGCCAGAGGACACGTGAATAAAAAGTGATCTATGCTTTGTTCTTGTCCACAGAAGAGACAGTTTTTTCGCATACACCACCTGTTTTCCTCAACACATCTCTTCGTTAGGATACTTTTTTCAGAACCAACCAAATTAACGTTTTGACTGCCAGTGGAATCTTCACTCTCCACATGAACCTGTATGGCACTTTGCCAACACTTTGCATAGCCGAGTAAAATGACTTCACAGTAAATTGCTTGGAGGATGATAAAAGCCAGACCAATTTATCTTTGTCCTCAGAAAGGACCACCATTTCACAACAGTTTTTTAGTTTATTCCACTCTTCAAGTTTTATTCCCACTAAATTTCTTCAAAAATTCAGAGAGTTCATCCCAGCACAGAGAACTTTCTGCATAGTGATATTCTGATTATTTGAAACCGCATATAACCTGGGAAATTGCTCAGCAAGCAAGTATCTAAATACCAATTGTCTTCCCAAAATCTTTTCTAAGCCCCATTTCTACTTTTGAATTTACAACAAGAGAGAAACAAGGGTTTAACTTCCATTAAACCCTGCTAGAAGTGGGAGTCTCCATATTTTTAGAACATTGTCCTAAAGTAGTGTTCTTCTGGTATTGAGTCTGCCACATCCCTTTTTCATTAAATAGTTTCTAGAGCCATTTAGCTCAAAAGCTCAATATTCATCACTTGCAGATTTAAAAATCCCAGACCCCCTGGTCCTTTGGTTGACACACTATCTTCCATTTGACCAGGTGATATTTCCTTTTTTTCTATCTGGTCACTCCAAAGAAAATCCGATATCTGTTTATCAAAACAAACTCTGTTCTCAACTGGTATCCTATAAAAGGATAGCATATGCAACAGAACACTAGAAAAAGAGGTGTTAATGAGAAGGGTTCTCTCTCCAATGGAGAGATTTTCCCCATTCCAACACCCCAATTTCTTCCCTAATTTCTCACCAAGGAAGTCCCAATCATTGTTCTTTAGTCTCACTTCATCAATGGGTACACCAAGGTAAACACATAGGAAGTTGCCTCAAAGTTTCTTTCCTGGACAACGCAACCCCAATACAATAAACCTCGCTTTTGTGGAAATTTATTTAGAGACCAAACATTTATTCGAAAAGATATAGAATAAATTTCAGAAGAAGGATCGTGTCGTCCACGTACTGCAGGATCGATACGCCTTTTTCCAACAAATGATAAGAAAGTCCACTAAGCAAGCCATTGTCTACCGCTCATTGATACAGATGCATGTGTATGAGGATGATGATTATGCCCAAGATATGTTTATGAGGTCGTACACCTTCATATGGTGCAGCGACTACTCCAAGCTTCTTCTCGATCTGGCATTTGAAGTCGCCACCAAACTAATATTGGTCTCCAACTTTGGTACACTAAGTTAAGCTTTTATCTAGTTCTACCTTTGGAGATCCCGGATATATGTTTCTGACCTGTGGTTTTTGTTGCTCAAGGTTTGCTATGTCAGAATTGGAGCTTATGGAGCCAAGCCAATATAATTGGCTTAATTTTGAAACATCTGCTATGCTCTCACACAATAAATGAGTTTCATGGACAACAAACATCTTGGTGTTGCCTCTGCTTGAAAGACTATCATCAGTAGTAATGCTATTGGGGTACGGTGCGGGATAGTTCAAAAGGCACGCTGTTCTATTTGGTAGATGATCACCTTGTTGCAGATGTTGTCCTTCCATTGTTCCGGCTGTGTCATCAGAGATGGACGACAACACCTCGGTCGTTGATCCCCAGATTTAACGGTGGAGGATCCTTTCGATTGAGCTCGGTGATGGGTCATCAAAATCTTCAGCTCAATCCTCCTCAGCCCATAGTACATGCCGGACAGACTGTCGGGAGAGTCACCCGCGGGGCATTAACGGGTATGGAGCACGATGGAGGCATTTTAAGATTGCAGATGTAGCAATATCGAATCTGTGTTGTCGGTGGATGAACTATCTCAGTTTGGCTTCATAGGCAATCTTTGGTATCGACTCCAAGTGTTTAGATCATCTTCTGTCATATTGTGCGTTTAGGCACATCTGATCCCCACCTGAGACTTGACACTTTGTCGCCGAGATATGTTGTACCCTGAGCTTTAAGGTTAATTTTTTTTCTGTTAAAAAAACTGATTTGTTTGCCTTTCTTAACGCTAATAACAATAACCGTAGAATCAGCAGCAATTTGGTAGCCAAAGCCAAAATCGGGGGAGAGATTGTGAGACGAGCTGACAGTCTGACACCACACACCAGGAGGAGCCGGCTGTCAAAAAACAAAAAAGAGAACCGGCTACGAGGAAAGGAAAGCAAGACTGGAAGCACTAACTGACTTCTCGGCCCGCTAGTCCTGGACCAGGCTTACTGGCTGGGCTTACAATTTATTCCGTCACACTTAGGGGTGGAAATAAAACTCGAAACTCGTGAGCTTAACGAGTACTTGAAAACTCGGCTCAACTCGGATCGAACTCGGACACTTATGAGTTGAGCCAAGCTGACATTTCTAGCTCAATAAGAAAACGAGTTTAATGAGTCGAGTTACGAGTACTCGTTAAACTCGTGTAGCTTGTAATATGGCTAAGATCATAACTTTGTGAGCTTGTCCATTGCATATTTTTGTTCATCAACAGTTAACACGAATTCTAGATCTGTAATGCCCACAATACCTAGGCCATAGCTACGTGGGAGCATAGGCACTACAGTCATGTAGGTCATATATAGCAGTTATGTTCTATCAACGTTGTCGATTTTTAAGCTATGGACAATGATTTGTTAAGAAATGTTTGAATATTTAAGTTTATTTACAATATGGACTACTCACGCTATACATGATTATATTGTTAACATTTATTACCGAGCTTAATGAGTTTACCGAGCTAGCTCGAGTTTTTATTGAGTCGAGCCAAGTTAGGTTTGGAGCTCGTTTAGTTAACAAGTTGAGTTGAGTTGGCTCGTTAACTAACGAGTATTTACGAGTTGAGTCGAGTCAAGTTGAGCTGGCTCGATATCCACCCCTAGTCACACTACAATTCTCCAGTCTCTTCCTCTTAAAAAAATAAAAAAATAATACAATTCTCCAGTCTCCGCAATTTTTCCCCAAATGCAAACCGCCGTCGCGCTCATCTACGTCGTCTCTGTTGGGTGGTCCCTCTCTGTTCTCTCTTCTCTCTGTTCTCTCTCTAGCAACTGAGGAAAAACAGGGACTTGCACTACAGAGGAGAACACCAGTTTCAGGCAACAAATGCCCTCCTTTTCTATTAGATTTTGTAGCAACGGATGCTACACTACCAGGCAATGAATGCCTTACAAGCTTGGCAACCTATGCCTACTAGCTTGACCACAGCAACAAATGCTAGGAGACCTTAGCAACCTATGCTTGCCCTCAACAGCCTATGCTTGGACCTTGGCTTGCTACTTGCCTCCCTCCATATAGGATGCCTCTCCTTATATAGAGGATTCAAGGTCGGTGCTACCGCATTCTAGAGGCTTCTACTATTTCCTAGTGCTGCCCTATCTTACAGCCTAAAAATTACATATAAATAGAGTACTCTAGAACATACTAGCTTGTAGTACTCTAGAACAAACAAGCACCTACAGCCTTAACCTATGACGAGATTACATCAGGCCAACAATCACCCCCCTAATATTGTCATCTTCAATCATCGTCACAGCAGTGCTGGATGTTCATCCGCTGACGCGAAAAACGCTTCTTCTTTCCTTGGGTTGCGGCACTCGGACGAGTAGTGACCACGGACGCTACAGTTGTAGCACCTCCCCTTCTTCTTTCCAGCTTTGCGCCCACTACGCACACTGGTGTCGGAGTCGCTGCTATCGTCCTCGTCGTTACGGCCGCCGGCATGACCGTAGACTACACCACGACCACCCTTCCGATATGATCCCCCTGTTTCTTGGACAACAACAAATGTTGCCCACCAACAGGATCACCAAAGCACATTCGTACTCGCTCGTCATGCGCCTGAAAACAGCCAAACAGATCCTCGATCGTCAAAGTCTTGAGGTCGATGCACTGCTCCAGTGAGGTCACGAGATGCATGAACCTTGCGGGCGCAGCCTGGAGAATTTTCTGGACAACCGTGAGCTCCTTCAACTCATCGCCAAGCGCACGGATGGACGCAACCATCTTGTTCACGCGCGTTGCGAAGTTGTCCACAGACTCAGTGTCCTCCATCTCCAGCGCCTCAAACGCCTTGTGCAATGTCTGCAGCTTTGTCTCACGGACTCGATCATGGCCGATGTTCATAGCTTTGATGGCGTCCCATGCCATCTTTGCCGTATCCTTGCCAGCGAGTGACGCCAGCACATCCTCTGGCACGCCCTGGTAGATGGCCAACGGCGCATCGCGGTCTTGCTCGAAGCTCACAGTTTCAGAGCTCACCGCCTCCCACACACCGGCTGATTGCAACGCCACCCGCATCTGCATCGCCCACAGCGGGTAGTTGGTGCGGGTCAGCTGGGGGAAGTGATGGGTCCCCGGGGCCTCACCGGCAGCACTGTTGCCACCGGAACCAACTCACTGGATTTTGCTACCTCATCTGCTTCTTCCCCTTCAGCGCCTCCAACTCTGCCCGTGATACCTCTGCTTCAGCCCGTGCCGCCTTCGCCTCAGCAAGAGCCTCCTCCAAAGCCCTCTGCAGCCCTTTGCCGTCTTGGCCATCTCTAGTGATCTCCTAACTTGGCTCTGATACCAATTGTTGGGTGGTCCCTCTCTGTTCTCTCTCTAGCAACTGAGGAAAAACAGGGACTAGCACTACAGAGGAGAACACCAGTTTCAGGCAACAAATGCCCTCCTTTTCTATTAGATTTTGTAGCAACGGATGCTACACTACCAGGCAACGAATGCCTTACAAGCTTGGCAACCTATGCCTACTAGCTTGACCACAGCAACAAATGTTGGGAGACCTTAGCAACCTATGCTTGCCCTCAGCAACCTATGCTTGGACCTTGGCTTGCTACTTGCCTCCCTCCATATAGGATGCCTCTCCTTATATAGAGGATTCAAGGTCGGTGCTACCGCATTCTAGAGGCTTCTACTACTTCCTAGTGCTGCCCTATCTTACAGCCTAAGAATTTCTAGAACATACTAGCTTGTAGTACTCTAGAACATACAAGCACCTACAGCCTTAACCTATGACAAGATTACATCAGGCCAACAGTCTCGGCTCCGGCGACGGCGGCCAAACCCTAGCTCTCTTCCACATGAGGAGCCGTAGTATTCACCTCTAGTGTTTACCGTACCATGCATAGGCCGCTGCCGGCCATCGAGATGGAGGCTGGACGTCCTAGTCCAAGGAAGAGGAACCTAGAGGCGCTCCAGGCGCCGGCTGCTGCGGCGGCGCCCAATCCCGGAGCCGGAACGGAGGACCAGGAGCCGGCGCTCCCGGGAGAATATGCTGTCGAAGGAGGCGCCGGCGACCGCATCAACGACCTCTCCGACAGCGTCCTTGAGGCTGGTCGTGAGAGCTCGAGCAAGAGGAAGCTAGCGGCGCCGGCTGCTGCGAAGGGCGAGGCCGGAATGGAGGGCCAAGAGCCGCCGCTGCCCGGAGCGGATGGAGGCGCCGCCGACCGTATCAGCCACCTACCCGACGGCGTCCTTGGGGACATAATCTCCCTCCTCCCCACCAAGGAAGGCGCCCACACACATATCCTCGCCTCCCGGTGGCGCCATCTCTGGCGCTCTGCCCCTCTGAATCTCGAGCATTTCTGGCGCTGCGAAGACGAGAATCACCTCGCCGTCTTCGTGTCACGCATCCTCTCCGCACATTCAGGCCCCGGCCGCCGCTTCTGCGCGCCCTTGTACCACCTCCACGGCGACCGAGAAACCATCGCCGATGCCTGGCTCCGCTCCCCTGCCCTCGACAACCTCCAGGAGCTTGAGTTGTGCAGTTTCAGATAGACGTTACCGAATCCACCAAAAACGCCACAGCCACTGCCGGCAGCCGCCTTCCGCTTCTGTGACACCCTCTGTGTTGCCACTCTAGGATACTGCTACCTCCCTGACAGCACCACCCAAGCGATTCACTTCCCTAAGCTTAAAAAGCTCGGGCTTGAACGTGTCACCATTTCCGAATCCTCGTTGCACACCATGATTGCTAGTTGCCCTGCTTTGGAGTACTTGTTGATTAGAGATAGTTCTGGCTTCCGTTGTGTCCGAATCAACTCCATTAGCCTTAAAAGCATAGGCGTGGAAGGTTCTGGCGGTCATAATGGAGGGCTCCGATTTGAGGAGCTCATCATCGAGAATGCCCCTTGTCTTAAGATGTTGATCGATATCCATGCACACCAGCAGATATCAGTGATCTCCACGCCTAAACTGGAGACTTTAGGCTACCTTTCTTCTACTTATAGTAACAGACTCACATTTGATGCCACACCGTTTGACTCGACAATTATTTAGGTAGCAATTGCTATCATTCAAGAGCATTCTTACCCGCGTTTCTATTTGCTTATATGACCTGCATATTATCTGCACTTATAGATGGCCTAATGTTGTCTTCCGTGATTCATGTAGGGATTGCGTGTTGATAGCCTATTATCAACCGTGCGCACTATCAAGATTTTATCTGTTAATCTGCATGTTCTTAGTCTGGATACTGTAATTGGCTTGATGAGGTGCTTTCCGTGCTTGGAAAAGTTGTACATTGAGGTGAAAATTCTTCTCTTTAGTGCTTATTTAATCCAATTACTCCTCTTGAATGATTGGTTTTAATTGTCTATTTTTCAGTCTACTGGTCCAGGGAAACCCAACTTCTGGCGTCGTAAACACCAAGATCTTATAAGATCGTTTGACATCCGTGTGAAGACAATTGCTTGGCGATATTATCGGGGAATTAAATCACATGTTGACTTCGCCACGTTCTTTGTGCTAAATGCAAGGGTGCTAGAGTTAATGATTTTGGAGGTTCATTCTACGGATTACAATGAAGAGTTTTTTGCACAACAGCGTAAGATGCTTCGGTTGGATAGCATGGCCTCAAGAGGAGCCCGGCTTCATTTTACAACAGATTGGTCTCATCACCACGCTATGTTTTTCTCTGTCCATGAATTGGATGTAGATGATCCCTTTGAAAGGAAAAAAGGCTTACCAGTTTTTTGATTTGTCCTAACTTTATCAGTTATCTCTGTAGTTGTTATTTTAAGGTCGTATAATGTTGGAACCTTATGACAGTTAAACATGCTATTTATGTTGCTAGTTCCTGCTAAACCAATTCATGCTGATGTTCACTTATTTGATGAGAAAATACAGTGCTGCGGTGCTTCCATTCATGCGGTGTTTATCTGTCGAGTAATTTTACGAAGCCATGTGAATTGATGATGCTCTCTCCGATCATGCTACTGTAAGCACCAGTAGCATGACGTAGTTTGCTGTCGGAGTTCATTGGACTGCATAGTTTGTAATTAGGCAAAACAATTTGGTGCCGTGCTGACGTAGATGTTCAAGACTGAACACTGTAAACTTCTTACTGAACATTGTACTGCACTTTCGATAGTACAGAGTGGTATCTATGTGCACATAACAATCTGGCAAGCTGGGCAAGCACCGTATCAACTACTGTAATCTTCTTGCTTCTTTGCTACGCTAAATAGTATCAGTAACGTCAGCAACAATCGTATCAGTAACGTCAGCAACCACTCTGTAATTTTCTTGCTTTTTCTCAAAAAAATAATAAATAAAAATGAAGCGTGCAGAAACTGGAGCAGAAACAAGGAGAGGAAGACCGGACGAGGCCATTGACTTGTCGGCCCGGCCCTAGACCGGCCCTAGATTTCATTTCTTCACTGAAGCTTTTCCCCCAAATACGAACCGCCGCCGCGCTCCTCTGCTCGTCTCGACTGCGGCGGCGTCTCGCCAAACCCTACCTATCTTACAGGCCGCCGTCGGCGATGGAGCTGGAGGGTGGCCTGTCAGTGCGCTGGAGACTGCACTGACGGCGGTGTCGACGACAGCGTCAGGCAACGGCTGAGGGCTTCGTGTGAAGGGCCGTGTGGGCCGATGTTGGGCTGTGCCCGTGTATGTGCTATATATGTATGTGGCTGCTGTCCACCGAAGGCTTATCGAAATGGAAAGCTAAAGTCTGAACCTATCCCCTTGTTCGTCCTCCCCATCTCCTGCTCCTCCCCGTCTCAATTCTATTCTCCTGTATCTCCATGACTTGTGATATCCCAGGTCAGTGCGCTGGAGACTGCACTGACGGCGGTGTCGACGACAGCGTCAGGCAACGGCTGAGGGCTTCGTGTGAAGGGCCGTGTGGGCCGATGTTGGGCTGTGCCCGTGTATGCGCTATATATGTATGTGGCTGCTGTCCACCGAAGGCTTATCGAAATGGAAAGCTAAAGTCTGAACCTATCCCCTTGTTCGTCCTCCCCATCTCCTTCTCCTCCCCGTCTCAATTCTATTCTCCTGTATCTCCATGATTTGTGATTCCTAGCTCGCTGGGATATCACAAGTTGGTATCAGAGCTTCGGTACGAGCTGGCGCGCTTCTAATCCTCGAGATCGTACTTGTAAATCCTGAGGAATTGGGTTGGTTGATCCAGAGCAGAGGTAGCGACGGCGCCGTCCAAGGCAGGGCTTCAAGCGCGGCACGTGCTTGACGCCATGGGTGACTTCGAGGCCCGGGTGATGCGGGAATTGGAGACGCTCAAATCCGTGAGCGAGAAGATGGAGGGGATCGCGACGATCTCGGCGCGTTTGGATGCGTTCGATGCGCGGTTCAGCGAGCAAGTGGATCGCATGGACGCGGTCCAGTCCAAGGTGAACCTCACCATGACCTCGTTGGGGGAGGTGAGGGCGGAGCAAGTGGCGGCGGCGCGCACCGCCAAGCAGGGGGCGACGGCGTCGGCGTCCACGGAGAACTCGCGTGGGACAGGAAATGGCCTGTTCCAGCGACCGCCTCCACCGAATCTACCACCGCGGGTGCCTCCGCTGGTATTATCTCGTGACTCAACTCAGCAGCAATTTGATCCGGGTAGAAATTCGGAGGAACATAGTGGGAAAAAACCTTGGATGCCAAAAATGGATTTCCCCAAATTTGATGGCAAGGATGCTCGTATCTGGATAGATGGTTGTGAAGCGTATTTTACCTTGTATGACATACCAGTAGGGTTCAAAGTTACTTCTGCATCTCTGCATTTGATTGGCGATGCAGCGCATTGGTTCCACGCGTATAATTTGCAGAATGATTGGCCCAACTGGCAACAGTTCGTTGAAGCTGTGTTGCAGGAGTTTGATGTGAATGTTCATAAAGAGAAGATGAGTGCTCTCATGCTATTGAAACAGTCGGGTACTGTTGAAGAGTACAAGCGGGAGTTCAATCAGTTGGTCTATCAGTTGCAATTGTATGAAGGCACTGTCAGTGAAACTATGTTGGTCACGACGTTCATACTTGGACTCAAGGATGAGTTGAAACCTGTATTGGAGATTCAGGTACCAGCCACAGTTCGTGAAGCTGCTCTGTATGCCAAGATACAGGAAGACATTTTGTCTAGACAGAAAGGAACTAAGGTGGTGCCTACACACATTCCTTTCCAACGTGCTGAATCTCGTTTGCACTCAACTGCAGCTGGCGATTTATGGAAGGCTAGACAGCTAAAAGAGTATAGGAGAGCGAATGGGTTATGTTTTAGCTGTGGTGAGAAATTTGCTCCTGGTCACGTGTGTGCTCCCAAACCAGCAACATCAGTACTGAATGCAGTGAATAGTCAGGACACGAATGGGGAAATTCTGTCAGATGAAGTCCTGGATGCAATGGAAATGCAGGAGGCTGCCATAGCAGCTATGCAACTGTCTGTGTGTGATGTTTCAGGTGCTGCAGGCCCCTCTACTATACAGCTCCGTGCTCGTATTGGAAATCAAACAATTCTCATTTTGATTGATTCAGGGAGTTCACACAGTTTTGTAGACAAAGGTGTGTTGTCTCGTGTGGGTGTTACTGAAACGCCTCTGCAAGAACAACAATCAGTCCGAGTGGCCAATGGTACTGTCATGCAATGTACTTCGGATGTGCGTGGTTTGCATTGGTGGGTGCAGGATCATGCTTTCCAGTACACTGTGAAAGTATTAGACCTGGGTAGTTATGATGTGATATTGGGGATGGACTGGCTGGAGCAATGGGGCGAAATGAAATGCCACTGGAAGGATAAGTGGTTACAATTCGAGCACAATGGACAGTGTATTACGTTACAGGGTATCCAACCTGCTAAAGTAACTCAGTTACAGGAATTGTCTCTGGAGGAAGCGATGAATTGGCACAAAGAAAATGAAATTTGGGCAGCTGCTTTCTTAGATCAACACAAAGTGCGTTCAGTGACCAACAATCCAGAGGAAATTGCTACCCTGTTAGATCAGTTTGCAGATGTATTTGCCACACCAGAGAGCTTACCTCCTTCACGAGAGTATGACCATGCTATACATCTGATTCCTGACCCTGTTCCTGTTAACTCCAGACCATATTGTTATTCACCATTGCAGAAAGATGAAATTGAAAAGCAAGTGAAAGAAATGATTGCAGCTGGTCTTATTACCCCAAGTCTCAGTCCTTTTGCATCACCAGTGCTATTAGTCAAAAAGCAGGATGGCTCTTGGCGTTTTTGTGTGGATTACAGGAAATTAAATGCAATCACCATACAGAGCAAATTTCCTATGCCAATTGTGGATGAGATTTTGGATGAATTGGCAGGCACATGTTGGTTTCAATATAAGAAAGGGTGTGACAATGGTGCAGCCGATGCCTTATCTCGAGTCGGCCATCTTCTGGCGATTACTTCGTGCTCTCCTTATAAGGCACTGTATGGGCATGAGCCTCATTATGGCACCTTTGCTTCAGTATTGCAGTCTGATCAAATAGATGTACAACAGTGGCTGCAAGACCATAATGGGCATTCTCAGTTACTTCGGGAGCATTTGTTAAGAGCTCAGGCGAAAGTAACTCTGTATGCGGACAAGCACCGTTCTGACCGTTGCTTTGCAGTGGGTAATTCAGTGTACCTGAAACTCCAACCGTATGCCCAAAGGTCTGTGGTGAATCGACCGTGCAAGAAGCTGGCGTATAAGTTTTATGGGCCTTGCGAAGTATTGGAGAAGATTGGCAATGCGGCGTATAAATTGGCATTGCCAGATGCTGCTCTCATTCACCCAGTATTTCACGTTTCTCAGCTCAAAGAACATGTACCTGATCACACGCCGGTTTTCTCCGAGTTACCTCCAGCTGTGGATTTATCTGTCACGAATGCAGTGCCTGAAACTATACTGGATCGCAAGCTCGTCAAGCAAGATGCACCAGCTTAGGGACAAGCTGGTACTCAAGGGGAGGCGACTGTCAGTGCGCTGGAGACTGCACTGACGGCGGTGTCGACGACAGCGTCAGGCAACGGCTGAGGGCTTCGTGTGAAGGGCCGTGTGGGCCGATGTTGGGCTGTGCCCGTGTATGCGCTATATATGTATGTGGCTGCTGTCCACCGAAGGCTTATCGAAATGGAAAGCTAAAGTCTGAACCTATCCCCTTGTTCGTCCTCCCCATCTCCTGCTCCTCCCCGTCTCAATTCTATTCTCCTGTATCTCCATGATTTGTGATTCCTAGCTCGCTGGGATATCACATGGCCGTTCTGGCTCGAGGAAGAGGAGTCTAGCGGCGCTCGAGCCGCCGGATGCTGCGGAGGCGCCCAATCCCGACGCTGGAATGGAGGACCAGGAGCCGCCGCTGCCCGGAGTGGATGGGGAACAAGGAGGCGCGGGCGGCCTGCCCGGAGCAGATGGAGGCGCTGGCGACCGTATCAGCGAGCTCCCCGACGGCGTCCTCGGGGACATCATCTCGCTCCTCCCCACCAAGGAAGGCGCCCGCACGCAGATCCTCGCCTCCCGGTGGCGCCACCTCTGGCGCTCCGCCCCTCTCAACCTCGACCACCACCGGCTCTGCAACCACGGGCATGCTCTGTACACTGTCAAAGATGTGCGGGACCGCGACGCCGTCGTGTGGCGCATCCTGTGCACCCACCCGGGCCCCGGCCGCCGCTTCTGCGCGCTTGTGTACCACCTCTACGGCAACCGAGCCGCCTTCGCCGTCGCCTGGCTCCGGTCCCCCGCCCGGACAACCTCCAGGAGCTTGAGCTGTGCAGCTTCTCGGGCACGTTACCCTACCCGCCACCAGTGCCGCTCCCGCTACCGGCGGCCGCCTTCCGCTTCTCTGAAACCCTCTGTGTTGCAACCATCGGAGACTGCAACCTCGACGACAACACCACCCAGCCGCTTCACTTTCCTAAACTTAAGAAGCTCGCGCTTGAACGAGTCAGTATCTCCGAATACTCACTGCACACCATGATTGCCCGTTGCCCTGTTTTGGAGTGCTTGCTGATTAAGAATAGCTATGGCTTCTGCTGTCTCCGAATCAACTCCAATAGCCTTAGAAGCATAGGCTGTAATGCTCCTGTTGATCATAGAGGGCTCCGATTTGGGGAACTCTTCATTGAGGATGCCCCATGTCTTGAGAGGTTACTCCAACTTGGTTCACATCTCCTGCATACATCGATAATCTCCGCTCCTAAACTGGAGACCTTAGGTTACCTTCTTTCTTATTCTGGTGCAAGACTCACGTTTGGCTCGACGGTTATTCAGGTAGCTGTGGTGTTCCTACTTACCTTCACGGGCCTTCTTACCTGCATTTCTATGTGCTAGTGAATTATATATTTTCTGCACTTATAGATGGCCTAATGTTGTCTTTCGTGTTCATGAAGCGATTGTGTGTTGATACCCTATCGCCAGAATTGCGCACCGTCAAGATTTTATCTGTTGATATGCGTGCTCTTAGTCTGGATACTATTATTAAACTGATGAGGTGCTTTCCATGCTTGGAAAGGCTATACATCGAGGTAACAGTTATTTTGTGATGGTTCATATGTAGTATTCAGTGCTTGTTTGATCTACTTACTGTTCTGAATTTAGTTGGTTTTGAGTTCTCTATTTATTTTTCAGTGTGCTGGACCAGGAGAAACCAACGTATGGCGTCGTAAACACCGAGTTCTTTTAAGATCTTTTGACATCCGTCTTAAGAAAATTTTCTGGCGATATTATCGGGGCATCAAGTCACATGTTGACTTTGCCACATTTTTTGTGCACAACGCCAGGGTGCTAGAGTTAATGACTTTTCAGGTTCATCCTGAAGATTACAATGAGGAGTATTTTGCACAGCAACGTAAGATGCTTCAGCTAGACAGCAAGGCCTCAAGAGATGCTCGGTTTCATTTTACGTCAAGTTACTCCGATGGCCCCCATCGCTATGCTATGGATTTGCGTGTCCATGATCTGGATCTAGCTGATCCCTTTGAAAGGAAAGATCCTTACACGTTTCATGATTTGTCCTAAGTATGCTACTTCTCACAACTGTAGTTTGGTAAGTTCCTATCACCTTAGAACCTTGGTATTCATGTAGTTAGTTCTGTGGAAACCAATCGGTGTACGATGAGAAATTACGGAGCTGTGTGGCTTCTGGACACCAAATGTGACTTTAATTTTGGCAAGGAAAATGTGTGGAACTTAGGTGGCTGCCCATTCAGAATTTTCTGTCTTGTCTCCAGTTAACATAAACTACTAGTTGTAATGTGGATCTATCACTTGAGCCGGAACACCAAGAGGTGGCTTCATCTTGGAAGTAACGATCCTGGTGTTGAACTGCTCTGATCATGCCCTGTGTTGCTGCCAATCTGTTGACCTTTTGCTTAGGAAGTTCAAACGTATATTTCAGCAGAAGCAGAGTAATGATATCAGCTTGTAGAAATCGTGTATCAAGCTAGAGCATGGAGACTATCCTGCTTGACCTGGTCTGCCAGGACGTGAAGTTCCTGAAGGTTGATTTTGAGTCAAAAATTCCTTTTTCATTCGTTGTAATTGTTTTTCTTGGAATGCATAATTTGTTAGGCAACAGAATTTGCTCCCGTGCTGAAGTTGCAACCTGGTAAACTTGTTGGTGAACCGATAGTATGTGCACTAGGTGATGAATCAGTAGTAATGTTATAGTGTAACTTTTCTACACATGACAAATGGGATCAAGAACGAGAATCACCAGATCGAGTGTTTTTTTTTTTTTTTTTTTTTGAATTTACCAGATCGAGTGTTAAGCAACAAGCACAATATGGTTGTAGATATATGCAGACGTGACGCTGGGCTCCCTCTGGCCTTTGGACAAGATAGTTCCAGAGCTCCCTCTGGGCTAGTACTCCACATTGGGCTAGTACTCCACATTGGGCTAGTACTCCACATTGTTACCACTGTGTACGCCATACGCTCATTCTCAAAAAAAAAAAAAAACCACTGTGTACGCGAGCAGCATGCTCATGTTGATCTGGTTCTTCACCGGCCACGTAGTTCACCTCGCCATTCCTGATTTGTGGTGCTAGCTTGCTAGACTTAGACGTTGGTTGTTTATTTCCTTGTTCGTTTAGGTGGCATCAGGTTTTTCGCCCCGAGGTGGGCGTCTCGAGGCGAGATGTCACACATCGTTTCCTGATGCTGCTCCAACTTGCTTCTCTCTCTCCCTACCCCCTTGCCCCTTTTTCTGATTGTGTTTGTACGAAACTCAAATATTTCTGTTATTTCTAATGCAAAGGGGTTAAAGACCGGTTGGAAAAAGAAAAAGTAAAAAAAACAACCGCGTTAAATAGCGTCACACACTATGCATCTTGCTAAAGGTTCGTTTCTTCAAATACCATTTTTTTCATGCTTTAAAAACTCCTTAAATCTAAAAGTCAAAGGAATACTAGCATCTTGCTGCTGTGTATAATTGTCCACTGGCAGTCAGATTACACCTGAACATATCCTGATAAAGGTCCTCGATCTTGGATAAAACCCTAGAGAATCATTAATTGCATTATGGCTTGTATCCTGAGGAGACGAACTGACAGAGGAACCGGCTGTCTCACTAACACAAAAAAAAACGTGACCAGGAGGAGACGAAGACGACCCGAAGTAGCCACTGACTTCTCGGCCCACTAACCATTGACTGGGCTTTAGATTTCGTTTCATCCTCCACGCCTTTTCCCCAAATCCAAACCGCCGCCGCGCTCTACCTCGGCTCGGCTCCGGCGACGGCGGCCAGACCCTGGGCACCAAACCCTAGCTATCTTCCTGGAGTGCCCGAGCCACGCACAGGAGGCCGTCGGGGATGGACCTGGAAGGTGGCCGTTCTGCCTCGATGAAGAGGAAGCTAGCGGCGCTCGAGGCGCCCGATCCAGAAGCCGGAATGGAGCATCAGGAGCCGCCGCTTCCCGGAGCGGATGGGGAACAAGGATCCGCCGGCGACCACATCATCCAACCTCCAAACGCCGTCCGCTTCCCGGCGCCGCAGATGCCCGCAGCAGATGGAGGCGCCGGCGACCGTATCAGCGAGCTCCCCGACGGCGTCCTCGGTGACATCATCTCGCTCCTCCCCACCAAGGAAGGCGCCCGCACGCAGATCCTCGCGTCCCGGTGGCGCCACCTCTGGCGCTCCGCCCCTCTCAACCTCGACCACCATTGGCTCTGCCACCCGGGTGACCGCGATGCCACGGTCACCGGCATCCTCTCCGACCACCCTGGCCCAGGCCGCCGCTTCTGCGCGCCCGTGTACCACCTCCACGGCGAACGAGCCGCCACCGCCGACGCCTGGCTCCGATCGCCCGCCCTCGACAACCTGCAGGAGCTTGAGCTGTGCAGCTACGGAGAAAGATTTCCCTACCCGCCAACGATGCCGCTGCCTCCGCCGGCGGCCGCCTTCCGCTTCGCTGAAACCCTCCGTGTTGCCGTCTTCGGAGACTGCCACATCACAGACAGCACCGCCCAAGCGCTTCGCTTCCCCAACCTTAAGCATCTCACACTTAAACGGGTTTGCATCTCAGAATGCTCGCTGCACACCATGATCGCCGGTTGCCCCGTTCTCGAGTGCTTGCTGATTCACCACAGTTTTGGCTTTCCTTGTCTCCGAATCAACTCCGTTACCCTCAAAGGCATAGGCCTGAGTGCTTCCCTTGAGAGGAGAGGGATCCATTTTGGGGAACTCATCATCGAGAATGCGCCGAGTCTTGAAAGGCTCCTCCAACTTGGTACAACAATGGGGCTACGTGTATCAGTAATCTGTGCGCCTAAATTGGAGACCTTAGGCTGCCTTTCTGGTAGTAATTTCCTCCCCATCACACTCGTGTTTGGCTCCACAATTATTCAGGTAGCTACTTTTTTTCCCAAGTCTCCTTATTGGCATTTTTATCCACTGATATATTGCATATTATCTATACTGGTAGATGTTCTAATGTTATCTTCTATGTTTCATGAAGGGATTGCGTGTTGATAGCCTGACAACATCCGTGCGCACTGTCAATATTTTAGCTGTCAATATGTGTACTCTTAATCTGAACGTGATTATTGACTTGATGAGATGCTTTCCGTGCTTGGAGAAGTTGTACATTGAGGTGACAGAATTTTCCTTGATGGTTCATACTTTGTGGTGCTCACTTATTCTACTTACTGATCTGCAATGGTTCGTCTTTTTTTGGCTATGTTCCTTATCAGTCAAGTGGACGAGGGGAAATCAACTTGTGGCGTCGTAAACACCAAGATGTTATAAGATCGCTCGACATCCGTCTGAAGACAATTTCCTGGCGCTATTATCGGGGTATCAAGTCACATGTTGACTTCGCCACATTCTTTGTACAGAACGCCAAAGTTCTGCAGTTAATGACTCTTGAGGTTCACAAGGATGATTACAATGAGGAGTTCATTGCACAACAACGTAAGAAGCTTCAGCTGGATAGCAAGGCCTCGGGAGGTGCTCGGTTTCTTTTCACACCAAATTGGTCTCACCACTGCGCTTGGTATTTTCGCGCCCATGATTTGGACCTAGCTGATCCCTTTGAAAGGAAGGAACCATACCAAATTTCTACTCTGGCCTGACTACAATAGTTCTGCGTTGGTATTATCTTTGAACCTTACGGCGTTTAAACATGATATATCATGCTGTTAGCACTTTTTAAATCAACCTGTGCTGATGTGCACTTATATGATGAGGTGTACAGATTGTTTGGCTTCTGAATACGAAATATGATGTTAAACTGTTAAGTCATTTTATGAAGCCATGTGAATTGATGGCATGCACTGTGTATCCTTATGGCTACATCTGGTGTGTCATGCTCCATCTCAGCCCAAGTTATTTTCCCCGTAAATATTCTTGGAGTAAAGTATCACTGTGGTTATTTCTTGCACAACGTATACCAGCACTCCGTGAGGTTTGTCTTTTGTGTGTAGGCCTGAAATGTACTGGTAATTCTGTTTTTCTGTTTTGTTTCTTTTCCAATGGAAGTTTTGCGTGGTGGAGCTGCACGTTTCGATTGCCCTGTGATGTCTCCAGTTTACATAGAACCTTTTTGGATTATGAGACCAAACACCAAAATCCAGTTCATTTTCTGTTCCACCATGAATGTGAGAAGGAAAGAATTTGGTCTGTTTCCAGGTTGTGGCCCTGGGAACATGATGATCAACGGTTCCTTCTGCAGGGTCTTCTTGGCTCTCCATCATTCCTTGGCATATAGATATCTGCCCATAATTTTGTTTGGCAGTTTTGTTGGCCTGCTGTTGCAATGCCAGTTATCAAAGGGTTTTAGCCCCTTTTGGCGAATCAGCTCTATATGTGGAATCTATGAATACAATTGATATGCTATTAATCAGAACTGAGTAAAAGTCATATCCCTCTTCTGTTACAGTTTCATGAACTCTGCATGTCTGAACTGAAGCCGATTCAGTCGAGACAGGGTCCTCGAGGTCTGATATAATTTGCTATGGTTTTAACTAGAACAGAGCAAAAGACAACGCCGAAACCACATGTATATGAGATTTCTGATGAAAGAATCCTAGCAAGCACATGCATGTATATGATGTACACTGCAGAGAGGACGGATTGTATCAGGAATTCATATCCTTCTATTACGGTGTCAGGAACTCTGCAGGTGTCTGAACTGAATAGGTTTCGAGACGACGGCACCCGATTCAGTCCAGACAGAGTCCTCGAGGTCGAGGAGTAGAGGAAGACGACCAAGTGGGCCGGGCTGCAGGCTTATTTCGCAAGAAAGAAATAAGTTAAAGACGCGCCAAGGGAAAAACCACCCGATGCTTCCACCTAATTCTCCAATCGAGCTGCGATCGTCGAGCGAGGGTTTGATCCGAGAGGGAGGAGATCGATCTGGGGCATACAGATGGGGAGTTCCCGCAGCAAGCCGGTGCGAGCGCCGGAACGGTGGCCGGAGCCCGAGCCGAAACCGGAGCCGGTGCTGGTGCCGCCCGTCTTCGACTCCCCGGCCCGCACCAGGTACCCCTCCCGGCCCTCCGGCGACACTCCAACGACAAAGATCATCTGAACCGCATTGCCGCATTACTAGTCAATCTATTAGATTGAATTCCAAAACTGTTCGACCAATCGTGTCGCCATTGTGCATAAGCTGCTAATTGATTTTCGCGGTCTTGTGCATGCGTGCAGGATTCTAATGCCAGGGTACGAGCAATGGTTCGGGAAGCCCTCGCTGCGCGGCCTGTTTAACGACCACTTCGATCAAGCCGGGACCGTGAACGCGGGGTTCATGCTGAAGATGCTGGAAGATCCTAACGTCAACCTGACCTCAACCGTATCCTCAGTCAAGCACAATTTTTTTTCCGTTTCTGTTGTCAATTTCAAGATTTTGTCCATTAGTTTACCTGGATTATTGCAAGAATAGTTGTAGTACATTTTTTCCCTAACTGAATTTCACCAGGTGTCACCGTCTGGCGGAGAGGTTCAGCTTGGATGGCAGAGGTGGTTACGTACTGCCTAGTTTACCAACATCTTTCACTTTTTATGATATCATTGCTATTAAGTACTGTACTCTGAAAACAATATGACTTGGCTGGGTTTTTGTAGGGGTTCGGATGATCCAGATAGCTTTGTCAACGTTCTCGTGTCGACTTCTAAGCCGTAAGCGCTTTATTGTTGGGTTTTAGTTTTATGAACTATGTGAATATAAAGTGCTCATATTTCTTATAATTTGTGTATCCAGCACTTTGAATCTCAGATCAAGCATGTACTCTCCTAAGTATGGTATCGGTGCCTTTGCGGCAGTCCCTTTGAATATGGAGAACAGGTAGGTTGCAATATCCTTTGTGCAGTCACATACCGTGCACTTGGTACACGTCTTTTCACTAGAATATTTGCTTGATATTGTTAATAAACACATGCAGCACAGTAGAAGATATCCCTGCTATTTATTTCTAAATACGAATTCAAACCATATGTGACAAAGATAAGATTTTCCTTTTTGCAGCGCAAGTTCAGAAGAAAATGCCATTGTGGGGTTGAGATATGGTTCCAAAAATCTGTCAGTTGGGGCATCGTTTCTGCCACTTCTCTGTAAGCGGTTGCTCATAATTCTAGTTGGAACTTCTTGAAGAATGAAAAAAGTTTTTCTTATATCCAAGCATATTATTAGTATGATCATACTCCCTTTCGTTGCAGCATCCAATGAGGCACCCTCTGTAGTACCCTATGGTGTGGCTGGTTGGAAGATTAGGGGGTGTAAGTGCAGGGGCAAAATACAAGCCGCTTAGTGAGTGTTACTGAACCTTCTTATCATCAGAAGATTTTTTTTCTTTTTTATTTGTACCCATAAAATTGAGCTATCGCATATTCTCTATTTTTTCGATGTACATTTTAGAATCTGTTTCTGTATCTAGTGTCGCTCTACCAGTTTGAGAGACTGCATAAATTGTTTTATTCACCATGGTAATGACCATACGCATGTTCAAAAGATAAGCAAGTGAACATCACATCATCCATTTTTTCTCTCAACCATTTGGTTTAGATCCAACACACCCACATTTGCTGAAAAAGCAAATATTATAGGATATATATAAAGCATAATATAAATTTCTAGGCCTTAAAAGAATACAAATGACTAGCAAGTGTATTAAGTATCCACCGGTTTATGTGCTTAAGCATATAAATTGTAAAGTTGTAGGTTTCCATAGCACTGTACAAATTATCTCTAGTATTCGATATGGGATAAATAATTTGGGTTCCAAAATTGTCATTCTATTGAATTCAATATTTTCTTCATGCCCTTTTCCTATGACTTGTGAATAGTCATTTTCTCATAGCATTCATATTCCGGCTTCCTACCATTTTACAAGCCTTTAGTTGTTTTTGTCACGTATCAATTCATGTCATTTGTTTTACCTTTTTTTCATGTATCTATTTTAGATACTCCAACGGGTGGAAGTATGCAGTCTCGGCCTTTTGAGGACTTGAAGAACTGGGATTACGGGGCGGGATCAGCTAGCCCACTCAGCCCTTCATTCAAATTTTCTCTAGAGCTTGTCAGAAGTGAAAAGGTCCGACTAGTACAGATTCGTAATTATAGTTCCTTGTTATGCAACAAGAAAAAATTCACACTTTTTAAAAATTTGCAACAATGTTTTGAGAAGATTATATACACATAGTGCTGGCTCTGTTAGGTTTTTGATGTGTGAAGAGATATGCTTTTATTCATCTGGAAATTATTTAATTTTAATTCCCATTCAACATAAGATGGCATCTCACTATTAACTTCGTATCAATTTATGTATTTAGCTCTGTGTTTATGCATATAGTATTCGTAGATACCTGAGTACACCAGGGCCAATCATGCTACAAAATCTGCCGGACTTCTTTGAAAACATCGTGCCAAGTGAATCTGTAACATTGCAATTGTTGAACCTTATACTATTTCCTTGATGTGCAGTTGGTTGCATCATTCTATCAGCACCAAGTTGTCCAAAGGAAGGTGAGGAGAATTTTATGTTATTTTTTACGTTGTTCAGTTTTGCGCTTATGTTTTTTCTAGAGGGAAGGACATATAGTTAATTTTGTCATGATCCATAAGAGCATCTCTAATAGAGCCCTCAAACCGCGGAACCGTAAACGATTTATAAGGGTCGGAAACTGCGTGTTTTTTGCGCGAAAACGAGCCGCGCAATTTTGTTTTAAGGTTCTGCTTTACGGGTACTGCTATTGCGCGGAACCGTAAACTAGTAAACCTTAAAAACATGTATCTATCAAAATATGTCGAAATGTTCAGAATTTCGACAGTAGTTTAGCAAATAAGATAGTTTTGAGGATAGTACACGTCAAATAGACATAGTTCACGAACATCTGAATCCATATGACCAAAAACTTGCATCCGAAAGCCCACCGAAATCTAACCTAGACATCATCTCCAAGAACGGAACCACCAACACCACCACCGGCACCTCCACCACCACCAGCACCACCACCAGCACCACCACCAGCGCCACCACCACCACCATCACCTCCACGAGCACTGCTAGAATTGAGCAAGGCTTGCTTCCTTCGTTGCAAGATCTCGCGCCTAGCAATGTCATGCCACTCCAACGTGATTTCATCCATGTCGGCTCGGTTCATCATCATGATCTTGTTCTCCTCGGCAAGGAGCTTGGCGACGGACTTGTTCTCCTCCGCAACGACTCTTCTTCGCTCAATCTCGTCCTTGTGCATCCCATCTTCTCGGAGTACATGCCACCTCTCTTTCTTCTCTTGGGATTTCTTCTCGGCCATGATTTGCTTTGCCTCCAATGTTTTGGCCACCATACTCTCATTGGACTTCACCATTTGCTCAAGCTTCTCCCTCAAACTAGCAGCCTCGGCTTCCTTCAAGACCCTAAGCTTCGCTTTCTTGTTGCCTTCGGGCTTGTTCATGTTCCTCTCTCCATTTTCATCTTCATCATCTTCGATATGTATGTCACTCCTTTTATTTGGTTCTTGGAGTGACAATTTCCACTTCTCACTATGTTGGAGTATTTTCCAACAATGGTCCAAGGTAAAAGGCTTGTTCTTCGACGCCGGCATGTCCTTGTACCACACTCTTGCAATGCGGTCCTACAAGCATCAAACAATTGGCATGATTCACAAAGCAAGCAAGGCATTGCACATAGTCGCAAGCAAGCAATGTAGCTTACCCAATCACCCTCCACGGTACCACTTGGAGGAGCATTGTGCACTTGCTGCACACATCCACTCCACCGGCTGCATGTTATTTTGATCACGTCCCAATGGCCTTGGAGTGATCGGTATGTTCGAGGCACCCTTTTTGCATTGCGCGGCAGGAGTTGGAAGTACTTGTCCTCAACTCTTTGCCAAAACCTCAACTTGGCTTGATCGGTGCCATGGATTGCGTCGAGAGACATACCCTCCCAAGAATGGATCAATGTCTCATCTTCAACAACCGTGTAGTTGACGCCGCGTTTCGGAGCATCTACCTCCTCCACCTCATCATCGTCCTCCCCAGCTCCACCTTCAACTCCTCCGGCGGTCTCGTCGTAGGAATAATCACCGAGAGGGGCGGCATCTGTCGAGGTGTGCCCTCGGCAATTCCCATGGTTGCTATACCTAGGGTTGATTGTGTGGTAGAGAACGCGTAGTATCGGTGGAATCGACGGCTGACAAGCTGGATTTACCCAGGTTCAGGGCCCTCGAGTGAGGTAAAACCCCTACTTCCTGCTTGTCTGTGTTTATGGTATGAATATGAGGGTTACAAGGGTTCGGCGAGCTACTGATCTCGTCGAGGTTTTGGTGGCTATGGATTGCTTGTCCCTGATCGATCACCCTCCCAGCCTTTATATAGGAGGCTGGGTCTCGGGAAACATAACCGACCAAGATTACATATTATGGAAAGTCTTAACCGACTATGATTTAATCTAACTTGGGAAGTACTCTTCGTCTTGGGCCTCCCTTCATGGGCTTCGATTAGTCCTTGGGCTTCTTTGATCATCACGTGCACCAGGTAGCTTCATGCTGGGGTACCCGCGGAGCATAACCTCGTCATTAGCCCCCGAGTACTTGCTTGACTCGAAGAATCGAGCATGTACTCCCTTCATCGTGCACGTCGTAGTCTTCTGCTTTTGTACTTCTGATCCGATATGATTCTTCTAGCTTTAATTTGTTCCGATTGTATGTGTATGCAAGTCAAGGGATATTGACATAGTAGGCCTGATTCACTCGAAAATCGAGGTTTAGTTAACTGCTCATTTGGGCAAAACCTTACTAATCTCCAGTCAGACTCGAGTCCCTGGACCCGAGCCTGGAACGCAGTCGAAAGATTTTGCTTAGGGATATTGACATAGTAGGCTTGATTCACTCGAAAATCGAGCTCAGTTAACCGCACATTCGGGCGAAACCATACTAGCCTTCAATCAAATTCGAGTCCCCGGACTCGAACCTGGAACACTTTTGAAACTTTTGCCTAGGGATATTGACATAGTAGGCCTGATTCACTAGAAACTCGAGCTCAGTTAACCGCACATTCGGGCGAAACCATACTAGCCTTCAATCAGGTTCGAGTCCCCGGACTCGAAGCTGGAACATACTGGACAGACTCGACTCAGGCCGTTGTAGGTCTTACTGATTCGTTCTGCAGTTTAACTTTTGATACCTAACGCGTCCGTCAGGATTTTCATCATTTCTGTTGACATGGAAAATTTCAAGGGAAAACACTGTTGGAGCGTCCCTCGGCCCAGCTCGATTGCTCGGCGGGTCTTACCTTTGCATTTGCGTATGCAGCATCCGAAACATCTGCGATTGGCATAGTCCGGGAATTTATGAAGTATGATTCTTTGATTTGTGAAGTACTTAATGCATTTAATCGAGTCTGTAGTCGAGTGAATTTCTTACCTTGTTTTTAAATCTATGGGAGCGCGACAGCGCTCCCATGAGAGTAGCCCCCGAGATTATGCTTTATTTCGTTTGAAGTAGAGGATAATCTCAAGAATTTTGCTTCTTTTCGATCAATCACAAGAAATTTTTGATACGCTCACATGGGAGTACTTTTGCCAGTCGAATCCTTTTGTCGATTATAGTCTTGAATTTTGTATCGATTGTAGTCTTGAATCCTTTACTCGAATGTGTATGCTATCTTCACTCATGACGCCATTCGTGACATCTTAGGCGTGCGCTCGCCGTTTTGACAAGACGTGTCTATGTGGGCCCAATGTTCAGAGTTTTGACCGCAGAGGACGCCGTTTCAGTTCTGATTTGACCGGACGTGGCGTATTTTTCGCCGCGCCATCATAACCTCCTAGGGTTTTGCGCGTAGTGGGCGGCGTGGGACACGACGGTTGCTCTCCGTGCTCGCCACGTGTACGACCAGATGCTATGCGTTTTTGTATGGACGGTTACGATGGAGTTTTGCCTGGTGCGGTAAATAGTAGTTTCCGCGCAAGATTATGATTTACTTGCCATTTGCTTTCCTCCGCTCGTCCTCTTCCTCGCGCACCGCCCACCATTGCTCTGCTTTCCAAGCTCCTCGCTCCCCACTCCGTTTGTGATGGCGCCCAAGAAGAGCAAACGTGCTGCGGCCGCGGCGTTGTCCGCTGCTGACACGGCGGGCAAGGGGAAGGATCCGGTGGCGGCGAACGGACCTGCTGAGACTGTGCTGAAGATCCCTGGTGACTGGACCAGGTCGTGCGTCACCGAAGACACTCTCTCTGACTATCGTCAGAAAGGTTGGCTGCCCCCTTCTGATCAGTTGGCCGCACGTGCCCCAGGCTTGGAGGTACGTCCTGACCCGCGCGTCGGCGAGCGCGTGTGTTTTGCTGAATTTCTCCCCCGAGGTTTTGCTCTCCCTCTCCATGACTTTGTGCGGGGGCTGCTGTACGCTTATGGCGTACAGCTCCATGATCTCACCCCAAACAGCATTATGCACATCACCTGCTCATGGTGTTGTGCGAGTGCTTTTTGGGGGTATCTCCCAGCTGGGCTCTGTGGAAGCACATCTTCACAGTGCGCCACAACTGCCGTGGCAAGCGTCCGTGCCCGGTAGGCGGGTTTGCTGTCCAAGTGCGAAGCGACTCGCACTACTTTAGTTTGAAGGCAGTCGACTCCGCCCAGGGCTGGAGGACCAAGTGGTTTTACGTGCCAGTCGACCAGGTGATACTTCCAGCATTTTCGACTGAGAAGCCACCACAAAATACGACAGCATGGGACCACCCAATTTCTGCTGCTGAGGCGAAAGAAGCCTCTCCTCTGCTGAATGAGGTGAACAAGCTGCTGAAGACTGTTCCTGGTGTTCAGTTAATCAATACATATATGAAGATGCGAGTGTGGCCCATGCGCCTTCGTGCCCACCCGATGTGGCAGTATGAGGGCCCACTCGACGCCAGCAGGATGAGTGCCGTGGAGTTGACAGACAAGGAGCTGGGTGCTCATGTGAGAAAAGTTACGAGTATCAAGGCTTCTGAGAAGATCGACTTCAACTTCGCGCACGTCCCCTACGGGCTAGACAAGGCTTTACCCGAGGTGAGTACTTCTTTTTGCTGCTTTTTATGCTTTCACCATATGTCTTCGCGACTTCTTTGTTTATGCTTGTATGAATATGAACCGTGCTTCTGTCATAGGGTCACTCGACTGTTGCCTCTCTTCCTCCTCTACCCGAAGCTGGGCCTACTCTGGAGACGGCGGCGCAGGAGGATCCCAAGACATCCGTTGTTGATCCTGCTTCCGCTCACTCGACTCCTCAGGATAATCTTGAAGGAGAAAAAGGCGAGGAGTTGGAGCAAGTTGCGATGGATGCTGTAGTCGAGTCCGACGCTGAGGAGGTCACTCGCAAGGCTAAGCGCCAGCGTTTGATTCTTACGGGGTCATCAAGTTCAGAGTCCAAGGAGGATGAGCAAGGGGACACTAGTAATTCGAGTACCCAATTTCCCTCTAAGAGTCACCCTTTGAGTGCCTCCCCACTCGCGTCTCGTCCTTCTGCTGCTTCGAGTGGCGCCTCTCGTCTGGGCGTTTTTGCCCTTGGTAACGATCCCGAATCAGATGAAGAGGACGAGCCATGGTTTGCCTTATGATCTGTTCCTTTCTTTGTTTTCCTTTTATGGTTTTTGTTTTTCGATTGACCGTGTCTTTGCTTTATGATGCCAGTGGTAAATCGCCATCTCCTTCTCCAGCCGCGGATACATCGATTGTGGCGCAGCCACCCACTACTCCAGAGGCAGCACAAGGCACTACTCCTGATGCGGCCAAAGACTCAACTTTGGTGGTGGCTGTAGATTTGAACAAAGAGAAAGCTGCTCGACTGCAGATGTCGTGGCCTCTTCTTCCACCTCTTGGACTGATCACGTGAGTGTGTTTGTGCTTGATTTTGCTCATGCTTTAATTTTTTTACTTCTGCTCTTGCTGATAGCATGAATATTTTGTTTTAGCCGATGTTTGCCGCCATGGCTCCTTGGGTTCAGGCTTTTGTTCGGGTGGAGCACGAGAGGGATTCTCTGCAATCAACCTCGTCCGAGCTTGCGAGTAAGAACTTTTGCTAAAATCTGTATCTTCTTTTGAAGTTACGACATTAATTGAGAATGTTTATGAACTCCGCAGAAGACAAGAAATCGGCTGAGGAGCATGTGGAAAACCTGGAGAAACAAGTGAAGGACTTGCAGACCAAGCTCTCCACTCAGCAGTCTGAATCGAAGAAAGCACTTGCTGACGCCCAAGATGCCACCACTCGCGCGATAGGGAACTTGCTGCACGTTTATCGGGCCTGGCTCGCGCTGCCAAAGGTGAGTGTGCTGATTTTGCGATTACCAATGCTTTGGTCTTTCAATAACTTTTGCTTATGGCCTCCGTTTTATGAATTTTGAAGGTTTTGAAGGCACCTCGACCTCCGCTGAGCCATCGAGTGACTCATTGTCACTCGATAGTGCAATCGCGGAACTCGAGTCTGTGCTGTCCAAGACTAAAGGAGATCTGGCTGTCGTGACCAGTACCTTGGCAATTTGCATGCGGGGATGTGTCCTACAGCCACCGCTCCATCGACTGCTGAAGGGGATCGTTGATTGTGGCGGATTTTGCCCGCGAACTCACGGTACGCGGCTCGGAGTACACCCTCAAGCTTTTGCTATGCAACGGTGTAGAGGCTGATTTCAACACTGCTTTATCGGACTACCCGAAAAAGCATGATGGAAAGCCACTATCATTCAGGGGTGTAACCGAGCCAGCTACGCGACTGAGCGAGCTCTGCGTCCAGACCATGGAGCGCCGAGCCGAAGCTGTCATGGCTCAGTCGCGTAAAAGTAGGGCAGAATCTGTCTCTCAGGCTTAGGAGCCATTTGCTATGTAATTTGATTAATCGATTTTGGTTTGTATGCTTTTGCTACTTATGCTAGTATACACTTTTGAATGCTTTGCATTGAATGAAATTTGCTGAACCGCCTGAATTTTGCAATCTTCATGTGTCTGTGTGTCTGAATATTATGCTTTATGAACCAGACACAAGAATGCGAGTCTGGTGGACCTTCTCCATCTCGTACCCGAACTCGAACGTCTGGTCGAGCAAGGAATGACAATAGGGCACTTGCTATTGCGAAGAATCGAGTGAGTGAACTAGAACAAGAGCTCAAGAGTACCCGAGCTGAATTGGAGCTGCTGCAATCGAGGCCAAGTTTTGCTACTCAGCGCGAGGATTATGTTGTTGGCGAGATGGATAGCATAAACAGGTAACTCGAGTGTGAGTTCATGACACCACTTTTTTGCTAAAAAGTTTGTATTTTTTGCGTTATGCCTTGGACCATTAACTTTGGCCTTTTGCAGGTTTTGTGCCTAATTTCAAGCAGGAAGATACGAGGGTCAATCGATTCCTTGATAATGCTGTTGAGGTACCAACTACTGGCAAGCAGCATTTTCATTTGGATAAGGTGCACGCCCGCACTCTTCTCACTTTGAAAGATCAAGTGTGGCGAAACGCCCAAGTACTCGAGATGTGCAGACGTATCTTCACTCGCCTGAACTGCGCACTCTTCCCATCGGGCCCTCAACCACAAGGGTTGTTTCCTTTGATTGATATCTTTCGAGTGCCGACTCAGTCAAAGAGTGTTTGATGCAGCTTGCTATTCTTGGGTCCAATGCCACTATGGCTCACATCCGCAGCCGTAAGCCAAATTTTGCGATTCGACCTCCTGCGATTGGCACACTTGTATCCCAATCACATTTGATCGAGACGCGCTCTGCTGCTGAGGACTTCATCGATCGCTGCAAGGAGCAGCTTTTTGGTCCTGTATTGGATATAAAGGATGAGCCAGATTCTTAGCTTGTAAACTTTTTGTGTAATCGGGGCAGTCCCCGAATGTAATTATGTACTCTAGTATTTGTGGCAAAATATTTATATGCGTGTATTTATGACAGCACCCGAGTCTTCCGAGTGGGGTTTGGGTTTTATGCTTGACTCAGCCCCCGAGTCTACCGAGTGGGGTTTTTGAATTTTTCTGCTTGGCCCAGCCCCGAGTCTATCGAGTGGGGTTTGGGTTTTATGCTCGACTCAGCCTCCCAGTTTACCAAGTGGGGTTTTTGAATTTTCTGCTTGACCCAGCCCCCGAGTCTATCGAGTGGGGTTTGGGTTTTATGCTCTACCCAGGCCCCGCGTGTGCCAAGGGGGTTGTTTTGCCTTCAATGCTTGGTGTATTCAACCTTTGAGTTTATCGAGTAGGCTGTGAACTTTTTGAGCTAGAATTTTGGTGCTTATATTTTTATGCTCGAGCCCCCGAGTGTTTGAGTGGGGTAAACAATAAAAGGCATATATGAGAATATGGAGGAACATGTATCTTTATTCGAAATATGTGTTCGACCAGCAAGCCGCCTCATTAAAAACCTTCCTGTCCCCTTAGGTACCCTGGTAAGGGGAAAAGAGTGCGTCTGAAACCTGCTGGTTCTTCCGACATTATGCGCTATTACATATCTATGCATAGAACTGACGCAGATGCGCCCTTCTATGTACTAGTGGGACTCGACGACATGTTGACCGTCTTTGAAGGTTCAGTCGGGTGCTCCTTGTGCTTCATCGTGTCGTTGATGGACTTGAGCTCTCTGTCGATTGCCATCTTCTTGCTTTCTGGCAGAAGTGTGCGGTCGTTGGAGATCTCAAGCTCAGCGAGTGATTGCTCCATCCCGTACATCTATGAGATTTTGCTGAAGTCACGGTCACATGAATCTGACCTTTGAAAGTTCCCGTTGATCGTGATGACTCCTTTTGGTCCTGGCATTTTGAGCTTGAGGTAGGCGTAGTGTGGGACGGCATGAATCGAGCGAAAGTGGGGCGCCCAAATATTGCATGGTATTGTGACTTCCAATCGACCACTTCGAACTCAATCGACTTAGTTCTGAAGTGAGTAGGATTTCCAAACGTAACATCGAGTTGTATGGTGCCCTGTGGGAGCACTGCTTTGCCTGGGACGATACCGTGGAAGGTACTTGTGGACTTTGGCAGGTTTTCGACTGATTTGTTCTTTCTGCGCAGCGTATCTGCAAAGATTATGTTAAGGCCGCTACCTCCGTCCATGAAGACCTTGGTCATGGCGTAGTCTCCGATTTGAGCGTCGAGTACCAAGGCTGCGTGCCCTGGTCGATATACTGCGGGTGGATGGTCATCTCGATTGAAGACAATCGGAGTTTCTGATCCTTTCAAAAAATCTGTAATAGCTGGGGGTGCCATGACCGCCATATTGACGTGTCGAGTGTGTAACTTTTGCTCTCTATTGGAGGGACGTCCTCGCTGTATTATGTTCATTTGTCCGCGGGTTACGGGATATTTTTGCTCATCTCCTTGCTGCATCTGGTGCACGGCTGCTGCCATTTGTGTTCCCGTAACGGGTTGTGCTGGCACCATGTACACTGGCGTCGGTTGCGCTTGTGTTGGTGCAGGATACATTTGAGTAGGTTGGTTTTGTGGCGGTACGGAATATACCTGTGCTTGTTGTACTTGTTGCGGTGCTGGATATGACTGAACAGGCTGTGTTTGTGTTGTAGTCGATGGAGTCTGCGTCAGTTGAGGAGGTGCACGTCCATCTCTTTGCAGTCGTAGTATATGTCCAATCGCAAGTTGATCGAATTCCCTGCAATTTCTCAGCGAGTGGTTAGAGCGAAGCTTACCATCGTCCCCTTTGTAAAGATTGAATCTGCAATCATCGTCCATCCTTTCTTCGACCGAGCGCTCAGGCTCTGCTCGCCTACGCCATTCTGGCCTCCTGTAGCTATCACGGTCGTCGGGTCTGCTATTTCCGTAGCGGTCTCGACTGTCGCGTCGATCGTCTGTGCGATGGTTTCGATTATCTCGGCGGTCATCTGTAAAATGATCTCGATTGTCACGATGATCGTCAAGTCGTTTATCAGTTTGGTCGCGGCTGTCCCTTGGCTGGACAAAGCCTGCTGCGATGAATTTCGGATGATCATCATCGTGATAACGATGCTTCCATTTGCGTCTCCGATCATCTCTGTAGCTATCTCTGCGGTCTCGACTGCCACTCTCATGGTTTTCATGTGAGGGTGCGGGTCGAGTGCCTTGTACAGAATCTTCTCCATCCGCCCATTTTGTTGCGAGTACCATGAGTGCCGCCATTGACCTTGGGTTTTCTCGACAAAGAGTCTCTTTGAAGTCTTCTCTCCAGAGTCCGTTTTTGAAGGCATCAATTGCCCTATCTTCTGATACGTTGCCTACTGAGTTGCGGATGGTGGTCCACCGCCGTATGTACGATCTCAGAGATTCATCTGACTTTTGCTTACAGGTGCGGAGCTCTTCGAAAGTTTTGGGCGCTCACATAGAGGCTCGAAGTATTTGATGAAATCGCCTTTGAAGTGCTCCCACGAGTCGTAGTATGATTCGGGTAGCGACTTGAGCCAATCACGAGCTGTTCCTTCCATCATGAGTTGTATGTACTGCATAGCTGTAGTTGTGGTGCCGCGCTGACATCCGACTGCCAGCCTGTAGTCTTCTAGCCAGCCTGATGGCTCTTGTTTGCAGTTGAATTTTGGCGTGGTAGCTAGCGAGAACTTCTTGGGCATACGAGCCTCCCGGATTCGTCGAGTGAAGCATAGCGCTCCACAGGGTCCGATTTCTGCTTCCGAGTCTGAGCTGCTGTTGTATGACCTTCTCGAGTGGCTCCAGCTGGAGCGGTGACGGCGTGAGCTTTTTCGACTGCTCCCTCCCCGGAGACTTCGACTGCGACGGTCCCGATCTGTATCTCTCCTTGGAGTTGCTTGTGGTTGCTGTATGGCTTTTGCTGCTATCGCAAGTTGTTTGTACAGTTGGAGGTGCTGATCCCTGATGGCTCCCAAGTGCAGGAGATCAATTGTAGTACCTTTCAATTAGAAAAGGTTGTCGAACCCACGAGGAGCTGAAGGTATTGGTTAGTAAGATTGATAAATAAAACAATAAAAGATGCAAGTGTTTTTGGTATTTTCAGTTGTATAGTTGCAAGCAGATAACAGATAGTAGCAAGTGAAAGCTCTCAAAGAGAGAAAGCCCAATCCTCTTATGTGGCAAAGGACAAGCTCAAGTGATGTGTAACTTATATGTGGCAAACGTTCCCGAGGGCGGCATGGATGATGCTAGGCATAGAGATTTATTAAACAACACGTTGAATATCTTGTCAAGTTTTAATCTCTTTGGACGGAGCCATAATTAGGTATAGCTAAATAAATAAACTACAACCCCTTATGATGGATCATGTGGCCAAGCAAATGACTGCACAAGAATTATTAAGACCTAAAGTCCCACCATAGCATTACACTCTAAGGTCCCCGATACTAATACCCTCATAATATAACTTCATGACTCGGTCTCAGGTTTACGTGTCCTCCCAAGTCTCCATCAATTCATTACACTACGGTGTTCTCCTATGAGCCCATAAAGGTGAAGTGTTGTGCAGTCGACGTTCGCACAACACCATCATAGAATCACATAAAAGATAAACTCTTGACAAAATACCAACACATGTCATATATAAATCATGCCAATTCATCCTATGCCCTCAGGAACATACGGGAACTACTCACAACGTGCGAACATGATCATAATCAGTGGCATAAGTGGTACAACACAATCTGAAATTATAACTTCACCACCAAATAATGACAAGTACTCAATCACAAACATGAATAGTAGCACAAGACAAGTATCTAGGGTATAGCAACTCTCAAACTGCGAGGGGAACGGAGTGGATCACGGTGATGATGATGGTGATGGTGCTGGTCTTGATGGGGGTGATGATGTAGAGGCCTCCTCCCACGCCAAGGAGGAGAGGTGATGACGATGACGATGATTTCCCCCTTCTCCGGAGTTCCGGAGCAGCAGGATCTGACCCCCCTCGGAAGGGATCAGGAGTTTCGCCGCCGCCGCGACCTCGGATGGACTTGGAAAAATTAGGGCGTTACTTTTCGGGCGAGACGAAGGCGTCGATAAAAAGCCCCAGGCGAGGAGGTGCCCGAGGCACCTTTGGGTGGGTCCCACGCGGCCAGGTACATGGGCCGCGTGGGCCACCCCCATTTGGCCCTCGTGGCTCTCCTCTCTTCGGTCTTCTTCCCTCTGCCTTTCTCCCGATGAAAAACTGACGCAGTATTTTTCCTTTTATTATTTGAGTCCTGTAGCTCCTGAAACATTAAAGACAAGAAAAGGGGTTTTCTGCCTCCCAGAAATTAAATACCAAAAATAGGGACTTTGTATGAAAGTCCCCAAAATCATCTAAAACATGTAGAAACAATCATATAATCATGCAAATAACATTCTAGTATGATACTAAAAGTTATATAAATGATGATATAAAATGCACGTATCAACTCCCCCAAGCTTAAACCTTTACTCGTCCTCGAGTAAGTAAGGACATAGATCATTACATGCATCAATGGACTTATGGTTGATAAATAAATACGGGCATTGTATCATCATCATATTCAATTGCAAGATAAGATTAATGATCTAAAACTCATACATATGAGGGCAACATAAGTAGAACTCTAGCAATCACCCCTTACTTTTGAAAGCAAATAACCATTGTATGTTGGACAATCGAATCATATTGTTTTTCACATGCTTTTGCTCTTCATGGCAAGCATTATAATCTTTTATACTTTGCTGAAATTCAAAGACAAGATAAACTCTCATTGGATAACAAGTTCAAAAGAAGACAAATGAAAAGACAGATAGATATAAAAATTGTTATCACTCTTGCTTGACTAGTAACTAGTGCAAACTTTAGTCATGGATATCTCAATCAAGTTCCCATGCTCTACACAACCCTTTTCTTACACTTTCCATGGCTAGCTGAAATTTCAGGTGCCTTCCTTTCATTCACATTCAAGAGCATAAGTATTGAAATATCCATGATCATTAATTTGCTCAAAAGATACTAGGTTGTAACAAGAGTGTTTTATATCCTTTTCATTAAGTCTTCTCAACTTCTTATCCTACAAGACTATATCTTAACCTCAAACTATTAATTCACAAGTCTTTTTACTTCTTCTATATTGAGATAATTCTATAATTGTCCAACATACTCAAGTTAATTAATTTCAAGGCAAGATGTGATTGAAATTCTAAATATGCCACGCTCATTTGCATGAGTGTTACCCATAAATCCCCAAACAAGAGAATCATGGATGACACCATACTTTAATATTCATTGATAAACCATAAGATAGGGATACATGATAATGCTCCATGAGCTCACACACGCCTAAGAGATATTGATAACTAATCGATAAAAGCAAAGCACACCATGACTAGATAGATATGATAGATTGATAAAGAGAAAGACTAGATGGAACTCCCCCAAGCTTGGCGTTCCTCCAGATTCTCCTTTGCTGCAGCCTCCTCCTTCTCATATTCTTCCTCCCATTCAGCCATCTTCCATGGGAAAGGCCTTCCATCACGGAAAGATGTAGGTGGATCATTGTACCTGAGGGTGGCGGCTGCTGCAATCTTCTTGAAGCGTTCTTCATATTCGCAGTTCTGGTTCTCTACATCCCACATGAAGCATTGGAACTTCTCCCATTTGTTGATGACGTCCTTGTACCTATCTTCCAGATCTTCAAGCCTTTTCTTGTACTCTTCAACCTTCTTCTCCAGCTCCAGGTTCATGAAGTGGTGAGCATCAAGGCTGCGGTAAACCACAGTGCCATACCTGAAGGTCTTGTCCTCTAACTCATCCAGCCTTTCCTCCACCGTGCCGGTGGCCTTGGGAGCCTTCACCTCCTCCACGAGCATCACGCCCTCCTTGAAGCACACGGTCTTCGGTGGTGTCATCACGGAGTTGAGGTAGCGGTTCACAACACCTCCTTGGGAGAGCTCTCCCCCTCTTGGTTGGATCCGGAGCAAGACATGGCTAAAACCTGACAGGCAGAAACAGCAGAAACAAAGATCGCTCGAGAACGCTCGGTGCGAGATTAGATCGGCAGAGAGGAGTATATATTGAGGGTTTTTAGGTCAAGACGAAGCGTCGGGATCGAAAACGAGACGAAAAGGACTCCGAGGTGGAAAAGGGACAGCCCACGCGGCCAGGTACATGGGCCGCGTGGGCCCCTCTCTTTCCTCCCTCGGGTCTCCGTTTCGTCCAGTTTTCTTGTCCCACACGTTAATTTCCATAAAAAATGACTCCGTAAAATATTATGCAATTCCGAGAAACTTTCCAACAGTAAGTTACCTTCTATTGTTTTGGGTTTCTGAAACTGCACGGTTTCTCTCAATTACCTCTCCGGTGTTTGTAAATTCAACTCCTCCACCCTTCCGATGAAGCTCTTTCCTGCAATATAAGGTTTAAGGCGTTGTCCATTGACTACATGAGGTTTACCTTTCATGTCACCGTGAAGACGGATAGCTCCTGAACGGTACACCTCCTGTATCACTAATGGTCCCTGCCACTTTGAAGCTAGCTTCCCTGCAGAAAACTTGAAACGAGAGTTGTATAATAAAACTTGATCACCTACTTTGAATTCCTTTTTCTTAATTTTCTTGTCATGCCAAATCTTAACTTTTTCTTTAAACATCCTGGCACTTTCATAAGCTTCATTTCTCCATTCGTCAAGTAGGTTTAGGTCAAGAATTCTCTTTTCTCCCGCAGTTTTAAAATCAAAGTTCAGTTGTTTAATAGCCCATCTAGCTTTATGTTCTAGTTCAACAGGTAAGTGACAAGCTTTTCCATAAACCATTTTATAAGGAGACATTCCCATAGGATTTTTAAAAGCAGTTCTATAAGCCCACAAAGCATCATTAATCTTAATTGGCCAATCAGATCTAGACTTATTCACTGTCTTTTCCAAAATGAGTTTAATTTCCCTATTGCTTAATTCAACTTGCCCACTTGTTTGAGGATGATAAGGAGATGCAATTCTATGGTTAACATCATATTTTGCCAAAGTTTTTCTAAGAACACCATGCAAGAAATGAGAACCACCATCAGTAATTAAGAACCTAGGAACACCAAACCTGGGGAAAATGATGTCCTTGAGCATCTTCATTGCTGTGGCATGATCTGCACTTTTGGTTGGAATTGCTTCCACCCACTTTGTAACATAGTCAACTGCAACCAAAATGTGAGTATGCTTTGTCTTTGATTCTGGGAAAGGACCCATAAAGTCAAAACCCCACACATCAAATGGTTCAAGTGGCAATGAATAATTCATAGGCATTTCATTCCTCCTACCAATGTTTCCTACTCTTTGACATTTATCACAAGATTTAACATATTCAGCACAGTCCTTAAATAAAGTAGGCCAATAGAAACCAGATTGTAATACCTTTGCTCCTGTGCGATCTCCTGCATGATGCCCTCCATAGGGACTGTCATGACAATCTCTTATAATAGCCTGTTGTTCATGCTCAGGTACACAACGTCTAATAATACCATCCACACTTTTCTTATAGAGGAAAGGATCATCCCAAAAATAATGTCTAAGATCATAAAAGAATTTCTTTCTTTGTTGAGAAGTGAAGTGTGGAGGCAAAACTTTACCAACAATAAAATTTGCATAGTTGGCAAACCAAGGAGATGCAACTTTAGCACTAGAAACATTAACAATTGCAAGTTGTTCATTAACAAAGCTATCATTAATAGGAATAGGATCATCAGGTATGCTTTCCATCCTAGAGAGATGATCAGCAACTTGATTATCCTCCCCTTTCCTATCAACAATGTGTAAATCAAATCTTGCAATAGAAGTACCCATCTTATTAGTCTAGGCTTAGCATCTTTCTTATTCATCAAGTATTTAATAGCAGAATGATCAGTATGTATTGTGACTTTTGAATCAGTAATATAAGGTCTAAACTTGTCACAAGCAAACAGTACTGCTAAAAATTCTTTCTCAGTTGTAGCATAATTCTTTTGAGCAGCATCAAGTGTTCTACTAGCATAATAAATAACATTCAGTTTCTTATCAACACGTTGGCCCAAAACAGCCCCAACTGCATAATCACTAGCATCACACATAATTTCAAAAGGCAAGTTCCAATCAGGAGGTTGAATAATGGGAGCAGTGATTAAAGCATTCTTCAAAATATTAAAGGACTCAATGCAATCATCATTAAAAGAGAAAGGAACATCCTTTTGCAGAAGATTGGTTAGAGGTTTTGATATTTTGGAGAAATCCTTAATGAACCTACGGTAAAAACCTGCATGCCCAAGAAAACTTCTTATACCTTTGAGGTCCCTTGGATATGGTAGTTTTTCAATAGCTTCAATCTTTGCTGGATCAACTTCTATTCCTTCTCCAGAAATCTTATGCCCAAGAACTATACCTCAGTAACCATGAAGTGACACTTCTCCCAATTAAGAACCAAGTGTTGGTCTTCACAACGCTGTAAAACTTTGTTAAGGTTGAACAAGCAATTATCGAAGGAAGTACCATACACAGAAAAATCATCCATAAAAACCTCCATTATCTTTTCAATATAATCAGCAAATATAGCATTCATGCATCTTTGAAAAGTAGCAGGAGCATTACATAAACCGAATGGCATTCTCCTGTAAGCAAAAGTACCATATGGGCAAGTAAAAGTGGTCTTTTCTTGATCATCCTTATGGACAGGAATTTGCGAGAAACCTGAATAACCATCTAGATAGCAAAAGTGAGAGTGTTTAGACAACCTTTCTAGCATTTGATCAATAAATGGCAATGGATAATGATCTTTTCGAGTTGCTTTATTCAATTTTCTGAAATCAATAACCATCCTATAACCAACTACAGTACGTTGAGCCACAAGTTCATCCTTTTCATTTGGAACAACAGTCATTCCACCCTTTTTAGGAACACAATGAACAGGACTAACCCACTTACTGTCAGCTATAGGATAAATGATACCAGCTTCAATAAGTCTTATTACCTCTTTCCTTACCACTTCTTTCATTTTTGGATGGAGGCGGCGTTGAAAATCAACAACAGGTTTTGCATCTTCCTCCAGATTAATTTTATGCATACATAGAGCGGGGCTTATACCTTTAAGATCATCAAGAGAGTATCCAATGGCTGGTCGGTGAGCTTTTAGCACATCAAGTAATTTCTCTTCCTCTTCAGCTGAAAGGTTAGCACTAATAATGACAGGATATATGCTCTTCTCATCCAAATATGCATATTTCAGATTTGCAGGCAAAGGTTTCAATTCAAAACTAGGATCCCCTTTAGGTGGTGGTAGCACTCCTAAATTATCAGGTGGGATATGCAATTGTAATTGTGGTGGTTGTTGCCATAATATTTGTTCCAAAGCCTCTTTTTCCTCATCATTAAATGGTTCATCTTGATTAAGCATATAACGTTCTACAACATCAGTTGAAGCTACAGCTATATGAGCAAGAGTTTCAATTAAATTATTAGGAATTGGCTCTTTCTCAACATGTTTATCAGCAAATTTGGAAAAGTTAAATTCAAGTTTCTCACCAGCACATTTAATAAACACTTTCTCTTTAGGCAAATTAATTTCAGCACCAACAGTATGTAAGAAAGGTCTACCAAAAATGATAGGACAAAATGAATCTTGAGGACAACCAAGCACAATAAAATCAGCAGGGTATTTTATTTTGCCAATCAATACTTCAACATCTCTAACAATTCCAAATGGACTAATATAATCTTTATTAGCAAGTTGAATTGTCATACCTGTCTCTTCCATAACAATGGGATCAATATCAGGCTTGATCTCAAGATAAAGAGAATATGGAATGACACTAATACTTGCTCCAATATCACATAGACCATGATAACTTGAAGTCCCAATAGAGCATGATATAACAGGTTTCCCAACTTTGGCCGAATTACCTTTGATGACTTTGGTAGCATCTTCACATAGATAAACATCCACTGGGTCTTCTTCATTTAGTTGCTTGATAACAGAAATTTGAGTGTTGACTTCCACCTGTTCATAAGGCTGAGAACATCTTTTGTTACTCTTGTTAGTAACAGCTTTAAGTAAATTCTCCTTAACTTGGTTTGGAAATGGAGGTGGTTCAACATACTCCTCAATTGTCACAGATGACATTGGTTCAACCTGTTTAATAACTTTAGGAACAACAATAGATTGTTTAACAGGTTCAACATAAACTTCAAATCCACTTTTTGGAACACAGATATGATCAGCAAAACCTTTAGCTATTTCAATTATAACATAAGGATCAAGACCAAAAGTATCACTCAGATTTTTAAACAAATAGAAGTAGAGAAATTCTCTACACATGAATATTCATAATCAAAATATGGCTCATTACCTTTATCAAGATCCCAGTGGCTAGTATTTTCAGAAATAGTCTCCAATAAATTCCATGCTTCTTCTTCAGTGTTATTAGTAAAACTTCCACCAGATGAATTATCCAGAATCTCCTTGTGCTTCATAGGTAGTCTCACATAAAAGTTTATCAATATAAGTTTCCTTGTAAGATCATGACATGGATTCTTGCGAAGGAGTTCCTTTAACCTCCCCCAAGCTTGAGTAATACTCTCTCCCAGATGTGGCCAGAAATTGAATATATAGCAGCGGTTATCATAAGCTTCTTTAGGAGTAAAATATTTAAGAAAGAAAACCTTCCTCAAGATACTCCATTCATTCTGGACCTCTTCATCCAAAGACCTGTACCAATCACGAGCATTACCAGATAAAGACAAATACAATAGCTTCCTTTTTACCTGATCCTCTGAAATACCAGGTAGTCTGAATAAGCCACATATGTCCTCAATTATTTCCATGTGCTCGCGTGCCGACTTAGTTCCATCTCCTGTAAATGGATTTTTCATAACTCTTTTAACATGACCCATGGGAATTTTATATCCCACTTTAGGTACCTCAGACACAGTAGTTTCAACCACCTTTGCAGTAGTGGCATAAGCACTTTCATATAGAGCAAGATGCAGCGAGGCACGATTCATAAATGCCATAGTAACAATGAGATAAACAGCTTTCAAGTTTCCTTACCAAACTTCTTACCAATAGCGCTACGCTCCCCGGCAACGGCGCCAGAAAAGTATCTTGATGGCTCCCAAGTGCAGGAGATCAATTGTAGTACCTTTCAATTAGAAAAGGTTGTCGAACCCACGAGGAGCTGAAGGTATTGGTTAGTAAGATTGATAAATAAAACAATAAAAGATGCAAGTGTTTTTGGTATTTTCAGTTGTATAGTTGCAAGCAGATAACAGATAGTAGCAAGTGAAAGCTCTCAAAGAGAGAAAGCCCAATCCTCTTATGTGGCAAAGGACAAGCTCAAGTGATGTGTAACTTATATGTGGCAAACGTTCCCGAGGGCGGCATGGATGATGCTAGGCATAGAGATTTATTAAACAACACGTTGAATATCTTGTCAAGTTTTAATCTCTTTGGACGGAGCCATAATTAGGTATAGCTAAATAAATAAACTACAACCCCTTATGATGGATCATGTGGCCAAGCAAATGACTGCACAAGAATTATTAAGACATAAAGTCCCACCATAGCATTACACTCTAAGGTCCCCGATACTAATACCCTCATAATATAACTTCATGACTCGGTCTCAGGTTTACGTGTCCTCCCAAGTCTCCATCAATTCATTACACTACGGTGTTCTCCTATGAGCCCATAAAGGTGAAGTGTTGTGCAGTCGACGTTCGCACAACACCATCATAGAATCACATAAAAGATAAACTCTTGACAAAATACCAACACATGTCATATATAAATCATTGCCAATTCATCCTATGCCCTCAGGAACATACGGGAACTACTCACAACGTGCGAACATGATCATATTCAGTGGCATAAGTGGTACAACACAATCTGAAATTATAACTTCACCACCAAATAATGACAAGTACTCAATCACAAACATGAATAGTAGCACAAGACAAGTATCTAGGGTATAGCAACTCTCAAACTGCGAGGGGAACGGAGTGGATCACGGTGATGATGATGGTGATGGTGCTGGTCTTGATGGGGGTGATGATGTAGAGGCCTCCTCCCACGCCAAGGAGGAGAGGTGATGACGATGACGATGATTTCCCCCTTCTCCGGAGTTCCGGAGCAGCAGGATCTGACCCCCCTCGGAAGGGATCAGGAGTTTCGCCGCCGCCGCGACCTCGGATGGACTTGGAAAAATTAGGGCGTTACTTTTCGGGCGAGACGAAGGCGTCGATAAAAAGCCCCAGGCGAGGAGGTGCCCGAGGCACCTTTGGGTGGGTCCCACGCGGCCAGGTACATGGGCCGCGTGGGCCACCCCCATTTGGCCCTCGTGGCTCTCCTCTCTTCGGTCTTCTTCCCTCTGCCTTTCTCCCGATGAAAAACTGACGCAGTATTTTTCCTTTTATTATTTGAGTTCCTGTAGCTCCTGAAACATTAAAGACAAGAAAAGGGGTTTTCTGCCTCCCAGAAATTAAATACCAAAAATAGGGACTTTGTATGAAAGTCCCCAAAATCATCTAAAACATGTAGAAACAATCATATAATCATGCAAATAACATTCTAGTATGATACTAAAAGTTATATAAATGATGATATAAAATGCACGTATCAATCCCTCTTTGAATCCCCGCAGGAGGTTCGATTGTTCTGAGATAGGTGCCTAGCGTCATCAGCGCCCCGGCTGGCTCAGTAGGTATGGGGACTCCTTCCACGTCGACTGCCATAAAGGCTGGATCTAGGTTTCGAGTGACCGCTGCATGATCTACGTCTCCGAGGTTTATGACTCGTGACCTATTTGCGCGGTCGTTTCTGCCTGTTGAACTCATAGATAATGCTCTTCGCCGAGCACTCGATATGCTGGCCAGCTTTTTGCGTTCTTCGAGTACTGCTCGGTAGTTCTTCAACCGTATCGATTCTTGCCACTGAAAGTATTGTAAGGTCAATGCCTCTTCTGGGTTGCGTTTGCTGGTAGCATTGTGCAGCTTTCGATTACTTTGTTCACTTTTTTCGCCATCTCTGCGGTGATGGTCAGCATGGTTGTTCCGTCAGGCATGGTGACTGTGCAAGGGTATTCTGTAGGTTGACGGCATGCTGCAGCTGTCGGCGTTTCTGCTGTACTCGCGGTGTAGACCTGATAAGGTACCACCCGATCTTCTATCCATGTGCTGTTAACGCGCATTATGGATTCGGCGTCGTCATCCAGGCTCATGTTGGAGTTGCTGTGCTTGCTGGGGTTTTTGCTGCAATCGAGTATATCCTCGAGTGCTTTGTCTAGGCTATCTGCGTCGCAGGTGAATATCTCGCGGCTTGCACGGATTTCTGGGCCGTTGAGATCGGCAAGGTATATGTTGTCATCTACGTTCTCCTCGTTCCCCGCAACGTTGTTGCAGTCGACGATGTTGTCGAGTAACTCGGTTGAGTTGTTTGGGCGGTACGTAGATTCGATCTCGCTTCTTTCAAATCTTTTGGCCACCTCGTCACGGAACTCTTGCGAGTTCATGGATGTTGCAGAGTCGCTTGGCGATTGGATCGGGACGATCTGTGACGATGTCGCCGCCAGGACGGATGGTGTTGGAGTCGAAGCGTTGTCGAGTGTCTCCGTGTCGAGTGTCTCCATGTCGAGTGGATCTAACAGGTCCTGCACACCATCTTTATCGACAAAGAAGTTAAATTCTCCAACTGTAATATTCAAACCTGATTCGAGTCCGGCAAAGGCTTGTTGAGCCTCCATCGAGTGCGGTGTGAGCCTCCTTGGAGATTTTGGCGAGTGATCGCTTTTTGAGTTGATGCTGGTCGATCTTGTCGGCGAGTTGCCGTTTGCAGCGGTGGTCGGTGATTTGCCGTTTGATGATGTAGTAGGCGAGTTACCTTGTGCAGATGCGATCGGCGAGTGGCCGCTTGATGATGAAACCGGCGAAACCGTGAGCCTAATACTACCTGTTCCCACAGACGGAGCCAATTTTCGAGGTGTGCCCTCGGCAATTCCCATGGTTGCTATACCTAGGGTTGATTGTGTGGTAGAGAACGCGTAGTATCGGTGGAATCGATGGCTGACAAGCTGGATTTACCCAGGTTCAGGGCCCTCGAGTGAGGTAAAACCCCTACTTCCTGCTTGTCTGTGTTTATGGTATGAATATTAGGGTTACAAGGGTTCGGCGAGCTACTGATCTCGTCGAGGTTTTGGTGGCTATGGATTGCTTGTCCCTGATCGATCACCCTCCCAGCCTTTATATAGGAGGCTGGGTCTCGGGAAACATAACCGACCAAGATTACATATTATGGAAAGTCTTAACCGACTATGATTTAATCTAACTTGGGAAGTACTCTTCGTCTTGGGCCTCCCTTCATGGGCTTCGATTAGTCCTTGGGCTACTTTGATCATCACGTGCACCAGGTAGCTTCATGCTGGGGTACCCGTGGAGCATAACCTCGTCAGCATCGATGTCCACGGACGCATCGTTCATCAAATCAACGAACGAATTGGTATCGTCGATCGCTGGGATGCTACAAATTAGAGCAAAACCGCGTTCAGATACGCTGCAGCATCAACTGTAGATCGAATTCGTCGCCGTGGACAGATACATACCTCGGGTTTGTAGATGGCGGCGGACCCATGGCGGCGGCGGCGGTGGCGGCCAAATCGGGGGCTTTGGCGGCAGCGGCGGAGGTGGGGACCCTGATCTTCCGCACAGGCGCCCTCTTGGTCCCTCTGCCGGGTTGCGCGGATGGGGAATCGGCAGCGGCGGCGCTAGCGGCCAAGGCTTGGGCCGCGCCCCGCGGTTCCGAGCCGCCTCCGCTTCTTGCCGGACGCATCGGCCCCTGTAGCGGCAGCGGTGGCCGCGGTGGGGCGGGAGCGGGGCCGCGGGGGCGGCGGCGGCGGTCTTGGGACGTCGGAGCAGAGGAAGAAGGAGAATCGGCGGCGGCGGCGGAAGGGGGGAATTGCGCGGGCTGAAGTTTCACTCCTGCCAACGCGTGAACGGGATAGGGTTTGCCCTTCGGTTCGGCCGCCAAAACGAAATTTCCCAGGTTGGAGGGGCGAATTGCCGGGCGCCCTCAAAAAGTTTTACGGGTTCGCGAAATTTGAGGGTTTCCGAACCGTCTTTGGCAGTTATTTTACGGTTCTGCGCGGTTTGAGGGCTCTGTTAGAGATGCTCTAAGGACTTGCCTCCCATTATGACTAGTACTCCCTCCATTTCTGAAATAGAAGCCTTTTTAGCTTTTTCTTGATTTGTACGTATCTGGATATATTTTACTGTATTGATTTACTCATTTCATTTCGTATTTAGTCCACAGTGAAGTGATCAAAACATCTTATAATTTGGAACGGAAGGAGTCTTGTTTTACACTAAGTATTTCCAATCTGTTTTCCTCATCGATTCACTATAAAAGTGTGTTAAGGGTTGAGTTTTTTTCCTATTGGAATCTAACCTCTACTTGTTGTATCCATTAGTTGTAAGATTATTATTATTATGTATCTGCCTAATAATTGTCGTCCTTTTGTCCAGTAGGATATGCAGGTGCTTCAAGTGCATTGAAAAGGGCATATTAGCCGTCGACTGAACCATTTCTATACTTAAGTACAATTATCCTTAATATTTAATGCAAGGATATCACAAATTTCATTTTTCAAGAAAGTGTTCAACATGCGCTGAATTTGGATATAAATATTTTATATTTTCTAAATACCATATGTTCTGTGACTTGTTATTAGATGATGTACAAGTGTTAAATAATGAAAAATAATAATGTTATTAGAGGATGTCATAATCAATTAGAAAATAACATATCTACAGTTAGCAGAATTAATTTAGATCCATGCAATTTCCTGAGTGTAAGTACAAAATTCATTTAGACATCTCAGTGTGAGGCACGCATTCTGGAGATTTGATTAAATACACGCATTTGTGTACATTAGGTAAGATGGTTTGATATTGATGGCAAACATGACAAGGAGGACACCAAAATCATAAACTACATTGATTTTGGACTTGAACTAGCCACAAGGTGAGCCTCAAATAAAGTCGTAGTTTCCAGTTTTTTTTTTGAACCTTTAGTTTCCAGTTTTTCATCAATTCAGTTGACTATACTTAGTTTTTAAATATGATTGTTAGGGTGGGCAAGGACAAACCAACCAACGACGTTGACAATTCCTCACTTCAGATAGCTGCAAACTGGCAGGCTAATAAGAACTTTCTAGTAAAGGTCTGTTACACATATTTATTAATATGCCTTCAAATTCCATGCCTCGACCATTAGAGTTCGTTCTAAATCATGCGGGGACTGAAATAGTTTCTTGACATCATTGCAAAAATCTTTGGAGTAGTTAGTTTCTACAATACATACCATTTCTATTTTAATTGGCGGAAGCCATCACCGTGGAGTAACATATTATGAATTAGAATTTTGGAGTGAATTTTAATTCCTTGTGTGTATTTATGTATTCAATTATTTCTGATATTAGTTGCCTGTTTCTTAATAGGGCAAGTTGGGTCCCTCCAAATCATCTGTAGCTTTGGCATTCAAGTCCTGGTGGAAGCCGTTGTTTACACTTAGCGTCACAGGTTTGGAAACCTTCTCATTCCTAGATATAGCAATAGCAACACTTTGTGCTTCTGATCAACTGAAAAAAATGAAAGGACCTTCTGCGTTTGATAAGTGGGAATGCATATTGCTACACTATAGTGAAGTAGACGAAAGTAAGACATGCTAAAATTAACATGACTGTTATTTTTAAGGCTGACAATAAGAAATCTCACTGCGTACATAGATCATTCCACGGCAGAAATCATCTATTTTAACTGAAACGACATTGTAGCCGATGCCCACCGTCACTGATGACTGCCACAACTGTGTTTCCCATTTTGCAGCTGTAAAAGATCATTCCAAGGGTACAACAACATATGGATTCGGAATTCATGCTGGCGATCTAAGAAACAGCGATGCCGATACACATCTCCAATCATAAGACTATATACCGTTGTTTCTATCGCTATGACATGAAGAACTACTAGTAAAGTTCCTTAATTTTTCCCTGAGGCAAATATATACTATCATTGGAGTCGTATCACTATTGTTTCCTGAGAAGCATCTGTATATTTCCTGAGAGGATATATTTGACATGAAGAACTACTAATAATTCTGTTTTCTTTACTTGCCCAATGGTAAGATTTGTATGGAGCACAGTTGCACATTTGGAGTGCCATGTGATATCTCCAGTTGACGTAGAACAATTTGGATTATTACGGATCCATCGCCTTAGGTCGGAACACCAGAATCCAATTCATGTTGTTTTCAGCATGAATGGTAGAAACACCAGAATCCAATCCAATATTACATATCCTCTGCCTCGCTACACGCTGATACAGCCACTCTGCTTTTTGTCAAATAATAGTATATCCTTTCCAAACAAGGAACCACGGCCCAGGACTCTTGAAATCTGAAATGAAGAAGTTGTTCACCGAATCTCTGAATATTTCGGCGCCTCATTCAGACATTGCAGAGTTCCTGGCACCTTATTTGAAATGCTTAACCCTTTCTCCACCTCTGTTCCCAACAGAAGATAAATAATGATATAGCTTCCCATTATCCAGACACCTTCTGTGCTGCTACTGAAACAAGAAACTCCTACTCCTTGGCAAACCCAACTGATATGGAATCTGGCTGGCACAAACTTGGACCGGCCAGTCCACCATCTGTATGCTGCCTGCCTAAATAAACGGAAACTAGCCGAGACATGCGTCAACATGCAGCCCAGAAGTGCACCCCTGAAGAAACCATTGCAGGATTGAAATACATTCAGTCGGTAGTAGCACTTACAGTTACAAACAATACAATGTTGTATACGCAGCCTCTGCACAAACAAATGGGGAGCCAATTCTCGCACCACCATAATCTGGTGCTTACAGGACCATGATCTAAGAGCAACATCAATTTACATGGCTTCATAAAATTACTCGACGGATAAACACCACATGAATGGAAGCACCGCATCACTGTATTTTTTTCATCAAATAAGTGCACATCAGAATAAATTGGTTTAGCAGGAACTAGCAACATAAATAGCATGTTTAAGTGTCATAAGGTTCCAACATAATACGACATTAAAATAACAACTACAGAGATAACTAATAAAGTCATGACAAATCAAAAAACTGGTAAGCCTTTTTCCTTTTGAAGGGATCATCTTGATCCAAATCATGGACACAGAAATACATAGCGTGGCGATGAGACCAATCTTTTGTAAAATGAAGCTGGGCATCTCTTGAGGCCTTACTATCCAGCCGAAGCATCTTACGCTGTTGTGCAAAAAACTCCTCACTGTAATCCGTTGAATTAACTTGCAAAATCATTAACTCTAGCACTCTGGCATTTAGCACAAAGAATGTGGCGAAGTCAACATGTGATTTAATTCCTCGATAATATCGCCAAGCAATTGTCTTCACACAGATGTCAAATGATCTTATAAGATCTTGGTGTTTACGACACCAGAAGTTGGGTTTCCCTGGACCAGTAGACTGAAAAAATAGAAAGTTAAAACTAATCATTCCAGATGAGTAAGTAGAGCAAATAAGCACTGGACACAAGAATTTTCACCTCAATGTACAACTTCTCCAAGCACGGAAAGCACCTCATCAAGTCAATAACAGCATCCAGACTAAGAGCATGCAGATCAACAGCTAAAATCTTGACAGTGCGCACCGTTGATATTAGGCTATCAACACACAATCCCTTCATGAAGCATGGAAGACAACATTAGGCCATCTATAAGTGCAGATAATATGCAAGTCATAAGCAAATATAAACGGGGCAAGAATGCTCTTGAAGGATAGCAATATCTACCTGAATAACTGTCGAGTCAAACGGTGTGGCATCAAATGTTAGTCTGCTACTATAAGTAGAAGAAAGGTAACCTAGGGTCTCCAGTTTAGGCGCGGAGATCACTGATATCTGCAGGTGTGCATGGATATCGATCAACATCTTAAGACAAGGGGCATTCTCGATGATGAGCTCCTCAAATCGGAGCCCTCCATTACGATGACCAGAACCTTCCACGCCTATGCTTCTAAGGGTAATGGAGTTGATTCGGACACAACGGAAGCCAGAACTATTTGTAACCAGCAAGCACTCCAAAGCAGGGCAACTAGCAATCATGGCGTGCAGCGAGGATTCGGAGATGGTGACACGTCCAAGACCGAGCTTTTTAAGCTTTGGGAAGTGAATCGCTTGGGTGGTGCTGTCAGGGAGATAGCAGTATCCTATAGTGGCAACACAGAGGGTGTCACAGAAGCGGAAGACGGCTGCCGGCAGTGGCTGCCGCGGTTCCGGTGGATACGGTAACATGGGTCTGAAGCTGTAGAGCTCAAGCTCCTGGAGGTTGTCGAGGGCAGGGTACCGGAGCCAGGCATCGGCGGTGGTTTCTTGGTCGCCGTGGAGGTGGTACAAGGGCGCGCAGAAGCGGCGGCCGGGGCCTGGATGTGCGGAGAGGACGCGTGACACGAAGGCGTCGAGGTGATTCTCATCTTCGCAGCGCCAGTAGTGCTCGAGATTCAGAGGGGCAGATCGCCAGAGATGGCGCCACCGGGAGGCGAGGATCTGTGGAGATGATGTCCCCAAGGATGCCGTCGGGTAGGTGGCTGATACGGTCGGCGGCGACTCCCTCCGCTCCGGGCAGCGGCGGCTCTTGCCCCTCCATTCCGGAATCGCCGCCCACCGCAGCAGCCGGCGGCGCTAGCTTCCTCTTGCTCGAGCTCTCACGACCGGCCTCGAGGACGCTGTCGGGGAGGTCGGTGATCCTGGTCCTCCGTAACAGCCGGCGCCTGGAGCGCCGCTAGCTTCCTCTTCCTTCGACTAGGACGTGCAGCTTCCATCTCCATGGCCGGCGGCGGCCTATGCGTGGTACGGGCAAACACTAGAGGTGGATGCTACGGCTCGTCACGTGGAAGGTAGCTAGGGTTTGGCCGCCGTCGCCGGAGCCGAGACGATGTAGATGAGCGCGGCGGCGGTTTGCATTTGGGGGAAAATTGTGGAGACTGGAGAACTGTAGTGTGAGTGTCACGGAATTATTATTACTCACTACTGGATCATTTAGACGCGCGTTGCCGCGCCCGTCCATTAGGTAAGTAATGATAAAATTGTCTACTACCTCATTCACAAGAAATAATGATAAAATTTGTATGTTGTTATTTTGATATAGCACATAAAAGACATGGTAGTGTTCCAAAAAAAAAAAAATGCAAACGAAAGTCTAGATACCATTATCCCAGTATCACTGATCTCTAAATGAAAATCATCGGTCATGGTTATTGAAATGTGTAGTCTAGATACCTTTATCGCAAAATTCCTTCCTTTAAATGCAAATGATCAGTCATGGATATTGAAATGTAGCAGCCTATTCCAATATATTACCTGAATTAATTACAAATTTGACATACACATGTTGAATGAAACAACAGTACCAACGGGAGTTGTTGTTCATCAAAGGTTGATCTAAAAGATCCACTTCCTCTTTCACTTCCACATGCACACCCACTATTTTTGTACAAATTAGAGCTTCAACCATTAAAGGCACCTCTTGTGCCTATAATCACTTCACACTATGTCAAACTTTTGATAAACTTCCAACACACACGTGCCCCTGAGTGCCGACTTTCCAACAACATAAAGAACATATGCGAAAATAATACCCTGCATGTTGGAAAAAATTCTGGCTTTTATCTTTCTCATGTATGCGACTTTGCTCAACATACAATATAGTGCTACCTTATATCCCAGATCATGTAAAACACGCTCTACTATTATCATTTATCCAAAATTCATGTACTTATGAGCAATTGTAAAATAACACGGTTGTAGGTCTAGCAATGCCACTGACGTACACATATGCATGGATACTTGTATGAACTAATAGATGCCGTATATGAAAGTACAAAAGGCACTGACCTGGCCGTCCGCCATTGCAAATAGTCAGTTCAGGAATTCAACATTCCAATAAATCAGATCAGACACTAATATTTGACGGAACAAACTGGGTAGAACCAGGATGAGCACAGCCTGCAGAAAATGAGATTGCAAATTTAAGATATTACAGTTGGTCAAGGATATATTTTTGGTTGAAAGAGGGGGTTTTTGCTGGGTAGAGGGAGATATTACAGTTGGTTAAGGATAGTTGGCCCTTAATTCTCGATCTTGATCGATCAAGCTCCTGTAAACAGCAGGACCACGGAAGGAGGGCACGCATCCGCATCAGCTACCGCCCCTGCATCCAGAGATGGAACATCAGTTGCCAACCGCTCCGATTTCTCTTGAATGTTTGAGCGAGAAGGGGAATGAAGGGAGCGTGAGGTGAGGATAATATATATAGAGGTGAAGAGAAGAAGAAGAGGCAGCAGTAACGCACCCTTCAGCGTTCGCCGCCGGCCAGTTCTACACGATGGCTGCCATTAAAACTGATAATTTTACTGCTTCCTTTGACGCCAACGCACCATCTTCAATCAGCAGCGCTCCTTCGTGTCCCGCAACCGCTACAGATCCTGAGAGTCAAGAACCTCAATTATCGGCCTGCATCAGATCGCACGCATGGGCCACGCGCGCGGCGTCGCCTGGCGATTCCCCTCCCTCGCTGCATCGCCTCATGCATCGCCGTTTCCCCTCGACCCCATCGCTGTCCCAGTTTTTTTCTATCCGTTTGACCGTGGCCTCGACATACTTGGGCTTTTAGTGGGGATTTGCGGCCCAATACACCATAGAGCACCAATTTGATGCCCAGAGCAGCATCCTCAGGGATAATCGGCCCAGTGCGTCAGTGCAAGCCAATCCAACGGCCAGAAACAAGGGCAGAAGCAGATCTGACGGTCGAAATTGTCCAAAACGTGAGAATGGTGTGGTTAGCCTCCTAGATGGCTCAGTTATAATATATCCCTAATATAAAAGTTGAGCAAAATGGGGCTGAGCCTAATATAAAAGTTGAGCAAAATGGGGCTCTCTCAGCCCCCGGCTACTGTTCATTTCTGTAGCAAATGAACAGTGTTGACAGTAGCCGGTGGCCCCACCTGTCAGCCTCACGCCGCGCCGACAGTTCGCAAAAAGGGCCACGCGATCCCAGATTTATTACAACGAACCCCCCGAAGGACTTAGTTGTAATGTCTGGACAATACAGAGACTTTTTTAGAAAAGCATCAGAACTCTCCCTTCTTCCTCCTTTCTCCTCACGCGACTCCGGAGCCACCGCCGCGCCGCCCCGCCGCCACGGCCCTCCCCGCCCGCATCGGCGGCCACGGGAGGCACCGCCGCGACGCCCTCCACCTCCTCGCCGCGCGCCGCGTCCCGGGGCGCCCGCGTGGAGCCGGAATCGTCGTCGGCGTGGTCGCGTTTTCCGCCGCCGCGGATTGGTCGCCGCCGGCGAGCCCTTTCTCTCTCGCGTGCGCCGCCGATATCGCCGCGGCCGCCGGCGCGCCGCGCCATCGCGCTGCTCCTCCCCCGGCAGATCGACGCACGCGGGCTGCGTCGCCCCCGCCTCCTTTCCCTCTTCTCCTGCCAATCCCCTCGCGTCGCTCCTCCCTTTGTCCTCCAGTCGCCGCCACCGTGCTCCTCCACCACTCCCCTCCCTACGTCTTCTCCTCTCCCAGCATGCCACAGCCATAGGCGTGCTCTCTCTGTGGCGCACCCGGAGAGGTGAGAGCAGAGCAGCCCCGCTGCGGGCTATGCAGTCGTCAGGTGCAGCGGCTGGAAGACCGCCGGCAGCAGCGCAGCACCGGCGCCCGCACCGCCGCAGAGGGACGTCCCGTCACCGTGACGAGCAGGTGGCTCGACCCGCTTCAGTTCGAAATCGTCGGGGTCGTCACTTCTCCGTCCACATCGACGAGCTCGAGGTGCTGCAGCGCGCCGAGTCACCTCGACGCCGACTGGATTTTCCCCTGGGCCACCTGAAGTTGCCTCCGCTGCCCCGCCTGTCGTCACCAGTAACAAGGTAAATTCCTAATCCCGTTCCCCACTGCCCTCATAGTTGCTATGTTTGCTTGCTGTGTGTAATCGTGCGTGATTGCTTGATGTTTGCTTGCTGCGTGTAATCGTGCTTGATTGCTTGCGGTAGGGCTGCGGGCTTGAATTTCTTTCCGCTTCCTTACTAGGTGTTGTACGTCCCCAATCCCATTCCTCTTAACACATCACCACTGCATCCATTGTTGAATCTGATCAGGCCACGACCATTGACGCTCAGTTGTTCGAGTTAATTTAGTAGTAGGTGTGGTACAAGCCGTACATATCGTCCTCAGCATCGAGCCGCCGTCGACTGTGGAAAAAATGGGCATATATGTTAGCAGCACATCGAAGCACCACTGGAGGGGACACCATATCTGATGGCCGAAACTGTTGTGCTCATTGTGTGTTCTCCTTGCCTTGAGTGCAGTTCCATTTCATTTTGATTGAAAATTTTGAATTTGTGATGATTCTTCTGTTGTGCTTACTTTATTTTGTGTTAGATAGACATGAGCATGTATTTGATGTATAGAATATATTGCAGAAGGAAGATGAAGGCGGTCAGATGAGCTATTTTATCTAATGTGATTAGTGAAGTCAGTCAAGAGGAAGTTCCGGAAAAAAGGAGGTTTTCATCCAGGTATCAATAAACCTGTAGTGTTCTAGAGCGAATATATATGGTTGAGTCATCTTCGTGTTTTTTATTTTTGTTTGTTGTCGACTATATTTAATTAATTACAGTTTGGAGTACCTTTGCTCAAGCATTTGTTCAGGGTCCATATTTCTCCTCAATTTATTTTCAAAGGTCATAATCCAATTTAGTTATTTAATTGAGTTTGAGGTCCATGTTATTTGTTTAATCCAGAAATTCAATGAGTATTAAACTCTTGGTGGTTGCTGCCTATTCATCTAGAAGTTAGTTGTTTATACAGAATTCGGCTGGTCAATTAAGTTAATGATTTAAAGTCCAGTAATGCATTCTTGGTTATATTTGGGGTATGTGGTTTCCTTGCACAGACCTGAGTTTTATATTTAATAGGGATTCAATTTGTAGGATTTGTTATTTTGATTCAATTGTTATATTTGAACACAAATATTAGTTTCAAATAAATAAGATGCTTATGCGACATATATTTTTGAACTCCTTCTTTTCATGTATGTTCCTGTATTTCTACTCAAAACTACTACTCTGGCACCACCATTCATAGTGCATTCGGTTCAGTATGCAGGGCGCGCAACAGTCGTGTGACAGGGAATGCAGTAGTCGAGGCAGCACCATCACATGGTTTGTGGTCGCAGACGATCTGCAAGGGTGCACCCAGCAGTATAGATCGGGTGCAGCCAGCAGTAGAGATTGGGTGCAGCCAGTGGTAGAGATCGGGGACACTACCCTCAGCAGGCGGGTCATCGCCAACGTCCCTACATTTTGGCCTCCCATGCCCAGATGAAGGTTAGACCCAGGTGAGGTTATGATTCTTTTTAATTCACATTTCTAGATCTGTAATCATCTCCACTTTACATGTTTCATGTTTTTGTGCATATCTTAGAATCCTAAACCCAAGGATCCAATTTCTATTGCTGTTGTAACAAAGACATCATGTTGTTTTAGTTTCCAAAGGTTATTTATTATGATTCTGTTTCTTTGCTATTATAGGTGTTTACTACCTCTAACCTTTTAATTCATTGTTTCTGAATTTTTGCATGGTCAAATTCACAAATCACTACTATGTCCATGAAAAATGTTATAAATAGTATAGTGATGAAATAAGCAAAATAGGCTGCTTTGAACATATTATTATTTTGGACGTGATTTCCCTTTTTTATGTACAAGAAGTGAGAAGTGTTAGGTGCACAGAAACATAGAAACATACCCTTTGTACGTCTTACATGTGCCATCCATTCTCTGGGGAAGTATTACTTTGTCCAGTTTAGTAAATAAAGTCCATTATTTGAAGAAGTATTTCATTCCAGATTTGAGAAATCTGCTAATTCTACTGTCTTGGTTGTATTAGCTTTTGTGTTTGTAGCAATTGCAAGTTTCAGAACTATCCAGTTGAACTTTTTGTTTTGTTCAGATATTCAGACGGTGCACTTCAGTTGAGAACTATAGAACCTACAAGCATATCTTTAGCTTCACGAATATATATGTTAAATTACAGAACCTACAAGAATAACTTTAATGGTTGTCATTTCGTTGAGAACTACAGAACCTACAAGCATATCTTTAGCTTCACGAGTATACATGTTAAATTAGATAGCTGAATCAGTGTGCATACTGATTTTCTTCATACCCAGTAGTTTCCATTAGTATACTTGCCCGTTAGTATACTTCCCTTGGTATATACTGAAATGAAATAATTTACTTACATTCTAGAAGATGTCTTGGCTAATTGTTCTCTGGATATGTCAAGCTGCTTGCTTTTCCCTATTGGTTCATGAATTTCCTTCTTGCTTGCATTTTATTTTGCTGTTTTTCGTATCGTTGGGACTCCCATTCATTTAGTTCTATTGGCTTTCAAAAAACACTTGCAAAATATATTAAGATTGAGTATGCAAGTGTCCAATTTACTTGATATTTAATATGTGTTTACATAGTTTCGTACTCAGGACAGTGGACATCGTGAAAGGAGCTTATATTCAGTTAGCTATTACTGTCGATTCATGTTCTTATTTCTCTTAGGCATATTTGGGAATGTCTTATACTTAATAGTCTCACTTATATCAAATTCTGGAGTATATTTTGTATATGCAACATGATTATCGCATATGCCCTGGTATTGTAAATCCCCATTTGCTCTCTATTCATTGGTCAGTTATACACATTGGATTTAGTTTCTGATCCTAGATTGCATAGATGAACTGACAGTGTTTCTTATGCAAATCAGGAATGCCTTCTATCACCCCAAAACTTGCAGCAAGGGTGTGTCGTGTCGCCACGCCAAATTCAACTAGGGTCACTCAAATTTTTCATAATATATAGTTTCACGTTAAAAAAAACCTACATGAAATTCGTCACCAAGGGCGCGGCGTGTCGCCGCGCCGATTACAACTAGTAAAATTCTAAGCCCAACAGGTAAGAGCATCTCTAACAGAGCCCTTAAAACACGAAAACCCTTAAAAATCCGGCGACTTTACGAGTCGAGACCTTTTTTTAGCCATAGCAGAGCCTGTAAAAGTTTGCGAAACTGTAAACGTTTTAAAGGCCCCCTTAAACGCGAGCCTCCGACCTGTATCTTTAACAGATTTGAGGACCATATACAGGACACGAACTGGCCGGAATTCTTCGTCCTCTCCCCACGCCGTCGTCCGTACCAAATACTCAGCTGTCGATTCCTTGCGCCTCCGGTAAAATCTTGCACTGCCGTTCAAAGATTCACAGTCGCCGCGCTTGACATACGACCGTGCAGGCGAAAGCCGGCTCCATACATGCCAGAGCGAGCTCGACCGGAACGACGGACAACCAGAACGAGCTCGACCGGAACGATGAGGTCAGAGTTGGCCACTGACAGCACGGAGGGGCTTCGTGTGTGCGCCGAGAAGTTAGCTAGCTGAGCTCCTGATGGATCGATTGGTCTTCGTGCGTGTGCCGGCAGCTAGCTGAGCTCCGGATGGATGGATCGATTGATGCACCGCAGCTAGCTAGTTGAGCTCTTTTGGATCGATCGATAGCTAGACCAGTCACGCACACACGCAGCACGACGGCGGCTGTTGTGCGCATCTGGTATATGAATCGGTGGAGTGTAGTATACGAAGGATTGGGGAATATGTGAGGTAGAAGAAGACTACAAAGAATATTTAGAGAATATTCTGTTTTACAGTTCGGTTATATGGGTACTGCTATGGCGTGCGTCGTTTTCGCGCAAAAAATGAGACGTTCGTGAACCTTATAATGGTTTTAAGTTATAATGGTTTTAAGGTTCCGCGGTTTTGAGAGCTCTGTTAGAGATGCTCTAAGCCCGGTACAGAACTAGCGGGCCGAGAAGTAAGTTAGTGCTTCCAGTCTTCTAGTCTTAGCTTTCCTTTCCTCGTAGCTAGTTCTCCTTTTTATTTTTTGACAGCCGGCTCCTCCTGGTGTCAGACTGTCAGCTCGTCTCACAATTTCTCCCCCGATTTTGGTTTTGCCTACCAACTTGATGCTGTTGCTACGGTTGTTTTGACGAGTACGGTTATTGTTATTAGTGGTAAGGATTTCCCGCCGTTAAATCTAGGGTTCAACAATATATAGGTGTTGCTGTCCATCTCTGATGACACGAGGATCACTCCGTGGGCACCCTAAGCCCTCAGGATACTCTTCCTACCTTGCATCGATGGCGAGGCGCCGTCCAGAAGGAACTCGACGGCCCCGATGAAGAGAGGGAGCATGCGCCCGCCGGTACATGAGACGATGGTGGTGCTAGAAGAGTAGAAGATTGCACATCATGTACGGCGTGCGAATCGGGGCAAGGCGGCTGTGGAGCGTCAGATGAAGCTGGACTAGGTGGTTACGGCCGGTGGCAGAGCTAGGGGGGACCAGCGGGGCCCTGGGCCCCTATCATACGGTGCAGCAAGGGATAATAGCAGGTTAAGTGTAGATTATATGGTATAATATATAGAGACTAGCAAAATGCCCGTGCGTTGCTACGGGCTATTTACCAGAAGCACATACATCGACTTATCATTTCAATAGAATGACGAAGCACTTAACTTATTTGTGAATTGATGGTATATTTTCTACCTTTATTTATATAGATGCACATAAGGCATAAAATATGAAGGTTGTTTGATTATTCAAAATGAAAGTAGTTGAAGTATTTGTTAATAGTACTCCGATACTATATCTATAGTACAAAATAATTAGTTTATGTGTTTCTTTTTTGGCCAGTCGCCAAATCTACAAGCGTCATAACCCCAAACTTAGGGGGCATCAGATTTTCTAGCCATGTCCTACATCATTCAGAGATGTAGACATTACTACAGCAGCACACCACTACTCATTAAGTCTTCAAAACCAGAGATGGAAGTACTCGCATTCTTGCCATGCTCTGTGAGATGATAATGTCGAAGACAGCGGGTGATTCCCCTGCAGAATATATGCATATTCAAGCTACGTATCAGAACATCAGTGGATGCTGCAATCTTAAAGATTATAATGATTTTTCTGCACCATCTGCTCGTCTTTAGTTGTAGTCAGAAGAGTACAGTCTCCTGTAAATGGAACCGAGTCAGCAAAGCAGAATGAAACAAGAACCAAAATCAATGTTTAGTAGTTCATACCCTAAATATAAGAATGAATCGAAAAGTCTAGAAGACTGATGTAGTTTTAGGATAGCAGCTCCGCCGTAATACCAGCAAACACACCAGCCGAGCAGGAGCACACACATACCGCTGATCTACAGAAGCCTCGGAGCGACAAGAAACCAGAGCAAACGACGACCACCGGCACCTCCAGTGCAGTTGCTTCCCTCGCCGCCTCCCTCTCCGCCCCACCCTCACACTACCAAAATAGTCTCGATCTACGACGTTTTGGCGACGACGTTCTTATAACGTCGTGTGTTCCGTCGTGGTGGGTCGAAAAGTTGATTTTGCTCTCGACGTTTTGGGTTTTCTGATAATGGGTCGGGTGCGCGCGACGTTTTCCATATGTTTCGTCGTAGATTTTCATCCCGCGGCCCAGTAGCCGAGTTACGTTCGACGAAACTTGACAGAACGTTGCGGATGTTGATTCTAAAATAATGCATTCGGACTATGCTAGACTTACATAAGTTTTTATTACGGGAAAGAGATGACGTGGAATAAACACGGCAAATACATCACATTACATATATATTACTCGATCTTCAACACGGCAGAATTACAAAACCTAGATACTACCTTTTGGAATCTAGCTATTTCGAATTGCTGAAACATAAACATATACAGTGGGAAACTATGCATCCGATGGCCCTGGGATCTCCCCTGACTTTGCGATCAGAGCTTCCTTGTACACGAGCGCTAACTCATTTTGCAGTTTCCCAACCTGCCTCGTCAGGTCGAGGTTGCTGGCCATCATCTTCTTCAGATCTTCCAGCAACGAAAGGATCGCTTTGTTGGTCGCTTCTCCCTTCTGCGCCAACTCCTTTCTGGCTTCAATCACCTTGTCGACATTGTCGCAAGCGAGTTTCAGGGCCGCTTCAATCTCAGCTTCTAGGAAAGTTACCCTCTTCGCCAGAAACTCGAATGTGACTGTCTCCTCGGATGCAACTGCCCTGTACATACATGCAGTGATCGGAAGTTGATGTTAACATAAAGACAGACCTAAGAAAGATGAAAGCAGGAGGAATATTCAGAAACGGATCAGAAGCCCATGAACGGAAATGGAAATTCCCATATCTACCTCGAGGAAGCAGAGCGCTTCGCCGCTGGAGCCATGGTCGCCGCTTTTTTTGCAACAGGTTGAAGTGAATAGTAATGGACGTATGCATGCCCTAGATCTATTTATAGAAAGGCGGTGGTTACTGAACCGGGGGCGCGCACATGCACGGGTGGGCGAGTGGAGCGAAAATGCAGAGGCACGTTGCAACTTCGCATGCACGGCGAGTGGAGTTGAACTGCAACTTCACGTGTGCAGGTTTCACCAATGCGTGGTGCGTGGTCAGTTAAAAAAAACTGTGGTGTGGACGTGTGGTACAAACTGTGGTGTGGACGTACACCGGCGAAGTGACGGGACGGGACGCGTCGCATTAACGCCGGCGTCTGCGCAGCGAACAGCCTTCTCGCCTTCCAAAGCTACGACTTCGCCTGCGCGGCGGAGGCGTGTCTCACCGGGCCTTTCGTTAGCGCAGTGCCCAGCCTTCTCGTCTCCCCAAGCCTCTGTGCGGCGCGGTAGAGAGTTGTCTGCATTAAAACTCTCACCCACCCGTCTGTGCCGTCCCCCCGTGCCCTCCTAGCGCCACCGCATCCCGTCTCCAGTTCACTCGACCGGCCGGCTATAAAAGAGACACACACCATCTGCTCGCAGGAACCCACTCCGCCTGCTCGCAGTAGCCCACACACTACCACCCATCGTCACCGCTCAGTCGGACGCGCGCTATTCCTCGCCGCGCCGTAGTCACCACCAAGCTACGAGGATGAACACCGGTGCCGGGGTTGGAGGCGACCATGTACGCCGCCGGGACGATCCGGCTGCGTTGGCCGTCGTCACGCCAACGAACGCCGACGTCGCGTCAACGGACGCCGCCGCCGCCGCCACGGAGGAGAAGCTCGCCGCTGTGTACGCTGAGATTGACCAGCTCTACGAGGACGCCACTGTGGAGAACATGACCTACCGGCCATTCTATGAGGACGGCAGCGGCGATGAATCGGTACACCCCCTGTTCTAAAACTAGATTGAGTTGCTAGTTTGAGTGGCTTGGGTTAATCTCCGGTAGTTACTAGATTGATTTACTAGATTGAGTTACTAGTTTGAGTGGCTTGGGTTAATCTCTGGTAGTTACTAGATTGTTTTTCTAGATTGAGTTACATATATGTGCTTGCTTTAATCCCCCAAAAAAAATGTAGGAACCCGACGATCGCGAGATGAGTATTGATGACGTGGGGTGATGCATGCTAAAGCCCGACATGTGCTTAGGAAACTGCGGGCTGGAGAAATCCAGTACCAAGTCGGTCCCAGATGGATCTGCCCGTTCTGCAGCCAGAAGCTTGCTGCTGACCGCTCTAGTGTCCAGCAGCATGCAGACGGCCGCGGTTCGTTTAGCTCGTCGAAACCAGGCAGCTATAAGGCGAAGCACGCTGCATTCAGTTTCTTTCTCCGGGAACTGCCTTAAGTTGGTGATAATCCCCAAGAGCAAGGAATCAATGTAGCACTATTCGATAAGTATTTGAGTGTCGAACCCACGAAGAGCTGAAGATAAACTATCTATTCTCTAAAGCCCTATAACCCTCTTATATGGCCTTTTATGCAAAGCAATAAATTTGAATATGAAAGGAACTAACTAATGGAAGCAAGTGATGTGGAATGGGTTTATCTAGTAACAAGTTTCTTAGAGCAAGTTTCTCTCACAGTTTTCTCAAGCAAGTTTCTCAAAGTAGCAAGTAGCAAAGATCTCAAGTAGCAAATATCTCAAGGGACCAAATGTTCTAGCAATTGTTATTTCATTCGTGTGGTTGTCACAATTAGTGAAGCACATGTTTCAGTCTTAATTGTTTCTTCTAGGAGGGAGCCATAAATAGGTGTAGCCAAGTAAATGAGCAAATTACACAACTCTTATGATGGATCTCATGGCCAAATAAATGTGCAGCACAAGAATTATTAAGACATAATTGTCCCACCATAGCCTTAAGTTCTAGGGTCCCCCATATATATCCCCCATAAAGTAACTTCAAGTCTCAGACCACGGTTTCTCTCTACTCCGACCCGTCCTACTCAATCCATTACACTACGGTGATCATCTTACATGCATTCCCCAACATATGCGTGCACTCATACATTGTACATCAAGACAATCATAAAAGATAACAAAACTTGTATGCAACCAATCAACGAACTATTTCACTATTGCCATGAACAAATCACTTCTCAAACATAGATGGGGAGACATAATAGATCAAGGGAAAAGTATATTGCATCATACATCATGTTTGCCAAGAGTTTACAGTGGGGAGATGGAGATGATCTTGCTGTAGATGTTGATGATGAACACGCCGGAGGGGGGTGGAGCCCTCCGGAGGTGATTCCGGCGGCGTTTCCCCCCTCCGATCTTCTCCGGCGGCAGCCTTCTGACTCTCTGTTTCGTGGTTTTCTGTTTCTTCGCCGCCTCCTCTCGAAAACCCTCGGGGGACTATTTTTATAGGCGTTTTTAGGTCAAGACGAAGGCGGTGGAGAAAAGATCGACGGCTGCGGAGCCCCGAGGCCCAAGATGGTGGGCCCCACGCGGCCAGGTACAGTGGCCGCGTGGGCCACCATCTTTTGGGCTTCCGGCCTCCGTTTGCTTGCTTCCTTCGCTCCCAAGTCTTCCTCCTTCCAAAATATTGACGCCTGTATTTTTCCAAATTATTTGGATGTCGTTTGGGTCCTTGAAACTTAAAAGGAAAAAATAGGGTTTTCTGCCAGGGTTAATTCCATAAAAATAGGTGATATAGTGATATAACCCTTATATGATGCAAATATGATTGCATTTTATTCCCAAAAATCAATATATAACAGTGATATAACCCTTATATGATGCAAATATGATTGGAATATGAGCGATATAGTGCAAAGTTCATGTATGCATTTTACATGCATCAACATCCCCAAGCTTAACCAATACTCGTCTTCGAGTATGAAGGTGATAAAACTAACATGGGCTTTGCAATATAGCACTAACAATGGATATCAAAGATGATTGCTACTGCTACATAGAGTCAAATGATTCATTCTTCAAAGGAGTAGCAATATGCAAAATAGTTTATGAAGTGATATCAAGTATTCAAGCAAGGATGTTCAATGATAGTTCACAAAGTGTAACATAGAAGATAGTAATATGGACCACTTGTATGCATAATGATAAGTAAGAACAGGGCGAATCTAGAAAAAAATGGCGATGGGGTCAGCTACTATAGAGATACAGACTTCTCTTTTTTTACAAATATGACCCTCCGCCAAATGCTATTGTCAAAAATAACTCCCACCAATTTTCAGTGTCAAATATGACCCTAACTGGAAGCACAAAAGGCGACCCGTGTCTTCCAGCCAGTACAGTTGGCAGAAAGCCACATGCCACCGCAACAGTCGGCCGAATGTGTCCCCCCCCCCCCAAATGAGCAGGCAGAAGTTCCGACTCAGTGGGAGAAACGTGTCCTTTCAACAGCCGGAGAGGTCCGAAGTGACTTTCCACCGTCATGTATGGCGGGAAGACACATTCGCCTTTTGTGCTTCCCACCATGGTTAGATTTGACAAAATAAAATCAAATACACCGCCGGGGGGTCATATTTGTACAAAAATCAGAGATATGCTTGTTAAACTAATTTAATGGATTATTATATCTCCCATTACATCTCCCAACCATAATATGGCTAAATATATCCGCCTTATCTCGTCTTATTTACTCGGATTGTTGGTGTACTCTGGAATTGTTTTCCTGTCAGCCGGATCATAAGGTAGGTCATCCAATGATCCAAATTAATATCCATGGGGAGACTAGCAAAACTTTGATCCGTGACCATCATCTGTCCGTTTTCTTTTCACCACAAACCGATCCATGACCTATAAAAACTAGCGAAAACAATGCAAATTTAGACTTTGGTGTGAATTACATTTGATCTGAGAAGACTAGAAGAGGAGTTTCCATTACCGGCGTTGCTTCCTTGTCGGCGTCCTCGGCACCGGCAGCCGTCCCCCGTTCGCGTCGGCACGGGCGCACGGCGTTGCCGTATCCCATAGATCGTGAGAGGCCAAGAGACGGGGGCAGAAATTTGGGGTTCCTAGCGTTGCGTCGTGGGATGGGAGTACGAAGAGTCGCATACATGAGACACAGGTTCGATCGAGGCGACCGGCCAGGTTTAGGTTACGTGGGCCTTTTTACGAGCCCATTAAATATTCTCTCTTGTGTCGTGCAGCCTGGCTTTGATGGGGTCAGACAAAATTTTGGGATGGGTTCAGGCTCTAAATTTCTTTGGATCTCTTCAGAGTTACGTGACATCTATTGGTGTCAGCTGACACCATTGCCTGTACGGTAGCTCCGCCTCTGAGTAAGAACATGCTACATTGGTCATATAGTGTAGATGAAAATCTGAATATAAAAGGTGGACACTTTGGAAAGATGTATATGTGAGTAGAGGTAAAGCATGCATAAGTTTCATCTAACTTCCAAACTCTTCTACTTAAGTTAATGATTGCAATGTGGAATTCTTGGTGTCAAGCTCTCATTACCCCTATCATAGCATCTTGAATGATTAAAGTTTAATGTGAAAGCAAATATGAGTAGTGTGCTTGATAAAGTAAAGGTTAGGTGTCTCATGCCCCTTGAATACAAGTACCTACACCATGAGTTACTCAACTTAGGAAACAAAGCAAGTTCAAGTTATATCATTGTAAGTAATAATAGTATCATCAAGAGCGTCAACTGGGGTACCTCTTGTCCCAGGATATGGAACAAGCCCATATCAAAATGACAAGACAAACAAACAAGATGAACAACCTCAACACCCTTTTTATTTACCATTGGAATAGCTTTTTATTATAAGGTGCATCACAGACGGTTCACCATAGCATGTAAGTAAATTTCCACCATGAATGATGCATGGCTTAGATTAGCGGCCCAGGCGTCTCTCTAACCATTTATACAAACTCATTTAAACTACTTCATTTCCACCTCATTTCACCATGATAGGCATCCATAAAAAAAGTACATGATATCAACTAAATGAGATGAAGGAGCATGTTGAAAGCTTTGCATGTGACAGCACATATGGGCTAACTCCCAACCTCGGACATTTATCAAGCCACTAGCATCATAATCTTAATCACAATGGGTCATGTTTTATTTATGCAATAAAAGTAAAGTGTGCATCAAGTTCGTGAGAGCTATATAACCAACTTTTCCCATGACAATCAATAACATAAACATTTTCATTCAGAGGTATAGATAACACAAATATCATGATATACATACTCGGAATAGCATAAAGCCATTAGGTAGATATGGTGGACTCACTGGAATAACTTTGGTTGAAGGTGTTGGAAACAAGTTTTTACTTGTTGGAGTTTTTGGGCTAGCAAGAGGGAGAAAGTTGACCATCTAGATGCATGCATGAGTGTCCATAGAACTAACTAATCCATGTTAAACAAAGTAAAATAACTTTCAGCATCAAAACATGAATAAGTGATAGCTCTTGATAAAGCATTTGCAAATTATTACTCATAAACAAGCTCATGAATCATGCAACTATATGTATCATTAAAAATCAACTCAAACATCCCTTTTCCCAATAAATAAAAGCATCCAACATATTTCAACCCATATTTCCAGTAGCTCTTTCTCATATAAATGATAGTGTGGTGGTCTCACAAAATAACAATCAAACCAAAAACAAACAAAAAGACGCTCCAAGTTTATGCGATAAAGTGTTTCGATCGAAAAACAGAAGTTAGACGTGTGCAAACCGAGAGTGTGTAGGTCCAGTGGGGTTGTCTTCACATCCCAAGCTTATGGTCTTCACCATCCTTGGATAGCTCTTGGTGCATCTCCTCCAATCCCTGTGAAAAAACTTCAAAACACCGTTTCTCCCATTTTCTTTTCTGTGGGGTGCATTAGTAGTGATAAACAAATAGGTTTCTTGCTGCATATAATCCTCAAAAAATCATCATAAGAATGTCCAGAAAGTATATAATGTTGTATGCCTACTTATAAACTCATTTGAATCAAAAAGATTCAAGATAAAAGTTCAAAACATGCATAAAACAAAATGGGACAGAATCTGTCCAGAAAAACAGCAGCAGCAAAACGTATTTTTCTACCCTACCAAACTTTTCGAAAAATTCCGCAAAAATTCATGCATACAGAGGATGAAAAGTTGCAACTACAGTTCAAATATGAGCTCATTCGGAGTTACAGAATAAGAATTAAAAATCATACCGTGCACAGATTCGTGCAGGAATAAAATCTCCGAACGCTATAAGCAACTTTCTCAAACCAAAAAGGGTAAAACTTGGCACTTTATTCAAAATTCCAGAAACTAAACTAAAAAAAACTCTCTTGTTACAGCAAGAGGACACAAAGAAAATCACACATAAAAATAACCGGGTTGCCTCCCGCAAAGCGCTTTCTTTATAGCCATATAGCTAGGCTTCTTACTTGGTATCAAGATGGTAGAGTGAGGTGGCTTGGCATCCCCAAGCTTAAATTCTTGTACTTATTTGATATATGTAGGGTGATCCTAGGGGTACATCCCCAAGCTTGAGTTTTTGTCCCTCTTGATCTTGTTCATCACCCTCAATTCTTCCACCTTAAAATTCTCTTTACACAAAACTCATCATAAACTTGATTAGAGGGGTTAGTGCCTTCATAAATTAAATCCACATAGGTACAGCAAAGACATATCATGAATTGATTCTAAACATTAGCTACTGTTACTACGGTTGTGTAATGCTCCTTGATCAAAAGAACCGCACAAAACACAAGTAATGAGAGCAATGCAAAATGAAGACAGAATCTGTCAAAACTGGACAGCGAATTACTATTATTTGATCCTATCTCTCAAAAGAGGTTATTCTTTCCAAAAAAAAAGATACAAAGGTGATGTTACAGCAGTAAACAAGCACCTTGACTCAAAAACCAAAGAAGCAAAAGAACCAAGAAAGATTCAAGAGAAACAAACAAAGAAGAAAGAAAATATTTTTGTTGTTTTTGATTTAGCAAAAAGGCAAAAGAAGAAGCAAATATATACAAAAATAAAACACTCTTTTTATATAGAAAAGTTTAAATGATAGAGACTTTGCAACGGTTCCATTGGCATGAACAACACATGTTCAAGGTCGACCCCAACTTCTCCATTACTCATCCTTCTCATTTACTTTCCCAAATTTTATATAAATGAAAATCTTAAACTAATTGTTAGAAAACAGTAGGTAAAGTTATTTTGCAAGTTCTCAAGATATAAAGGTGTGTCCAAACTGAATAGGAAATAAAAGCATAGAGAGCACACCTCAAAACATTAAACCATTAACTTTTAAGTCTAACTCTTTTCCTATGCATTGGCATTTTATATATGAATAAATAACAACCCATTTGAGGTAACCAATGCATATAATGATCAATAGCTTGCATTTTAAATAACATAGAAACATAAAGGGGATTCTTATCTCTTCCTCTCTCATAATAGTTGCAAGCATTAAAGTTAAACATACCCACATAATTTTGAATAGAATCACCACATAAAGACTTATCATCTAATGAGCATATTGGATCATCAAACTCACATAAATCAATTTCATCCTCAATAGTAGGGGGACTAAAAATATCATATTCATCAAAACAAACTTCCCCAAGCTTAAGGTTTTCCTCAGTATTAGCAATAAAGTTGTTCAAAGAATTAGTACTACCACAAACATGATTGTTATGCAAATAAATTTTAATTTTCTCCTCAAACACTTCATGTCCTAACTCAAGATAGATATTATACAATTCTAGGATTGTTTTGTTGTTTTCCATTTTATAATTTTTTTGTGTTTTAGATTTATATGTTAGTATGCAATGCAAACAAGAATAAAAGTTTAGCACAACGCTCCCCGGCAACGGCGCCAGAAAAGTACTTGATAATCCCCAAGAGCAAGGAATCACTGTAGCACTATTCGATAAGTATTTGAGTGTCGAACCCACGAGGAGCTGAAGGTAAACTATCTATTCTCTAAAGCCCTATAACCCTCTTATATGGCCTTTTATGCAAAGCAATAAATTTGAATATGAAAGGAACTAACTAATGGAAGCAAGTGATGTGGAATGGGTTTATCTAGTAACAAGTTTCTTAGAGCAAGTTTCTCTCAGCAGTTTTCTCAAGCAAGTTTCTCAAAGTAGCAAGTAGCAAAGATCTCAAGTAGCAAATATCTCAAGGGAGCAAATGTTCTGGCAATTGTTATTTCATTCGTGTGGTTGTCACAATTAGTGAAGCACATGTTTCAGTCTTAATTGTTTCTTCTAGGAGGGAGCCATAAATAGGTGTAGCCAAGTAAATGAGCAAATTACACAACTCTTATGATGGATCTCATGGCCAAATAAATGTGCAGCACAAGAATTATTAAGACATAATTGTCCCACCATAGCCTTAAGTTCTAGGGTCCCCCATATATATCCCCCATAAAGTAACTTCAAGTCTCAGACCACGGTTTCTCTCTACTCCGACCCGTCCTACTCAATCCATTACACTACGGTGATCACCTTACATGCATTCCCCAACATATGCGTGCACTCATACATTGTACATCAAGACAATCATAAAAGATAACAAAACTTGTATGCAACCAATCAACGAACTATTTCACTATTGCCATGAACAAATCACTTCTCAAACATAGATGGGAGACACAATAGATCAAGGGAAAAGTATATTGCATCATACATCATGTTTGCCAAGAGTTTACAGTGGGGAGATGGAGATGATCTTGCTGTAGATGTTGATGATGAACACGCCGGAGGGGGGTGGAGCCCTCCGGAGGTGATTCCGGGCGTTTCCCCCCTCCGATCTTCTCCGGCGGCAGCCTTCTGACTCTCTGTTTCGTGGTTTTCTGTTTCTCCGCCGCCTCCTCTCGAAAACCCTCGGGGGACTATTTTTATAGGCGTTTTTAGGTCAAGACGAAGGCGGTGGAGAAAAGATCGACGGCTGCGGAGCCCCGAGGCCCAAGATGGTGGGCCCCACGCGGCCAGGTACAGTGGCCGCGTGGGCCACCCTCTTTTGGGCTTCCGGCCTCCGTTTGCTTGCTTCCTTCGCTCCCAAGTCTTCCTCCTTCCAAAATATTGACGCCTGTATTTTTCCAAATTATTTGGACGTCGTTTGGGTCCCTGAAACTTAAAAGGAAAAAATAGGGTTTTCTGCCTGCGTAGGGTTAATTCCATAAAAATGGAAATAAATATTTTATTCCCAAAAATCATTATATAACAGTGATATAACCCTTATATGATGCAAATATGATTGGAATATGAGTGATATAGTGCAAAGTTCATGTATGCATTTTACATGCATCAACATCCCCAAGCTTAACCAATACTCGTCCTCGAGTATGAAGGTGATAAAACTAACATGGGCTTTGCAATATAGCACTAACAATGGATATCAAAGATGATTGCTACTGCTACATAGAGTCAAATGATTCATTCTTCAAAGGAGTAGCAATATGCAAAATAGTTTATGAAGTGATATCATGTATTCAAGCAAGGATGTTCAATGATAGTTCACAAAGTGTAACATAGAAGATAGTAATATGGACCACATGTATGCATAATGATAAGTAAGAACGGGGGCGAATCTAGAAAAAATGGCGATGGGGTCAGCTACTATAGAGATACATACTTCTCTTTTTTTACAAATATGACCCTCCGCCAAATGCTATTGTCAAAAATAACTCCCACCAATTTTCAGTGTCAAATATGACTCTAACTGGAAGCACAAAAGGCGACCCGTGTCTTCCAGCCAGTACAGTTGGCGGAAAGCCACATGCCACCGCAACAGTCGGCCGAATGTGTCCCCCCCCCCCCAAATGAGCAGGCAGAAGTTCCGACTCAGTGGGAGAAACGTGTCCTTTCAACAGCCGGAGAGGTCCGAAGTGACTTTCCACCGTCATGTATGGCGGGAAGACACATTCGCCTTTTGTGCTTCCCACCATGGTTAGATTTGACAAACTAAAATCAAATACACTGCCGGGGGGTCATATTTGTACAAAAATCAGAGATATGCTTGTTAAACTAATTTAATGGATTATTATATCTCCCATTACATCTCCCAACCATAATATGGCTAAATATATCCGCCTTATCTCGTCTTATTTACTCGGATTGTTGGTGTACTCTGGAATTGTTTTCCTGTCAGCCGGATCATAAGGTAGGTCATCCAATGATCCAAATTAATATCCATGGGGAGACTAGCAAAACTTTGATCCGTGACCATCATCTGTCCGTTTTCTTTTCACCACAAACCGATCCATGACCTATAAAAACTAGCGAAAACAATGCAAATTTAGACTTTGGTGTGAATTACATTTGATCTGAGAAGACCAGAAGAGGAGTTTCCATTACCGGCGTTGCTTCCTTGTTGGCGTCCTCGGCACCGGCAGCCGTCCCCCGTTCGCGTCGGCACGGGCGCACGGTGTTGCCGTATCCCATAGATCGTGAGAGGCCAAGAGACGGGGGCAGAAATTTGGGGTTCCTAGCGTTGCGTCGTGGGATGGGAGTACGAAGAGTCGCGTACATGAGACACAGGTTCGATCGAGGCGACCGGCCAGGTTTAGGTTACGTGGGCCTTTTTACGAGCCCATTAAATATTCTCTCTTGTGTCGTGCAGCCTGGCTTTGATGGGGTCAGACAAAATTTTGGGATGGGTTCAGGCTCTAAATTTCTTTGGATCTCTTCAGAGTTACGTGACATCTATTGGTGTCAGCTGACACCATTGCTGGTGTTGCTGATGGTCCTTTTCCTAGCTAGATGTGTTGTTTTTAACTTGGTGAAGTTGTATGCCGCAGCATTGTAATGAACCTGTTAGTATCTACCTAATCTAGTGTGTTGTTTTTATCTTGGTGAAGTTGTATGCCGCAACATTGTAATGGACCTGTTCGTATCTACCCTAATCTAGTGCTGAAAGTTATTGAATGATTATCGTGTCTTTGAACTTTGAATCAAATTAGTTTTCTCTTATGTCGATTCTTATACTATTAACTAAGTTGTTTGCCTCGTTTTTAAAGCTGGGAGAACAATTTCACCAACCTACTACAACTTAATTTTTACAAAATAGGCCGGAGCCCGGCTATATTAATATAGCAATCACCGATACAACCATTGAGATCACTACAACTTAATTTTAGCCACAACTGTTAGCCCTAATCAATCAAGTATCACTAGAACTCATCCCCACGGACCATCTATTCAAGTTTTTGAGATTTGCATAGGAGGATACACAAACTACACAAACCCATCGCAACAGCGACACATGCATCGCTTAACGAGTATACCGGCGAACACGTTGACACAAAGACCATGTCCATCTTCCTTAAACCAGAAGATAACCATTTCTTTTCGTAGGATTTGGGCGTCCTTGACAACAATTGCCCAGTTTGTAGTGATGACCGCACGCTCGTCATGCTCGCTCATCGATATCCTTACTTGACGAGAACCTTTGTATTCCTCGTTAGTGACACGCAAAGGTCTTTCTTTATGTAGATATTACTTGAGGAATTTCTGACTGTAATCCATTGAAAAGTACTAAAAGCAAAAGAAATCAGCGATCAGTTCATGGTGCGTCGATTGGCGAAATGAGATATTAAAAGAATGTCAAAGTTCTCACCATCTTGGGGTTCCTCCCCTTGACTGCAGAGGAGGTGATCTGGCAGACATAAAAAGGTATGTCAGGTTTTTTCTTAGAGACTTGTCTCTTGAGAAATTTGAGCCTTCTCAGTGATAAACCCATATCGTTGCCATAATATATGTGCTTTTCGAAATCTTTATTCCCCTGATAAGGACCTACGTGAAAGAAAAGTAAATTTTAGAGATTAGTACATTTTTGCATTGATGAATTCAATTTTTACAATCCAAGTTTAGATTTACCCCTAGTTGTAACAATGCGTAGGCCTCTTCATCACTATCACTTTCAGATTCATAATCCGAATCTGATTCACAATCAGGATCAGATTCTCTACTGAAGCAGATTTTATCAACATTTTCATCATGATGAGTGTAATCAGCAATGCAGTTATGCTCCTCGTCATTGCAGACCTCCATGTTTTCTGCTTTCATTGGCATTGGAACCTGGACAAAGATGAACTAAGCTAGCAAAACAAAACATCTAAGCAATGAACCCAAAAATACCCAAATCTAAGCACAATCTACCCGAAACACCAAATCGGTTACGGTGTTAAAACCTAACCGACGAAATCATGGTGGGAATAGGTGAACTATGCGTGCCAAATATCTCAAGTTTAATCTGCCATATACCAAATCGACCACTACGGGCGAAAAAACGAAGAAGAGACGAATATTGGTCCGTTAAAACATGTAGATCTACCTGCCCAGGGAGGAAGAGGATGCCAGGCCTTCTTCTCCCACCGAAGATGGTCGCCACGGTGTTGTCGATGTACCGGCGGAGGAGAAACCTCCAACAGTGAGAGAGAACGAAGGAGAGTGAGATCGAGAGCGAGCGAGCGAGCGAGCTAGCTAGTGATAGGACAGGAAGAGAGAGAGAGGGGGGCGGTGCGCGAAATAAAGGCGCGAATTCCCAAAGGGACGCTGCGTCCCCCGCCCGTTCGGCCACGTGTGCCGCACTTGTGGTTTTTTATTTTGTTTGTGAAATAATAAATATACTTGTGGGTTTTTGAAATGGCGCACAATATGTCACATAACACATATTGTAGGTTGTTTCCTTCTATAGAAAATGATGTTGATTTTAAATGTTCTTATATCTGAGGTACCCAAACACAACCAAGGAGCAAAGTCCACTTAATTAGCTATCCAGAGCACCCACAGTACCCTCAGGGGTAGCTAAGTGCATTTTTCTCATTAGTTGTGTTAGGGTAGCTCATATGAACATTAATTAAAACAACTTTTGGACCCAAGTTATCACGGGATTCCATATGGTGCACATGAAGTGGGAGTTAAGCCTTAAAAGACTGCAAAACCATCATGCTCGATATATAACCGTGGTATGTGAAGCGGGCCGGTCACAACCGACGAGTTTGATGTTGTCTCTTCCAATGTACCACCACACTCTCATACATATCTTAGGACAATACCTAGGTTTTGGTGTGATTATGGCTCCAGAGCACCCACTTTGGTCAAAACCCTAAACAATTGACCGAAAGTCAACCATGTCATCATCTACCAGTTCCACGGGTGTCGAAAGGGGTAGCTAAGTGCATTTTTCTCATTGGTTGTGTTAGGGGTAGCTCATATATATGAACATTTAAAACAACCTTTGGACTCCAAGTTATTATGGGATTCCATACGGTGCACACGAAGTGGGAGTTAAGCCTTAAAAGACCACAAAAACCTTCATGCATGCCCGATATAACCGTGGTATGTGAAGCGGGTCACACCGACGGGTTAGATGTTGTCTCTTCCAGTGTACCACCACAGTACTCTCAAACATATCTTAGGACAATACCTAGGTTTTGGTGTGATTCTGGCTCCAGAGCACCACTTTGGTCGAAACCCTAAACAATTGATCTACCAGTTCTACGGGTGTCTGATGCATGTAAAATGCATACATGAACTTTGCACTATATCACTCATATTCCAATCATATTTGCATCATATAAGGGTTATACCACTGTTATTTAATGATTTTAGGAAATACAATAATTGTTTCCTATTTTTATGGAATTAACCCTGCGCAGGCAGAAAACCCTATTTTTTCCTTTTTATGTTGCAGGGACCCAAACGTCGTCAGAAAAATATGGAAAAATATAGAGGTTATTATTTTGGAAGGAGGAAGACGTAGGAGCGAAGGAATCAAGCAAACGGAGCCCGCAAGGCAAAAAGGGGGTGGCCCACGTGGCCACTGTACCTGGCCGCGTGGGGCCCACCCTTTTGGCCCTCGGAGCTCCGCAGCCGTCGATCTTTCTTCCACCGCCTTCGCCTTGACCTAAAAACGCCTATAAAAGAAGTCCCACGGCGTTCTCGAAAAGAAGCGCCACCATATCACAGAAACACGAAAACGAAGATCTGGAGCTGCAGATTGGAGGGGGAAAACTCCGGTGGGGCGCTGCCGGCGTGGTCTCCATCTTCTCCATCGACATCTCCACCATCTCCATCATGAAGAGGGAGTAGTCCACCTCTGGACTATGGGTTTGTGGAAGTAACATATGTATCTCTCCTCTCTTTGAGCTTCACTAATTAGTACCGTATGAGCAGCTGAACATGATTACGGTCATATATGTAATTCCTATGTGGTGGATCTTTTTGTGAGTTAATATATGTTTGAGATTGCAATATTTGTTTCAGTTATGAGTATAGATGCATATTATGTACCCCGTTCTTAGATAATTGTTATGATCAAGCATGTTTATGAGGGCGTGTGTGGGGTGATGTGTGCATTAGTTGGAGTAACGGGGGGTGGTGAGTGCGGTAAGTTGACAACTGAAATATCGCGATCCACTTGGGTGTTTACCTTACTTTGTTGCCTCACTAGGGATAAACAAAAATACCATGCTACCGGAGATGTGGGTGTGACCATCGCCACTACTCTATGACTAGATCTAGCATGTTCTTATTTTCACTTCATGTCATGATACTTAAAGCTATACTCTGATTTATCTTAATTGCTAAGGTGTTATGATTTAGTTCGCATCTTGGTGGAATATAAGAGAGATTAATAACCAGAAGATCTCTATGTTAGGACGTGATGCCCATATAATTAGTAACTTGATATCAAACTTTGTGTTGCAATCTCATATGTCAACTCTATGTGTCCATTGTCTGCCACACCATTAAAAGAGAGAGTGCATTTGTGAAACCATGAACCCCGGTCCATTTTTAATCATAAGAAACACCTTTCCAAACACTTTTACCACTTTTCCATTTTCTGCCATTATTAAATCCGAAAATACAACAACACTTTTCCATCTTGCATTCATCATAAAAAACCCAAAAATATCATTTATCATTGTTATCATCATCCTTGCACATTCATTCACCACCATTGCATATTTATTTCTTGTTTGCATTGCATATTTATCTTGATATCATTCTACACCTTGTGCTTGACAACCACATGCGAGGTTGAGGACCAAAACAATTAACCTTGTTTTGTAGGTGACCAAAAGAAGGATAGGGAGATAGATCTTTCTCTACTGATTCCCCGAGAGTTCGATATTAAACCCTCGAGTCACCCTCGTGGGGAAAACACGTCTTCCACTTAATACATACTCTGCACTTGGAGGCTCAACCTAACCCCGTATACTTTATCTTGCAGGTAGCTACTGAAGACTATCACATCTACGGGTATCAAGACTGTTTTCTGGCGCCGTTGCCGGGGAGACCAACAACTTCCTACAAGATATTTCCCGTCAACTCCGCACCAGAAATCAGTGTCGAAAGGGGTAGCTAAGTACATTTTTCTCATTAGTTGTGTTAGGGTAGCTCATATGAACATTAATTAAAACAACTTTTGGACCCAAGTTATCACGGGATTCCATATGGTGCACATGAAGTGGGAGTTAAGCCTTAAAAGACTGCAAAACCTTCATGCTCGATATATAACCGTGGTAGGTGAAGCGGGCCGGTCACAACCGACGAGTTTGATGTTGTCTCTTCCAATGTACCACCACACTCTCATACATATCTTAGGACAATACCTAGGTTTTGGTGTGATTCTGGCTCCAGAGCACCCACTTTGGTCAAAACCCTAAACAATTGACCGAAAGTCAACCATGTCATCATCTACCAGTTCCACGGGTGTCGAAAGGGGTAGCTAAGTGCATTTTTCTCATTGGTTGTGTTAGGGGTAGCTCATATATATGAACATTTAAAATAACCTTTGGACCCCAAGTTATCACAGGATTCCATACGGTGCACACGAAGTGGGAGTTAAGCCTTAAAAGACCACAAAAACCTTCATGCATGCCCGATATAACCGTGGTATGTGAAGCGGGTCACACCGACGGGTTTGATGTTGTCTCTTCCAATGTGCCACCACACTCTCATACATATCTTAGACAATACCTAGGTTTTGGTGTGATTCTGGCTCCAGAGCACCCACTTTGGTCGAAACCCTAAACAATTGACCGAAAGTGTCAACCATGTCACCAGTTCCACGCGTGTTGAAAGGGGTAGCTAAGTGCATTTTTCTCATTGGTTGTGTTAGGTTTAGCTCATATGAACATTTAAAACAACCTTTTGGACCCCAAGTTATTCCATACGGTGCACACTAAGTGGGAGTTAAGCCTTAAAAGACCGCAAAACCTTCATGCATGCCCGATATAACCGTGGTATGTGAAGCGCGGGTCACGCCGACGAGTTAGATGTTGTCCCTTCCAGTGTACCACCACACTCTCATACGTACATATCTTAGGACAATACGCAGGTTTTGGTGTGATTCTGGCTCCAGAGCACCCACTTTGGTCGAAACCCTAAACAATTGATCTACCAGTTCAACGGGTGTCGAAAGGGGTAGCTAAGTGCACTTTTCTCAATGGTTGTGTTAGGGTAGCTCATATGAACATTTAAAAGATAAAGGAATAAGCATAGATATAATAAACTAGATAAACATAATTGAAAACCTAGGTACTTACGACTAATCAGGTGTATTACCCAACAGTAGAACCCATAGTATATTCACTTGTTCATCAATTTGACTCTGGAAAACATAAATGAATAAGCATAGACATAATAAACTAGATAAACATAATTGAAAACATAAAGCATTGCATGCTCCATGTAAACTAGATCTTCAGTGTCCAGATCCATCAGCTTGCTTCGAAAGGTCAAACTAGATAACAAGAGACATCATTTTCTCCCGCGGGTAGACCACTGCACCGTCGGCACGGATTCTCTGGCTTAGTATAGCCTGCCTTTGGCTCATTGACATGTGGACCCAATGTCCGTTGGACCGCGCGTGCCAGTGACTCACAGTCAAGAGAAAAAAGTTAGAGAGGCTTAGTCTGTGCTGCTGCACTGAACCGCCGCTTCAAGGCCTCGTCGCGTCAAATCGACGAGCCAGCTTGACCACTGGCGCACGTCGGCGTTATTGCCATGACTTGGATTCAGACTGTTTTAAAAAACTCTCTTATCGGAGAGGGGCCGCTTCTTCTGGCGGCCTTCCTATCGCCATTTCCAGATCGAGATCATCCACGCCCTCCTCCACCATCAACGGCAAACCAAGAGGCTGGCGGCAGTTCCGGGGGATGGGGGCGCAAATACATCTGGCCGCGCAACCTCTCGGCGCCGATGGCGGAGGAGTTTGCCCGCTACAGCCTTCTCGTCCCACCGGACTCACGGGTGCCGTCCGGCTGGCGCATGAGCACAGGCGGCCTCGCCGTGCCGCCTATCCCCAAGGTCGACACGCCCGAACTACAGCTCCTCATCCATCGGCAGTGGATGGCCCTCCCGGACGAGCTCAAGGCCGACCCGGAGTACTCCGTCGACGACCAATTTCGGTGGTTGTCCGTACTTGCGGCGGAGCGACGCCGCAACATCGAACGCTACGCCGGCGGTGGCCCCAAGGCCCCGGCTAAGAACAACCGTGAAGGCCGGTGGGATTTCTGGGAGGGGCGCACCGTCGAAGATGTCCTCGACGCCGTCCGTGCCGGGCGGAGCGTCGCGCGCAGGACGGCTCCTCTCCGTGTGGGCGCATCGCGTGCCACACGTCCCCTCTTCTTCATGCGACGTGGCCGTGCGCCAATGACACCGCCGCCACGACGTACTCCATCGCCTCCTCCACCGCAGCCGGTCGTCGACGAGGAGGACGACCCAGAAATGAAAAAGGTCTTGGCAGACTCCCTTGATACCGTCGAGCTTGACGAGCTGGCGCGGTGGCCGGGTCTCTTCCGGTGCTCCGTGACTCGGCGATGGAGCAGCAGATGGAGCCAGAGCCGGCGCCGCAACAGGTGCCGCATCAGCAGCAGATGGAGCTGGAGCCGGCGGCGCAGCAGGTGCCGCATTAGCAGCAGATGGAGTCGGAGCCGGAGCAGACCAACATCCCGCCGGAGATGCTCGGGATGAAGTGGTGCTAGACTGGCCCGTTGCCGGAGTCGTATGAGGATGATCCAATGGAGGAGGTGGAACAGGCCAGGCCACCGCCACGGCGCACAGGGCCACCGCCACCACCAGTGGCGGATTGGCTGTGGGCGCAGCCCGTCTTCATCGACCTCTCTGGCGACAACGACGATGAGTAGAGTAGCAGTGGCCACCAGCGGCCTTTTCGTTGCATTTTGTTATTTTTCTTGCTGTTAAGCGCCTTCTCACGCAAAATATGTATCCCCGCTTGAATGTAGTACTGAATTTCAGTTTAATTTGGCTACAATATGTTAGGAAAGTACCTAGGTTTATGTGGGAAGATGCAACTTAGGAAATATATGAGGATATCCATCCAACTGTCTCCACCGCTTCTAATGAACGTCGATTTGCTTTATGATCCGTGCACAAATTATATATGAATCTTCAAATTATCAATGCATTATAAATAATTTATCGATTTGTTTAATTTATTTTTGTATTCATGTAGTAATACATGCATTAGCAAGAAAAATGCGTTAATTTTTTGTGTTATTAATACATCAAATAGTAGAAATAATATTGTTCGTTTATTGCAAAATCGACGGTCATGATGAACGGTGGAGATCCTCAAAGTTGTGGAAAACCGTGTTGGGTTTATGTGTGATTCCGACTCTCCACAACACCACTTTTGTCAAAACTCTAAGCAGTTAGTCGTAAGTCAAAACCCTAACATCTACAGTTTCCACGAACGTCGAAAGAGGGAAGCTAGCTCAGTGGACTATACTAATTGGTTGTGTTGTGTTAGCTCATATGAACATTTAAAACGACAATTTGGATCCATGTTATAGTGTGACCCACTTCATATAGACCACAATTATTCGTATGAAAAGGTTTTGAGGTCTTCCAAGACTAAACTAGCACTAGATGCATGGAATCATGTGACAAAGTATGATCGATGATCCTGTTATTTGCATCATATATATACTCTTACAAATATTTTAGGATAGTGCCAGATTCTTGTGTGATTTCGACGCTCCAGAGCCCCCACTCTTGTCGAACCCCTAAGTAGTTTACCGAAAGTCAACCCTATCGTCTACGTATTGTATCACGTGCATCGAAAGGATTAACTCCGTGGAGTCTTCTCCTTGGTTGTGTTAGGATGGCTCATATGAACATTCAAAACCAACGTTGGGCCATGTCTTATATAATCACATGATTCCATCTGGTGCACTCGGAGTGGGAGTTTAGCCTGAGAAGATCGAATGGAACCTTCGTGTAGGATAATTGTGGTTTGTGAAGGGGGTCACATGAGTTAGATGTGTTGGCTCTTCCAATGTATACCACCACACCCTCACACACACAGGACAATACATACGTTTAGGTATGACGATTCGGACGCTCCAGAGTCCCCTAATTTGGTTGAAACACTACATGCAGTTATTAGCGAAAGTGATCCCTATCCCTACCGATTCCACGTACGTCGAAAGGGGGTAGCGTTGAGGAGTTCTCTCATTGGTTGTGTTGGGGTAGCTAATATGAAATTTTAAAACCATCTATGGGCCCATCTGTTATCACATGATTCCATCCAGTGCACCTAAAGTGGAGTTCTTCTGTAGAAGAGCAGAACCTAACGGGTGGGATAACTATTTTGTAGTATGTTAATTAAGCACGCATATACAAGTTTGTTGGCTCTTCATATGTACCATCACACACTTTCATACATATGTTAGGACAATAATTAGGTTTAGGTGTGATTCCGACACTCTAGAGCCCCCACATTGGTCGAAACCCTAATTAATTAAGCAGGTGACCACGGGGTGAACATCTTAGTGGAATTTTGTACTTCTTTGTGTTATTAGGGTATATCGTAGGTACATTTGGGCCCATTTATCCCATGATTTTATCTGGTGCGCACCCGAAGTGGGAGTGTTCAACCTTACAAGAGCTAGCATAGCCTTCGTGGGATAATTGTGTTATGCGAAGCGGGTCACAACTAGGAGATTGATAATTTGGTTTTCCTACTTAGATTTTTTTTCAAAATTCCTTGAATTTTAGGTCAATTTATAGATTTATTCACACGATCCTTTAATAAATAGTTTCATAAATCATCTAATTGCTTAAGCCATCCCCATCACGCATCGGCTGGCCAGCAATGCTTCCTGCCCACCCACCAAAAATGTCGCATCGCTCCCACCCAAATTTTCGTTCAAATTTTGCCATCCATCACGCATCTACCGGCCAGCAATGCTTCCTGCCCACCCACCAAAACTTTCGCACCGCTCCCACCCAAATTTTTGTTCAAATTTTGCCGCCTTACGTGCGCGCGCACGGAATTTCGAACCTCTCATTGCCTATACCCCCCTCGCCAAAATCTCCCCCTCTCTCCGTGTCGGCATCCCCCCATCCCACCCCATCTCCCTTCCAAAATTTCTTCCTTTCCTTCCAAATCCGAGGGAGCCGTCCCGGTGTTCCGCCTCGCCGTGTAGCCTGCCGTCCAGGTCGCCGCTAAGATCTGTGACCTCGCATCCCGGTCACCGTCAAGATCTGACACATCGCCGCCAAGATCTGCCACCTCGCCGTCCAGGTCGCCGCCAAGATCTGCCACCTCGCCGTCCAGGTCGCCGCCAAGATCTACCACATCGCCGTCCAGGTCGTCGCCAAGATCTGCCACGTCGCCGCGAAGACCCGCCAAGCTCGCCGTCCGGATCGCCGCCAAGACCTGCCACCTCGCCGTCCAGGTTGCCGCCAAGATCTGCAACGAGTAAAGGTTCCCGCCATGAATAACATTAAGAGCAGTTTTCTGTTCGGATTAGTCTACATTCTAGAGCAGTTTTTTGTTCGGATTTAGTCTACATTTCCACCGTTGCAAAATACTACTAAGCATATAATTAAGCATTGGCTGTGCATATAATTGAGCATTGGTAAAGCAAATGGTGCTTTGTTTTCTGCGAAACCATGCTTCTAAAGCAAATGATGTGGTCAAGTAGTACTAATAAAATACAACGCTAAATTGTCTGAAATTGTACAAGATGTAGATTAAAACAGAACGGAGGGAGTAAGTCTTAGGTCCACAGATTAGGTTACTCATGTCGATATGTTAAATTATCAGTGCTACATGATTCCGTCAGGTGAATCCGAAATGGTACTTCGGCCTTAGAATAGTAGAACAATCATGTTAGATAATTGTGGTATGTGTTGCGGCTGGTCCATTATATGTACCACACAATCTTATGCTTATGTTATGCTTGTTTTTGTTCAAATTTTGTCTGCATTCTACTATAGAAATCCATTCCACCTCAGTAATTAAGCAATAAATTAAAATCACATGTCCCCACCGTTGCAAAATTCTACTACTATCCATATAATTAGGCATTGGTAAAGCAAATGGTGCTTGGTATTCTACGAAACCATACTTCTAATTCATGCATGTCTGTGGTCAAGTAGTACTAATAAATACAATACTAAATTGTCTGAAATTGTACAAGATGTAGATTAAATCAGAATAAAGGGAGTAAGTCTTAGGTCCACATATTAGATTACTCATGGCGATCTGTTACATTATCAGTTCTACATAACAATCTATACCAGTAATATAATGTAGAACAACAAATGCATCCAGTGGGAGAAACCCGGAAATGAGTACCTTACTTTGTAGCTGTAATACGTTCTTAGCAAGTGTTTTTGTGCAACTTACTTTGAGCTCTTTATTCATGTTAGAACCACAAACAGAACCTGGTGCTGTTCGCAATCGCAAGCGCGTCAATGCTGATATAGTTGAAGGCACAACACTTGAGTCTCCGGTAGAAAACAAAAGAAGTACATACGCCAAACTCAAGCGGCCAGATGTCCAAGGCGAGCAGCCAGTTGCCCATTGCTCCCATGGCCAGCTGGAAGCTGCCCAACACACCGAGGCAGCTAACCACGCTGAGGAGGCAGCCGCCCAACACGAGCAGGCACCTCCCCATGTTGAGCTGCCACCGGTCCTAGGCAACCACGGTGAGGAGGCAGCCGCCCAACATGAGTAGGCACCTCCCCATGTCGAGCTGCCACCAGTCCTAGGCGACCACGATGAGGAGGCAGCCGCCCAACATGAGCAGGCACCTCCCCATGTCGAGCTGCCACCGGTCCTAGGCGAGGAGCGGGACAGCGTGTCCAATAGAGGGAGGATCAAACTTGTAATTCCTCAGGGAAAGACAAGGCCAGTGAACCCAAAGATTGCTTCCATGTTTGCTACTGCGTGTTCTGTAGCTGTGAAGGATACTGTCCCTATCTTCTCCCATTGGAAAGAGTACAAGGGAAGACCCGAAGTATTTTCTATGTACGTCGCCCATCTGAGTGTAAGTTTTGTAACCCAATTTCCAGTTCATTCCATGAAAAAAAACTTTCCGTTCATTCTCTTGATGTTCATAAAACTGAAGAATGCTCTAAATTTTGTTTCAGTCAAGATTTATTTTGGACCTCGAAGACCCCTGGACTCATCAAACTCTTCTAATGAATCTCAAGAACCGTACAAAACAAAGACGCTATTTCCTGAAGGGCGTTTACTTTGACAGTGTTCTAGACAAGAGTATGGTTCTACGGACACCTCCTTTTGAAGTACAACACATGAGAGATGACAACTGGTGCAATTTAGTCGCTACCTGGTTGACACCCGTGAAACAGGTCGTGCCCTTGTTCACTCAACCTTGCCACTTTTCCAGTTCTATATTATGGACTGTCACTAATATGTTCATACTCTTTGTCTGTGTAGACGGCTTGTGTGAAAGCCATATCGAGCAGACAGCGCGTCCGGTTCCCTTCTGCCACAGGTTCTTGTAGCTACGAGGTTTGCTGCGACATGGGGGATCACTTATTCAAATTGTCCAGAATCAAGCACGGCTTCAAGAAGCGGACCTTCAGTTCGCCTGTGAAAAGAGCAATTGTAAGTCCCTCAGAATTATGTACATCTGGAATCAACAGTTTACATGCATGCGCATATTCACTTTGACAGCTATTTCACCAATGCTTGTCATCTGATAGTTCTTGTACATGCATGCTTACTTCTTGTCATCTCCTAGTTCTTGTACATTCATGCTTACTTCTTAGACGTCTGTTAAAATCTGCACTAGATCATCTCAGCATGGTTCCCAACTATGTTTTGTACACGCTTGTCTTCAGCTATAACACCTCACGCTTATGCTTTTACTTGCTCTATAGGATGAAATTAAAGACAAGATGGCACAGTTCTACTTCAGGGGATGGTGTTGTCGAAGAGATTCTCTCTGCCGCCGAATCTGTGTTAATGAGCCGTCCAAGAGCATCAAAGATTCAGCTTCAGCTTCTACTTGATTCTGAGAAACAAGGGAGGACCAAACTGCAGACTGTTATTCATTAGTTGAATCAGGCGAAGGAACAAGCTGATGCCGAAAGGATCCAGTATCATCAAGACTTGCAACTTATGAGGGAGGAACATGAAACAATGAAGCAGGGTCAACTGTTTTGCAATACCCTTATTGCGCAATTGTTGGCTAAAGGTTCTTTGACACATACAACAGATTAGCCCTGCGTGAGAACCTCTGGAAACTCGTCGCATTTTGGTGCCCTTCAAGAGTATGTTGCTGGTTGCGTTTGAGAGGCTGAAAACTGTATGTTCAGTGCAGGTCAACCACTTGTTGTCTGTTGAACTGTAAAACATGGCCTCTGGCTTTTGATGCCTATGCTGACGAGCAAGGCTCCGACTAATTCGAAAATTATGTATTTTCTGCATGTTTTGTATTTGCTTTGATGCGAAAACTAGTAGCGCTACGACGAATCGTCTTTCGAACGACGACGAAACGGGAACGTCGTGTGATCGGTGACGTCACAAACTACGCGCGACGGAAACTTTCCGTCGTCGACAGAGGACACGTGTACACGTATGATTGGACCACGTGTCTGCATACAGATGCACGGCTGACGCGACGGATAAAACAAACGTCGAGAGGGATGATGACGTCACAACCGTAGCGACGAAAACTAATTTTCGTCCCAGATATGTCGACACGTGTCTGCTCGTCGGTGGAACACGTGTACGCACCTGATTACCGCAACAGCGCGACGAAAAAAACAAAACGTTGCGGCACCATGACATCATCACGTGCCGCGACGTCTTGAAATCGTCTAGCATAGGACGACGTCATCAAACGGCGATAACGGCCGTCTGCCACGTGGCACATGCCGCGACGAAAAAAAAACGTGGTCCTTAGATGGGCCTTAGATGGGCCGGTCCGGTTGCTCGAGACGATTGACGGAACGTCGTGGATCCCTCGCGACGTTCAGTGGTTCGCCGGATCGTCGTAGAATCGTCTATGACTAGAGGTCCCTGACTTTTTCATTACATCGTGTGAATCGTCGAGGATTGCTCATCCCGACGTTTTGGAGCATGATCACCACGTTATGAAATCGTCCTGGATGGCCGAAATTTTTGTAGTGTCACCTCCCCACACCTCCGCGCCCTCCTCGCCTCCTTCCTCGCCGCCCTCTCCCTCCCGCCCCCGTCCCCCAACCTCCCCTTGCCCTCCTCACCTTGGCGCCCTACCTCCCCGCCACGCTCGCCTTCCTCGTCGCTTCCGCCGCCTCCCGCCTCCCCGACTCCCACGACCTCCTCCCCGCGCTCCTCTCCTCCCACGCCGTCCCTCACCCGCACCCCGACCTCCTCGCCGCCGTCGCCGACGCCGCCCGCCCCGACTTCGTCTGCGCGGTGCTCCGCCAGCCCGCCGAGCTCCTCGCCGCGCTCCGCTGCTTCCTCTCCCCGGCCTCCGACGCCGCCTACGACGCCATGGCGGCCGTCAAGGGCCGCTGGAAGGACGCCGCGGTCCTCGCCGTCCACAAGTGCAAGGACAAGGACGCTCTATCGAAGGATGGGGAAATCTATCAACTTATTTCTTTCGATCGGTCAAAAGAAAAGAAGTGAACCGGTATAGAGGGACTGCGGGTTGATTTCCTGTAAATTCGGCGGAAGAAACACTGTTCGTATTATATAGTAGAGATAGAAATAGAAGAGATTAGCTTCGTTGGCCCCCTCTGAGTCTGTATCCTGCCTCCGCCCTTGGTTACGGCGGTTGGACCGGAAGAGGCCGAGCCGTTGGTTGGGTTTTCGATTTTCCTATCATCTTGCCGTGTCCCCCGTTCGGATGCTTCATGTACACATAGAATTTGTGAGTAGTAGCACCACGCACGCTGTGAACATTTTGTGTCAATCATCAATATTGTGTATATATACACATCAAAAAATGCAAATCTTTATATGGTACTGTACATCAGATCATTTTAGACTATTTAATTTCCTTGATCCAGAGATTTGTGGTAGTAGGAACAACCTTGGCCACACTGATCGTAATAAACAACCTCCATTTCCGTGAGCACGCATCGTCGTGGTAAACAGTGCGATCAAACCTTACAGCCCAGCGTGAAAGAGGCTATATAAGGCACTGTTATCACTATGTTTAGTTGAGCCAAGTGAATGAATACAGAGAGACGAAAAGGCTCTGGCGTTCCTCGCCGGGGCGGTCGTCCGTCGCCGAGGGTGTTCGTTGCCCATCAGAATTAGTCACCTCGTGTTTCTTGTGATTGTTTGTCGATCCTTGGTTCCAACAAACCATTTATGCCGGAGATAAAAAACAATTCCATGCTTCAAAGATGAATGTTCCCATGCTTCAAAGATGAATGTTCCGGAAATTCACTTCCGGTGTTAACACACACAGACCAGGTCAGCATGAAAATATCCATGCCACCGCTTGATCCGTCCCCAGCTTGATGATTCCAACAAGCTGATATCATTATTGCTTCTGGTAGAATATACACTTGAGCATTCAAAAAAAAAAAAAAGTTCAGCAGATCGGCAGCCAAAACTGCGCATGATCCCAACATCAGGACTATTCATGCCGGAAAGATGAAGCCACCTTTGAAGTGATAGGTCCACACTTCAAATAGTTTATGTAAACTTGAGACAAGACAGAGCATTCTGAATGGGCAGCTAACTAAGTTCTGGTGATTCTCATTCTTGATCCCATTTGTCATGTGTAGAAAAATTACCATATGACATTATTATTGATTCACCACCTACTTTACCAAGTTGCAACTTCAGCAAGAGAACAAATTGTGTTGCCCAATAAATTATGCATTCCAAGGAACTCTGACAACGAATGAAAAGAAAATGCCAACTCAAACCCAACCTTCAGGAACTTCACTTCCTGACAGACCAGGTCAAGCAGGACAATCTACATGCTCCAGCTTGATGCATGATTCCTACAAGCTGATATTATTACTCTGAAATATACGTTTGAGCTTCCTAGACAAAAGGTCAGCAGACCGGCCGCAACACAGGGCATGATCAGCGTAGTTACACATCAGGACCATCTGTCCTGGAAACAAAAACAATTCCTTGCTTCCAAGATGAAGCCACCTTCTGGTGTTCTGGCTGAAGAGATAGATCCACACTTCAAATAGTAGTTTATGTAAACTGGAGACAAGACAAAACATTCTGAATGTGCAGCTAGCTAAGTTCTACACAAATTTCTTGCCAAAAATAAAGTCAATTTTACACCAAAGTAATCACCACGATAGTCCCTTGATCTGGGAGAACACAATCAGTTCGAATGGCATCATCAAACAACTCAGCACATAGACATCACATTTGATGTTCAGAAGCAACATAACCCTGTAATTTCCCATTGTGCACAGCAGCACAGATTGGTTTCGGCCAAACTAAAAACATGAATACCAAGTTGTGAGAACTAGCATAGTTATCACAGATAATGACACTCGTAAGGATCTTTCCTTTCAAAGGGATCAGCTAGATCGAAATCATGGACAAGAAAATCTGTAACGTAGCAGTCATCTCGTGTAAACCGAAACCGAGCACCTGGTGAGGCCTTGTGTAGCTGAAGCACATTACGTTGCTGTGCAAAGGACTCCTCATTGTAAAGTTCACGATAAACCTGAAAAGTCATCAACTCTAGCACCCTGGCTTTTTCCACAAAGAATGTGGCAAAGCTAACATTTGACTTGGTGCCACGATAATATCGCCAAGAAATTTTCTTCAGACGAATGTCAAAAGATTTTAAAAGAACTTTGTGTCTAACACGCCATAGATTTTTTTCCCCTTGTCCAGCACACTGAAAAATAATATAGAGAATTAAGAACCAATTAATTTCAAACAAGCACTGAATACTACTATATGAGGCATCAGAAAATAAGCGTCACCTGGATGTATAGCCTTTCCAAGCATGGAAAGCAAGTCATCAAGTTAATAATAGTATCCAGACAAAGAAGATGCATATCAACAGATAAAATCTTGACCCTGTGCACCTCTGGCGCTAGGGTATCAACACGCAATCGCTTCATGAACACGGAAGACAACATTAGGCCATCATCTTTAAGTGCAGAAAATATGTAATTCAGTAGCACATATTAATGCAGGCCGTGGAACGGCACAGTTACCTGAATAACTGTCGAGCCAAGCGCGAAGCTGGTATTATATTTTCCAGAAAGACAGCCTAAGGTCTCCAGTTTAGGCGCGGCGGAGATCACCGATGTATGTGACTCAAATGAATCTAGCTGGAGCAACCTCTCAAGACAAGGGGCATTCTGGATGACGAGTTTCCCATTATAATTTTTCATACATATGCTTCTAAGGGTAATGGAATTGATTCTGACACAACGGAAGGCGCCATCATTATTTGCAATCAGCAAGCATTCCAAAGCAAGGCAACCCGCAATCATGGTGTGCAGCGAGGATTCAGAGATGCTGACTTGTTCGAGCACGAGCTTCTTAAGCTTAGGGAAGTGAATTGCTTGCGCTGTGATGTCGGGGAATGGGCAACTTCCAAAGGTGGCAGCAACGAGGGTTTCCGAGAAGCGAAAGGCGGAGTCCGGTTGGAATCTGTACAGCTCAAGCTCCTGCAGGTTGCGGAGGGCCGGGGACAGGAACCAGGCGTCGGCTCGGGCGCCGTAGTGGTGGTCCACTGGGGGGCAGAAGCGGCGGCAGGGGCCCGCGTGGACGGAGAGGATGTCCGACACGGCGGCGTCGAGGTCCTTGGGGTCCTGGCAGAGCCGGTGGTGGTCGAGATTGAGCGGGGCGGAGCGCCAGAGGTGGCGCCATCCGGAGGCGAGGAGCGTGGTGCGGGCGCCTTCCCTGGTGGGGAGGAGCGAGATGATCTCCTGGAGGACGTCGTCAGGGAGCTGGCTGATGCGGTCCTCTCCGGGAAGCGGCGGCTCCTGCACCCTTGCGCCCGCGTCCGCTCCGGGAAGCGGCGGCTCCTGGTCATCCCCGCCCTCGTCCGCTCCAGGAAGCGGCAGCTCCTGGTCCTCCCCGCCCGCGTCCGCTCCGGGAAGCGGCGGATCCTGGTCCTCCGCCGCAGGTTCCGGACTGCGCTCTTCCGCATCCGCCGCTGCCGGATTCGCCGCCTCGAGTGGGCCGAGTCCCGACGTTTTTCTCTTCTTCGATGGAGAGCCGACAGCCTCCATCTCCTTCGCCGGCGGCCCGCGCGTCGGGGTTTGACGGACTCTCGCCGGAGGAGGAGGCTAGGGTTCCGCTGGTGCTGGGCCTCGGCGTCGCCGGAGTTGAGACGAGACAGCGGCGGAGGAGGAGGTGGTGCGACCACGGCGGTTTGGCTGGACCTGGACGGAGGATGAAATGGAAATAAGAGATGGGAAGGCCAGTAGAAGAGCCGGGCCCAAGACCGGTAATGTGCCCTGACGTCAGTTACAGGCAGAATTCCTGAACGCGTCACGCGAAGCTAGGTTCGCTTCGGGAGCGCCTTTTTGCCGCCCGTTGGCGCCCCCTGAATCCGGCGGCGCCTGAAGGATTCATTCCATGGGCCGGCCCACGAATCCTGCGTGCGCTGGCTGCTTCTTCGTTTTGTTTGCGCGTGCTGGTTGAAGCCAGCAGCCAGGTTCGATTCCTGTTCTGATCGAATTTTCTTTGCGTGTACTGTTTCGCGTTGCTTCTTCATTGTCGCGCGTATTTTAAGCCACCAGCCAGATTTCGACTCTTTATTTTGATAAAATAAAATTCAATGCTACACTAGGTTACGTGGAGTTTCCTTGTACGTTGAAAAATGTACAAAATATTTTCTTATACTAGACTGGTGTTTTCTTATGATCACGTACAGTTTGCAAAATGTTTACCTTTGAAAAAAATTCATGCTTTGGCACATTAGGTTCAAGTTTTAAAAAAGGAACAATATTCAAATTTGGAAACATTATTAAATTTAGAAATATTTTAAATTTGGAACCATTTTAAAAATAGAATCATTTTAAAAAATAAGCAATTTTCAAATTGGAACCATTTTTTAAATTTGAAACAATTTTTAAAATGGAACCATTTTCAGAAATGAACAATTTTCAAATTTGGAACCATTTTATATGGAACCATTTTAAATTCAGAAACATTTTAAATTCGGAACCACTTTAAATTCGGAACCATTTTTATATTTGGAACCATTTTAAAATTTGGACCCATTTTAAATTCGGAACCATTTTTATATTTGGAACCATTTTAAATTCGGAACCATTTTTATATTTGGAACCATTTTTAAAAAGAAACCATTTTTCGGTCCAGAACCATTTTTAAAAAGGAACTATCTTTTCGGTCAGGAACAATTTTCAAAAAATCGCAACCATTTTTTCAGTTCGGAACCATTTTAAAAAAGGAATCATTTTCGTTAAATCGGAATCATTTTTACAAATTGGAACCATTTTTACAAATTGGAACCATCTTTTCGGTTCGGAACCATTTTTAAAAATTGGGACCAAATTTTCGGTACGGAACCATTTTCGAAAAGGAACCATTTTTCGGTCTGGAACCATTTTTTTGGTTCGGAACCATTTTCAAAAAGGAACCATTTTTTCGGTTCGGAACCATTTTCAAAAAGGAACCATTTACGAAAAAATCGGAACCATTTTTTCGGTTCGGAACCATTTTAAAAAAGGAACCATTTTTTCGGTTCGGAACCATTTTCAAAAAGGAACCATTTTCGAAAAATCGAAACCATTTTTTTGGTTTGGAACCATTTTCAAAAAATCAGAACCATTTTTCGGCTCGGAACTATTTTAAAAAAGGAACCATTTTTCGGTTCGGAACCATTTTTTCGGTTCGGGACCATTTTAAAAAAGAAACCCTTTTTTTGGTTCGGAACCATTTTTTCGGTTCGGAACCATTTTCAAAAAGGAACCATTTTTTGGTTCGGAACCATTTAAAAAAGGAACCATTTTCGAAAAACCAGAACAATTTTTTCGGTTCGGAACCATTTTCAAAAAGGAACCATTTTTTCGGTTCGGAACCATTTTCAAAAAGGAACCATTATTTCGGTTCGGAACCATTTTTAAAAAGGAACCATTTTTTCGGTTCGGAACCATTTTTAAAAATCGGAACCATTTTCAAAAAGGAACCATTTAAAAAAAGGAACCATTTTTTCGGTTCGGAACCATTTTAAAAAATCGGAACCATTTTCAAAAAGAAACCATTTTTTTTGGTTCGGAACCATTTTCAAAAAGGAACCATTTACGAAAAAATCGGAACCATTTTTCGGTTTGGAACCATTTTAAAAAATCGGAACCATTTTTTCGGTTCGGAACCATTTTCAAAAAGGAACCATTTTCGAAAAATCGGAACCATTTTTTTTGGTTTGGAACCATTTTCAAAAAATCAGAACTATTTTTTTGGGTCCGGAACCATTTTCGAATAATCAGACGCAGTTTCAAAAAATCGAAACCATGTTTTCGGTTCGGAATCATTTTCTAAAAGGAAACTTTTTTTTCAGAAATATGAACCATTTTCAAAATAAGCGAAAATTAAAACATAAAAAAGAAAAGGAAACAGTAAAACAAAATCGAAAAATAAAACATAAAGGGAAAAGAACCAAAAAAGAAAAAGAAAACGGAAAAAGGAAACAAAAAAAAGGAAGAAGAAAACGGAAAACAAAAAAGAAACAGAAAAGTTTGAAACTTGGGAAGATAAGTAGGTGTATAATGAAATATGAACGTAAAAGCGAGCGTGTCTCAGTGGTTAGGCACACTGTACACGCACGAGGACGTGGGTTCGAATCCTGTCGGAGCGACCTCTTTTTTAGCGAGACTTGAGGAAGTGTTAATGGGCCGGCCCAATAGCGTCACGAGCGAAAACTCTTCAGGCGCCCCTGAGTTTAGGGGCGCCAACGGGCGGCATATAGGATCCGTCGTTCGCTTCGCGTACCCCTTTACTCCAGGCGACGCGCTAATGGGTCAGGCCCATTAACTGCTTCTAATGCGCTCCCGCGGGAGAAGCGTGGCTGGTTTGAGCTGTTTACCGAATTTCGATTAGATTTTTACACGTTTGACTTTTTCCTCTATTTTTTTTGGCTGTTTTCCAGATTTTTAATGTCGGTACAATTTATAAAAATGGAAAAAAAATTACTTTCCGAACCATTTTTGAAAATGGGGCCAATTTTTAGTTTCGGAACAATTTTTGATTTCGGAACGATTTTCAACAATGAACCATTTTTAATTTCGGAACGATTTTCAAAGTGGAACCATTTTTTTATTTCGGAACCAATTTTAAAATGGAACCATTTTTAATATCGGAACCATATTTGAAAAGTGGACCGATTTTAATTTTGGAACCATATTTCGGAACGATTTTCAACAATGAACCATTTTAATTTCAGAACGATTTTCAAAGTGGAACAATTTTTTATTTCGGAACCTATTTTTAAAATGGAACCATTTTTAATTTCGGAACCATTTTTTAAAAGTCGACCAATTTTAATTTTGGAAACATTTTTAATTTCGGAACGATTTTCAAAGTGGAACCATTTTTTTTTGTTTCGGAACCAATTTAAAATGGAACCATTATTAATTTTGGAACCATTTTTAATTTCGGAACCATTTTTGAAAAGTGGACCAATTTTAATTTCGGATCCATTTTTAATTTCGGAACGATTGTCAAAATGGAACCATTTTTTATTTTGGAACCAATTTTAAAATTGGAACCATTTTTAATTTCGGGACCATTTTTCAAAAGTCGACCAATTTTAATTTCTGAAACATTTTAAATTTCGGAACGATTTTCAAAGTGGAACCATTTTTTGTTTCAGAACCAATTTTAAAAATGGAACCAATATTAATTTAGGAACATTTTTATTTCGGAACCATTTTTGAAAAGTGGACCAATTTTAATTTCGGAACCATTTTTAATTTCGTAACGATTTTCAGAGTGAACCATTTTTTATTTCGAAACCAATTTAAAAAATGGAACCATTATTAATTTTGGAACTATTTTTAATTTCGGAACCATTATTGAAAAGTGGACCAATTTTAATTTCGGAACCATTTTTTAAGTGGAAACATTTTTTTATTTTGGAACCATTTTAAATTTGGAAATAGTTTAATTTGGACCAGTTTTAAATTTGGAACCATTTTCCAAAAATGAACAGTTTTTTAACTTGGAACAATTTTAAATTTTGGATCCATTTTCAAAATGGAACCATTTTTAAATTTCGAACCATTTTCAAAAAATGAACAATTTTTAAGCAGATTGGATCGCGGCCCAGGCCAAACAGACGAGAAAACCAAAAGGAAAAATCGTGAACAAAGGGAAACTTTATAAGATACTACCGATAGAGAAAATGGAAAGGAAAGGGAAGAGAAAAAAATCGGGAAAGATACAGAACGTGGGCCAGGAAAGAAAAGGAACGCAGCATGCAGAAAACCGAAAGAAAATAAGAACGCAGCTTCCCGCTTCGTTCCCAGACCGAAGCAGTGAATGGGCCAGGCCCAAATAAGCGTCGGGGGTACGCGACGCGACGCTAACATCGCGGTACGCGAAATATAGGAATTGCCGAATTCCTCTTCAGTCCTCCTTCGTCATCCTTCCTATCCCGGAGAAGCCTTAATGGCGGCCTCGTCGCCGCCGTCACATCTAGCCGGCGAAACGCCGGAACCAGGTTCGATTCGCGGAGAACCTCTCCACCCCCCTCCCTACCTTCTCTCTTGGATCCGTTCCCAGCTGCTGCTGGTGCTACTGTTAACTGCTAGGGTTACGGAAGAGCAGAGCAGGCAAATCGATCGACAGTTCGTTAGATGCAGTACTAGCTTATTAGGTTTCCAGTGATTTTCCGATTTTCTGTTGCTGTGGTGATAGGGAAACGTTGGAGCTTATTAGGGAGTGTTGTCCCTCTACTTTTGCTGCTCTGGATGCTGACACATTGACCTGATCAATCCAATTTTGTTGAACTATGGACATTGATCATTTGCTCGGGAATAATTCAGACACCCCATTCGAACTGTGGCGCTATCAGACTAACTTAGAGCATCTCCAGTCGGGGCGACCAAATGGCCGCCCAAAGGCCTTCCGGACAGGCCCTTTGGGCGCTGTTCGGAAGGCCTGGCGCATTTGGGCGCCGTCGCTCCCCACTCGCGCCACCCAAACAACATTTATAAAATTCGAATTTAGGCAAATTTCATTCAAATTTTTGGAAATTTTACAAATTTGAACAAAATTTTAAAAACTAAACCTAATTCTACTGGTAGCGGCGGTCGAAGGCCCAGTAGGGGTCCTTCTCCTCCTCCTTGACGCCGCTGGTTCCTGCGCCGCCGTCGTCCTCCTTGTTGACGCGGCTAGGGCCGGGGGCGTCGCCGGTGAGGTCGAGGAACGGCACGCCCGTTTCATGGGCGTGCATGTGCGCCGACAAGGCGCAGGCGCTCTGCGCGTCCATGGGCGGCACGTCGTTGAGCGACGCGGCCTCCGCCTGCCGGAGGAGCTCCTCCTCGTCGTGGGCCTCCTGCGCTGCCTTCAGCTCGGCGTAGAGCGACGCCGCTGCCTGCGACGTCCCCGGCTCCGCCTTGACCTTCATGGGCTCCGGCTTCGGCATGAGGAGCCCGGCGGAGCGGGAGGAGGAAGAAGACGCCGTGATGTGGACCCCCGCGACGACGCCGTCGAGCGCGAGGAAGATGGCGTCACAAGCCGTGGCGCCCACACGTGCGCTGGCGGCGCCCGAGGAGGAGGCGGCGGCGGCGCGTAGTAGTAGGGCGTCGCGGGCCACTCCAGCAGGGAGCCGCCGACGGCGATGTGGTCCATGACGTTCTGGAGCGTGCGGTGCGGCACGCTCCAGAACGCCTCGCGCCCGACGGCGTTCTTGTCTCTGGGCACCGGGCTGGGGCCCTCCCACCTGTTCATCTCCTCGTCGTAGAGGCGCCTGAACGCCTCCTCGTAGCGGGGGGCGCTGCCCGGGTCCTCTGGGTTCCAGCGCGGATCGTCGCGCTCCTCCGGCGTCAGCTCACGCCAGTAGTGTGTGACCTGCGGGGCGGGGAAGTCTTTGTTGGCGCGCGTGAGCGGCTTCGCCACTGGGATGCCGCGCACGGAGATCCCGTAGCACTGCTCGCGGAGAAGGGTGCGCGGTGCGAAGCCGTTCGCCGCCGCGCCTCCCGTGCGTCGGTAGTTCCCGGCCATGTTCGGCGGCGGTGGTGGTTGTGGCTAGCAACGAAGGGGGCGAGGGAAAGAGGAGAGTGCGGCGAGTGAGCGCGGGGCCATCGCCTTTTATTGCCGCTGGAGAGCGGTGGCCGCATTTACGCCGTCGCCTCGAAAAGGCGCGTTGTGCATTCACTCCGGCGAGCAGTCGAGGCGACGGCTCACTGCCGTCTGCGCCGGGCAGTGATACCGAGGCGTCACGCGCCTTTGACGACGACCGCCGCTTCGCCGCTTCGTGTCTCACTGCCAGGCGTGGCCCGCGCGTCGGAGGCGGCCGTTTCGTAGTGTCCGGGGCCGCCCCAAGTTGAGGGCGTGGGCTGGGCGTGCCGGACACAAAATTGAGCCACGCCGGACCAAAATCAGATTTAGGCGGCGCGAGTGGGGGAAAAAAAGTGTCCGGCACGCCCCAAAGGCCTTTGGGCGGCCATTTGGGCGCCCTGACTGGAGATGCTCTTAGATAGCCTTTTCAGAAAGGGTTTCATGTTAAATTTGTTGATTTAGTTACGAGTACTGTGATGCATGGTAAAGTGGCAGTTCTAGCTAATGACCGTTTTGGGGCTTTCTTTGAATCCAGAAAAGGGCTTAGGCAAGGAGACCCGCTGTCCCCCATTTTATTCAATATTGCAATAGATGTACTTAATCTGCTGGTTCAAATTGGTGTAGAGAATGGTCTTCTAGAAGGTTTGGTAGATGATCTAGTTGAAGATAGTGGTAGTATGCTCCAATACGCTGATGATACGATTTTTATGTATAAAGATAGTCTAGAGGGAGCCAGAAACTTGAAAGCTATACTAGTTATTTTTTAACAGCTCTCGGGGCTTAAGATTAATTTCCATAAGAGCAAATTATATTGTTTTGGCAGTGCTAGGAGTAAAGTAGAGAGTTATTCTTCCTTTTTTACCTGTTTAGTGGGTAAGATACCTTTTAAGTACCTAGGTGTTCCGATGGATTGTGTTAGATTGAGTAATAGTGATTGGGGTGAAACTTTAGGAAAAGTAGAGAAAAAGCTACATGTTTGGGCGGGGAGACAAAATTCTTATGGTGGTAGACTGGTTCTGCTGACAGGTTGCCTGAGTAACGTTCCTTTTTTTATGTTGTCCACGTTCGAATTACCTAAAGGGCCTGGTAAATCTTTAGATTTTTATAGGAAAAGACTCTTCTGGCAAGAAGAAGAGGATGTTAAGAAATATCATTTAGTTAGCTGGGAGAAGATTTGTCAGCCTGTAGGGGGTTTGGGTGTTGTTGATTTGAAAATTATGAACGTTTGCTTGCTTAGTAAGTGGTTGTGGCGGCTTGAAAACGAGGAAGGACTGTGGCAAACCCTGCTTAGGAATAAATATGTAAAGAAAACGGTCTCTGCCTGTGAGAAAAAGCCGGGGCAATCACATTTTTGGCAAGGTCTTATGGGAGTAAAGGATAAGTTTTTCAAATTCTGTAGGAAAGTAGTAGGTAATGGTAGGAGGACTAGATTCTGGGAGGATCTGTGGATAGGTGATAGACCTCTCTGTGAACGTTTCGGTAGATTGTACAATTTAACCTTCAGTAAGAATATTTTGATAGTTGATGTTTTCAATTCTGGGTGGACTGCGATAAGCTTTAGAAGAAACTTATGGAGAGAGACAGCAGTTTTGTGGCGGGAGCTCTTGGACATGTGTGCTAATGTTAGGTTGATAGAGGAGGAAGATAGATGTAAATGGTTGCTTACTAAATCTGGTGTCTTTTCTGTTAGATCTATGTATTTAGCTCTAAAAGTAAAAATAAATACGGTCAAGTGGAAGCATAGAGGTTTATGGTCTGTAAAAATTCCTTTGAAAATTAAGGTTTTCTTGTGGATAGCTTTCAATAAGAGTATCCTGACTAAAGATGTATTAATTAGTAGAGGCTGGAAGGGCAAGGACAACAAGTGTTGCTTCTGTGACGACTTAGAGACTCTTGATCATCTGTTTTTTGATTGTCCTTTCGTAAAGTATGTTTGGGGAGTAGTTAAATGTGCGACGGGTATTATGAATTTTCCTGTGCACTTTCAGGACATGAGTGAGTGGGTGCAAAAGTTTTCTGTTAATGATAGGAATGTTATTTTGGTGGGTGTTTCAGCGGTGTTCTGGGCAATCTGGAAAGCCAGAAACACCGCTGTGTTCGATCATGTTTACCCGAGTGATCCAACTGCAATAATGTACAGTATAGCTAATTGGTTAGTATATTGGTCGAAATTGCAGAAGGTAAACGCCAGACAGGGACTCTGCAGCGCGGGACGGCGGCTAGCAGAGGTGGCGTCTTATGTGTTCAATAGAAGAGCTGGCTGGGGGCCAATGACAAAAAGGATTGGTGTTGGTTGACATCCAGATCGGTACTGCGTTCTATGTGGCAGCGGAGAAGTGAAGGTGAAGCATAAGAGGATTGGTGTTTAAGTAAAACTTGCTGTAATGTTGCCTGTTTTGGCGTTCTGGGTACTACAGAGCTTTATTTTGGTGCGTTGTAGGTTCTGTAGGTTTTGATCGTTGCTGTAGGGTGTTGAGCTGGTGGTGAAGTGAGTACTGTAATAATGATCCCAAAACCTCTTTCTCAAAAAAAAAAAAAAGATCCCAAAACCTCTGTGGTTTCATTTTGATGAAATCGGGGGCCTGGAGCCCTTTAATTTGAAAAACAAAACTTAGATATCCTTTTGACCCTCTGTACTTATACACCAAATGCCCCTGGAATACTGCAATGTCAAATTAGTATCCAATATATTTTGCTGCTGCTGCTGCTGCCCGTATGTGAGATGATACCTGTTTCATGATGATCACGGAAGAAATCAAACCGAGCGTCGAACTTAACTTCGCTTCCGCTTCAGGTAGCTCAGAAGCTGTCCATGGTACTTCGCGAAACACCAAGGTGCAAGAAGAGATAAGTGGAGAAGCGGCTATTGTGACCTCTGAACCCATGAGGGAGGAACTGGTTTAGAGTGCTGTTAGCTTTCCGAGACACCCGAAAGTCATTGGCTCTTCTGATGGGCACAGGCGCTCCTTCCTGTAAAATAAAGGGCTCACCATGGACGAAATCGAAGAAGCGTTTTGATGTTTACTAGTAAGTTTTTGTTTTCACTACCTACCGACTGAGTTCTGGTTACAGAGCACGTCCCTGATTATTCTCAGTTTGTTCTTTTCATGAACCTTCGCTTTTGTAATTTGCAGAGCCCACATTCAAACTCTGCAGGTTCAGATACATGCATATCTCAAGGTATGTGAGGAGAAGCCGTTTACCGGTGATTATAACAAGGCCTCGGAGTTTAATTCTAACTTGATGTCATAGTGGATCATGCAGGATTGTTGCTTGCTGTTCTGTATAAAGAAATGACAATTCCAAATCAAATCCACTTTCCCCGTTCAGTTGTATGTTCAACACTGCTGGCTTCATCAAGACATGTCTATTTACATTGCTTTTTGATTTCATGTATTTATCAGATGTATCTGACGAGTCTTGCACAATTACTCAGGTTAGCTAAAACTCACAGATATTTGTTATAAGTTCCCAACAAAGTCTTGGTCCGGCATTGCTGGTGTTCATGTACAAAATTTAAATTATCTATTTTCCTTTCACTGCAGCATGAAGCTAAAATCAGCACAGAATGCGTGGATGGTCAGGTTTTCCTTTACAACCTGTCTGAGATATATAGTATTGACTGTTTTTCGTGATTTTGTTTGTGACATGCCCACTCTTCTTTTATAGGGACTCCTGACCCTGAAACTGTGACCCCTGTCGTGCCCCGGGACCCAAAATCATATATGGAGGTTTGCTATCCCGGGTTGGAGTGTGGGTGAGCGTGCTCGACATCCCGGGTTCGATCCCCATCGGAGAGGAATTCTTGGATTTCTCACATAGGAGCATTTCTACTATAAAAGTAAGCTACCAAGGGCTAGTCCTGGTGATCGCAATTTTTTTAGTAGGAAGAACACTCGCTTCAGTCTGAATATTTTGTAGTTAGTATGCTGAGTAGACTTTTGATATTGAACCTAAAGTTGACTCTATACTGTCATATTGGACTTTACAATTGACAGATCATGGAAATGATACAAAGGGCAGGAGCAGCCAGATGATATCCAGGTATTCTTCATTTTTACCCTCCTAGTACCGCTGCAACAAGAGGACTCTAGAACCTATTGTTAAATTTTTGGTTGACGACAGACATTTTGAATCTACCTTTTGGATAATTTGTTTCTTCTACGATCTTGACTTCTGTTTCTCACACAGAATTGCATCAATTTCTAACACAAATGTTGGCTGACACAAATCTAACACAAATGATTGACACAAAATTTCAGACAAAAAAGTTTATGGAAATTCTGACAATATTGTTTTGCCAAAACGTGACATAAAACTGTGACACAAAAGTTGGTCAAATTCTGACACAAATTTAGTACAAATGATTGACGCAAGTATTTTTACACAAAGTCCACCGAAGTTCTGACACAAAAATTGGTTAAAATCTGACACAAACTTCTTACACAAAAGTTGGTCAAAATCTGACACAAGTCTACCACAAATGTTTGACACAAAATTTCTCACAAAAGTTTGTTGAAATCCTGACACAAAAAATGGTTCAAACCCGACACAAATTTTACTCGAATGTTTGTTAAAACCTGGTAATCTAACAAAAATGTCTGACATTTTTTGCTGGTGAAATCCTCGCACAAAATTGGTCAAAATCTGACAAAAAATCTGAAGGAAATTTGGTCAAAAGCTCATACAGTTTTCTGTCACAAAATTTGGTCAAAATCAAATGCATATGTAGTGCATTTGGGGCGAGGAGACAAAAATAAAATTAAGTGCAGGACAACACTTTTTTTAAATGAAATTAAGAATTTCATGGTGGCAGGCTGGTGTAGTATTTTATCGTGTTGGGAGCTACGAAGTGCAGAACAACTTCCATACATCATGTGTATGCCATTAGCTCGTTGTAAGCCATGCTAATTTGATGTCAGTGATAGATGATGAGCCCTGTAGGCTGTAGTTCTAGGTCCTGGCTAGTGCTGGTAAGAGGCCATTGGACTATTGGAGCCGTGGCTCCTAGGCATGGAACCATATGCAGTGCCTACAGACTACAGAGTGTTACTCTGTTGAGTAATTTAGTGAATCATGCATAGTGAGATCTGTAGTGAGATCTCAAGTAACAGTGGCAAGTGCTTATTGGTAAGATCCACATACTACGGCTGCTGCACCTTGCACTTTTTTATCGTCAATTGGGTGGAAGAGTGGACTTTCCAATTTTTGGTAGTGGATAGTCCTAGGAGTATGCATCAGGAGCATCATATGCATCTCGTGCTCCCTCTTCCATTTCTGTCCAACTACTGTTCAGCGATCCGCATCTTACGGCTGTGGCATGAATTGTTTTTGACCAATGCATATTCAACTGTGAAAGTCAAATGTATTTGGCCAAGTTGGGCATTTTTCATTTTTATAGAATACGCGCGCAGTACAAACACATACCGGTATAAATATACCTTTGCTGATACCCTGAACCACACAAGTTCTAGCAGCTACATCCATGGCGATCACGCTTTTATCCTCCCTTGTCTTCATCCTATGCCTCTGTACTGTGAGCTCTGGCTCACGGCAGCCCATCACCTCCATTATCTCCTTCGGAGACTCTCACATTGACGCCGGCAATTTCGTGACGATGGCTGCTCAGGCAGTGCCGGTGGTCACTTCCTGGCATATCAACCCTCCTTATGGCATGACCTTCTTTGGTCGCCCCACAGGGCGGTTCGGCGACGGGAGAGGCACCATTGATTTCGTCGGTGAGTTTCCCTTCTCATGTATATATTAGTTGTACTATCTTTGTACTAGTACTGATTTTGCTGCTGCTTCTTCATTCTGATGCATCGTTTGGTGGTAGCTGAGGAGTTTGGCCTTCCATTACTTCCTGCATCTCTGACGAGTAATAGCTCAAGCATCCGCAAAGGTGTGAACTTTGCTGTCGGCGGTGCAACGGTGACCGACGTCGACTTCTTTGAGAGGAACAATATTGTGTCGTTTAAGCTCCTCAACAATTCCCTGAAGGTGCAGTTCGATTGGTTCGAGCAGCTAAGGCCACAAATCTGCAATACTACTATCTTACAAGGTATGTCGCATATATGCTCTCTACTTTCCATTCACATATTGTAGGTATATCCTTTAAGATGATGTTCCAAATACTTTATAGTATGTGCTTAATTTATACATCTGTGTACTGCACTAATTAAGCAACTGACCAACGTAGGGTGCACAAAGTATGATTGCTTAAGTAGAACCCTGTTTTTCTTTGGGGAGTTTGGAGTGAATGACTACACCTTCTTATGGCTGGCGGGGAAGACCCAAAAAGAGGTGAAAGCGTTTGTGCCAAATATCGTGAAGAAGATTGCAATGGGGGTGGAGGTATATATCCATCAATTCTAGTGGTTTACTGTAAGATTTTTTTCTGACATCAGATCTTGGCATTTCCGACCTGTCCCTAAATATCATTTCACTTCAGAGGCTTATCAAAGAAGGCGCAGTTTACATAGTCGTCCCTGGAAATCCACCAAACGGATGCTCACCCACAATGCTCACTCTACTAGCGCGCCCTAACAAGACTGACTACGACACATCGGTTGCCTCCGTGACCTTAACGATGTGGCAATGTATCACAACTCGATTCTTCATGCGGATGTTCGCTCTCTCAGGGCAAAGTATCCACGAGCCAGGATCATCTTTGCAGACTTCTACAACCCTGTTATGGATATCCTCAAGTACCCCAAACATTTTGGTATGTTCATTATTGTTTTTTTTAATGCTATATATATACATGAGGTACATGACTCTTACAATCAACTGATTTGAAGGAGTCGTTGCCGATCCCCTTCAAACATGCTGTGGAGGCGGTGGTGTATACAACTGGAATGGCACCGCCATATGTGGCATGCCTGGGGCGACTGCTTGCAAACACCCAGAGGAATATGTGAGCTGGGACGGGGTTCACTACACAGAGGCCAGGAACAGGTACATTGCGGGTGGATGGCTCCGTGGTCCTTACGCTGATCCGCCGATATTGACTGCTCTGAGCCGCTAGCTAATAGATTGCTGGCAGTGAAATTGTTTTGCCAGCTAGTTGCCATATCGAGGTACCAGCATTCCAGCAACCAATCATGTATGAACTTCTTCAGCAAGAAGCTGTTGTTTTGAAAGTAATCATTTTATCCTTGAAAAAGTACACATGCGTCAAACCGTATGATCGTCAAAATGGTTTCGATGATATGTTCCTGTTCAGTTTCGACGGAACTAAACTAACGGAACACCCTGCTCGAAGTAGCGGCAGTGACTGACCGATCTTCGACCGTCATTCTCAACAAGACATGTTTGTGTGTAACAATAAACTTTGTAAGAGCATCTCAATTAACGAGAAGGAGAATACTACTTCGTCATGTGTTTGTGTGAGAAAAAAAATTCGTCATGTGTCCCTTTTTAGAAGACGTTTTGTCAAAGCCAAATTGACTTGCCAAATGTATTGTAAAAAGATAATACAAGGTATTACTTCACTCAGGCTGAGAACACACACAGTGTTATATATGTACAACCATATACATATCAGCTACCCGGCCTAGCCCAAGTGTATCTTGTGAGAGCTGGAAGTGTTTGGCCGCTGCGACCATCCCACCGGCCGTACCCCGGTAGCTGGTGTTGGCCGCCTTCGCTGAGCGAAAGAACACGAACCAAGACGCCATCACGACCGGAAACCAGAGCCGGATTTCTTACGGCCTCCCATGAGCAAACTAGTAATGTAGCAAAGCCTCGATTGCTAGTAATCTTCACTCTTCACGCCGGGTCTCCTTAGCAGCGAGCAGTACTGTCTTCTTGTATGTACCGGTGAGTTGCTGGCGCGAGGCTTTATATAGGAGTACTAAACTTGCTTGGCGGCCAAGGTGAATGGGCATTGGCGAAGAAAACTGTTGACCAATTGATCGCGTCCACAACATAATCCTGGAAGATCGAGCAATCAATCGATCGGTCAAAAGACCACGTTGCCTAATTGTTGAGGAAACAACGCAGCTAGTTACCACTTACCAAGCTTGTAGCATGCTGTGACTTTGACTCTTCCAGGATGCAGGAACCATGTCCATGTCAAAATCACCAGTTACGCCTAGTCTTGACCGGTGTTTTGTTTATTGTAAGTATAACCACCAAAAGGCATGCCGAACTCTTTTTGCTTTTTTGGAACTACGCACAAGTGCACTGTCCCGAGAAAAAAAAGCCGATGTTGATACATTTATTTTAATCTTTTTCCAGTATTTTGTCTACTACCACTATCACCTTCTTGCCCCTGGAAATACGCACAAAACACCCACTAATAGTGTTGCTTTGATACCGTTCCAGATGAATAATTGATTAGATGCACGTGTGTAATCTTTGAGAACCAGTAGAAGTCCAGTAGGTTAATTTGGCGCAAAATAGGAAGCAAACAACCTTATTCATAATAAAACAGTACAATCATCTTAGTCTCTGAGTAAGAGAGTCGAAAAATTGCCCGCCAAATGAGGAGACATATGGATGTGTCCCGGCAGATCTAATACACATGAGGTACCTGCTTCCATCCATAGCACCATACCGCGGCAAAATACCAACTTAAGGTTTTCGACGATAAAATTATCCATATTGTATAAATGCCACTATATTTGATTTTGTGGAACAAAATAAACCTTGCTGCAATGTTTCCATGCCACCATATTAATTGTGTGCACATAAGAACTGTCGCAAGGAAAATTGGGCATATCCCGCATCGAAGTGATGCACACAACTTTTCATTATCGCATAGTTTCATATATTCGCCCCATCCATAAAAGGATGTCTCAACTTTAGATACACGAAGAGAGTATATAAGCTTTACATATCATGGGTCATACAAAGTGGCACACGCATAAGTAAACGAAAAACTGATACAGAGAGACTCAAAGTATCTTGTAATTTTTAAAGAGCCTGCAGCCACCCTGGTAGAGTAGATCCATTGTCTATTTACCCCATTCTTTGTTTGAAATGGACCACTAAAAGAGTTACAGGATGAAACATATTCGATTTGTTCGGTAACAACAACAATTATTGGTCCCAACAGACATCATTGCCTATGAGTGTAATTCTCACAAAGGATAACCTTACAAAACACAATTGGCACGGAAGTAAAAAGTGTGTCTTTTATCATCATGACGAGACTATACAACACTTATTTTCCAGTGCAAGTTTGCCTCTTCTACATGGTCGGCCATCCAAATAGGCTCTGCCTTATACCCTCCACGTAGTGTCTCGAACATTTTCGGGAGCACGTTGAATGGTGTGGATCCTAGGTTCAAGATGCGTATTAGGATGGGAGCGATTACCGTTATTTGGTCGCTCTGACTATGTAGAAATAACAAGGTTTTTAATGACAAAGTTGTTTCCTTTATGTAGGTTATCTACCGGTGCACAGCTACGATTCGTTCTTGGCTGCCCCTGCAGCGTGTCGAGCATTGGGACTTGTTTTCCAAGGCGACGTCGCGATTGGAGACCGTGGCCAGGGAGCTGTTTTCTCAGCATGGATGGCAACATGATCTACGGATTTGCCCTCCTCCATCATAGGCGTTCTTACAATTTCTCATTATGATATGTAATTCGTCTTTTATTTTTCCGTTATTTGGAGACCTTGGAACTTGTTGGGGCTGTGTGCACCATAGTTGTGCAGAGGCCGGGTGTAATGCTTAAAACTCTTTAGGTAATAAAACTCCCTTTATAAAAAAAAATCATTGACTATGAGGCTTGAAATACAGTTTAGATGACTATGGTATACACTCAAGTTTTAAAAGACAATCATTTAGCTATGTACAACCATAGGAGCCATTAATTAGTACAACAATATTAGCCAAAGTTTATCTTGTGGGCACTGGAGAAGTGATTGCCTGCTGCCACCATCTCGCCGGCTGGATCATACTTTCCCCGGACACGGTATCCGTGTTCGCTGCCTTCGGCGAGCCAAAGCACGCAAACCAAGACAACATCACCGACCAGAAACCGGAGCCGGATTTCGTACCACCCCCCATGAGAGAACTAATATGTATCAGTCGATGCAGAGATCAGACTAATCCCCCTCTTTGAAGAAGAAAAGTGCGAACCAGTGGAACGGTGTAAACTAAACCGCTCTACCCTTCACGTTTGGTCTCGTTAGTACTATACTCCGTACTGTGTTCTTGTACCGATGAGTTTCTGCCGAAAGGCTTTATATAGCATCTCGATCGTGATGTAGTAATAACTGTGTTCTTGCTTTCTTGGAGACCAAGGTTAATGATGCAAGCTCTCTCTAGTCTCTACACCTGGACAAATTACTCTGCTTTGTTGGTCAATGCAAGTCACGAACTTGCTGGACAAGATAGTACTCCTGGACAAAACTCAGCTCTCTGCACAAGGGGTTAGCGAGGCTGCAGCCAATCTCAATCATGGAAACGTCAATGGAACCGTGTGTTAAAAACATGGTTGATTGATTGATCGCTTTCACAATTTACTCATAGATATTTTATCAATGGGAGAAACAGGCCACGTCGCATATTCCTGACGATATTAACAAATAATAACAAGGCATTTCCAAGCGTAGGATGCAAGGCAGCTGGTGCCTCCAGCATGGAGTTGACTGAAACTCTCGCAGCATCATGTCAAAATTGCCAATTACTCTGTCCTGACAGGTTTCTTTTTGCAAGTACTCATTTCCTTCCAAAAAAATTAAAGTTGCATGGAGTTTTTATGCGCGGGTAATCATCTAGTGAATAAATGAACAGTTAACGATTTGAAAAACTTACTTATGGCCGTAAAATCATCTAGATGAGAAGTACAAAAAAATACAATATGGAAGCTACTTTATTAATTAACGGAGCATAAAAACTCATGGTCTTTACGGCTCAAGTATCCATGACAACTGTAACGGTATCTCTATTCAGCTTCAGATCTTCAAACGACGCGCCGTCATTGCGCAACTCCTCAAAGCCCCGTCCAGCCATCCTCATGATCCGGAAGGCCTGCTCCGTCCCAGCCTGGTCACGAGCAACTGATCTGCAGTATGCGAAGAGCACCGCGACTCTCCGCGTACTCCCAAATTCCTTAGTGATCATATTACCAGTGGGGAACCGTACCCTCAGCTTGCAGACCGTCTCTCCATCTATAGGCTTCCCATCATCGATTGTCTCCGAGGAGCCTCGATCTTGTCAACCTTGGGTAATGATGCAGGGGCCTCGATCTTCTCAACCTTGGGTGCTGGTGCTGGTTCAGGTTCTTGTGTATCAGAGGCAGCGTTGGCAGTAATTAGCGGTTCTTGGGGCGTTGCTGCTGCCGTCGGTCGAACGATCCTTGGTTTCGACACCGTGCTAGGCTTGGACTCAGTGTACTTGCCAATGCTGGTCAGGAAATCGTCAGGATGCTGGACGATGCTGCACCACTTGTCCAGCAACTGCCCGGTGATCGGGTCCAGGACAAGCACAGCTGGGAGCTGATCATCTCCAAGCTTGTAGAAGCAGCACACTTTGCCCGCCTCGTCGCCGGGAGTCCCCGTCTTTTCTAGGAGCGAGAAGACGAAGTTGTCCTTGATCACCTGAACGACCACCTCGTTGGACCAGAGGTCCCGGTTGTGCAGGTGCGACGTAAACACGCCGCTCGACTGTACGTTCATCAGCAGCCACTGGTCCTTCCTCGCCGCGTGCACCTTGGCGTCGTGGAAGCTCCCTGGGTACATTATCTCGTATGGGGGCCGGAACAGATCCTGCAGCGTCTTGTCAGCCCGAGCTCGAGTCACCGGTGGCCCCTCCAACGCCTCCATGCCGTCAGTCTCCGCCGCCTGTAAGTAGTCGTCGTCGTCTTGGTCATCGTCGACGTACTCCCCATCCGTGCCCTCGTAGCCATCATCTTCTTCCTCCAACTCCTCCATGCCGTCAGTCTCCGCCGCCTGTAAGTAGTCGCCGTCGTCTTCTTCCATCGCCTCCTTGTCGTCCTCCCCGTCATCTTCTTCGGCCTCCTTGGCTCGTTCATCTTCTTTGAAGCGGATGAAAGTTTCTTCATCTTCCTTTGTGCACGAGTCGCCTTCTGATTCCCACCCGGTCGCGTTATTTGCCGGCATAGAAACGTCCTCCACGGCAACGGGCAACGGATAAACCGACGTTCTTGATGGCGGCTCCCTGTTCACGCTCCATATGGATCGGGCTGCGCGGGCAGTACGGGGACCGTAGAAATCCCGGTGCTGGTACAGCGTGTCGGAGCGCGCGGGGATGGGATCGCGCACCGTGTCTTCGTGCATCGCCTCGGAGCGGACTGGGATGGGATTGACGACGGGATGATCGGGCGCCGGATCGGCAGGGCCGACGGTGAAGTAGCGGTTGATGGCGGTCTCGAGACGCCAGCCGCAGTAAGCGAGGTGACGCACGGCGACTGACTGGGAGTCGCACGACGTGACCTCCATGAAAGAGTCGACGATGGCATCTCTCGTGCCGCCCTCCATCTTCGCGGCCGATGGATCTCGCTCAGATGTCGACTAGAGTCGTAGCTAGGGCTAGGTCTCTCGTCGGTTCGCGTTTGGTAAATCTGATTATACGGGGCCTATGCTTATATGGCTGGCTACCTGCAGGGCCGGCTCTGGCCCTAGGCCGTCGCACTAGGACCCATGCCTGGATGGGGGCCCATGATCTATACCACTGCCAAGCTATTCTTTTGCGTAGTTGCGTTGGGCTGGAAAAATATCCGAGTAAACGCACGCCCTTGCTTGAATGCACATAGAAGTAGCAATCTGATGTCTTGGACGGTTTGTCTTCGCTTGCCTTGGACGCCTTGTCTTCAGTCGCCTCGATCGATCTCGCATTCCCTCTTTCTCTATCAACCCGACTGTCGCCTCTGCCACTGGCTGGAGAAGGAGATCATCTGAATTCTAACCCCTCCTCGCTGCTCGCGGTCGCCTCTGCGGCCCTGCCTGCCCGGCCCTGTAGGTACAAATGCAAATCTGCTCCAATGTCTCTTATGAATCCAATTATTCACGATTTGAATTAAGGTTGTTAAATGTTAGATTAGGGATTTAGGGTTCTAGCTTCATGTATATTATATTCACCTTTTTTTATATAATTTTAGGTGTTACAAGACAAAATGAATGGCTTGGCTACGTGTTGTATTGAGATGGATATCTTGGACAACACTGATATCGATATTGTCCTCAATGACTTTGCGTCTAGAAATGTCTGAGGAAACTTTTTTGTGAATAACTAAAATATTATTGTCGATGGACTCATTGAAATTTGGTTCTAATTATAGGTAATCAAACCAGCAGGAAGTAGTACTTGTTATATTTTGTTACTCTTTTAGCCTTTCTGTCGTAATAAAATATTGCTCAGTTGCTTATTAATTATTTATAGAAATCCCAGAATGAGAATGTGCGGTTGAATTTTTAATATTTTTTGTCTATACATTTAGATATTTGTACATATATGTTAGGGCCCATATTTCAACTTCACACTAGGCCCCCATAAAATATAGAGCCGGCCCTGGCTACCTGCCGAGATTGAGTACGATACGGCACCGGCTTTTCTGGCTGAATTTTATTTCTTTCCCATTGTTATCCTAGTACAATTCGGGGTTAGTTTGGGCTACGTTGACGTGAGACCCGATTAACGACACCTAATCTTCATGGCTGCCGGGATCGACTTCCACTTCCTGCCGGCCGGTGAACCGACCCAACAAGAAAGCCTACCGTATGTATTATTTGTTTTTTTCCTTTTTATCATTCTATTTATTCACTACATTATCATTTGTATACATGCTCCGATTCATTAAGCTTTTGTTAGGCAAATGATGAGATAAAGCGCTGCTACCTACTTATACTAAATTATTTTACTTAGTAAAAACCTTTTTGTAAAGTATGTTATTCTTACTGATTAAAATCCATCGATGTAGTACCACATTACTATTTTAGATGAACTGGCTGAATTAACGATTTAAAGACACTTATGTACATTAAGATGTATAATTGTCATAGCATTCCTTTATTTATGGTTAAGATGCATTATCTAGCACTTAATTGAAGTTGTGATTTTATTTATGAAAATTATTTACCTTTTTATGTTTAGAAAACTCCGTTGATGCAATGTATCAATGCAAATCAAGGAAAATCATTATTCTCACATTATGCTTGTGTATGTATTTTTTCTACGGTATTCTTAAATATTTTTAAGATTTGATATGTTATTTTAGGGTGTAATAATCTAGAACCTAATTTGGCGGAGGTTTCTAGAGTACAATATTATCAAGGTTAGATGAAACCAAATAGGTAACTTTATAAAGTGTAAATTATTAGTTATTCTCGAATCCGGCCTTATGCTCTAACTTGGTCTGGAGTGGAATAATTAGCTATATGCCTGATGGCTTACACCAACATACTTGGAAAGTCAAACCTTTTAAAGTATGACCGTCTTTATATGAAACGATAACAACATTTATGCTACTAAATTAGCTTCATTTTATTCATGATAAAGTTTATTTTCATCGTATAACTATTTGATTTCATAAGTTTTGTTTATTTTTTTGTGTAAACATAAAGTTTGTAATGGCGAGCCTCGTAGCGGGGGTGAGCCCTTGCACAGAAGCCACATGACAAGAATATACATCTCGGGTACCCTATCTTAAGGGTACCTGGTGCACGTGTCAACTAAGGCCCAACTATCAAGAGCCTACATGAAGCCCATGATGAAAAGCCCAACAAGATGGAGTATCCTTCAAGATTAGACATAGCCATAGTGGGTTTAGTCTTTCCTTACATGTAATCTGGGTCCGTTACGAACTCCCGAGACCCAGCCTATTATATAAAGGTTGGGAGGGCCGCCGATCCAGGACACGCAATACTCGAACCACCAAAAGCCCTAGCGAGATCGACATCTCGCCGGAGCCTCCCTGTAACCGCATAATCTCACACGATCAATACCAGACAAGCAGGAAGTAGGGTGTTACTCTCCGGAGACCTGAACCTGGGTAAATCTTTGCCTCTGCTTGTCAGCCGACGAAACTAGCAGTACTACCACGTTCTCTCCCCATAATCTCAACCCTAGGTCCTTAACCATGGGATTTGATGAGTTAACCCCTCGTCAATTGGCGCCGTATGTGGGAAAGAATAGTTCTAGACTCACGGTTTCTTCGGTTCTATCGGAAAACGGCGACTCGCCGATCGGATCTACAAACGACAACTCGCCGGCTGCATCAACAAACCAGAACTCGCCGACTCGGCCGGCACACGGCAACTCGCCGACTCACTCGACAAACGGCAGCACGCCAGCCTCACCTGCAAAAAGCACATCATATCCTCTGATTGATTTCGAGCCACACTCGCCAGAATTCAATGAGACGTTCGCTGATCTCGAGTCAGGTTTGGGTTTAACCGTTGGCTCATTCAATTTTTTCGTAAACAAGCTTGGTGTGCAGGACTTGACAGATCCACGCCAACTCGCGACTTCCGCACCCGAGGCTCCATCGGTTGTGGCTCCTTCGACTGCGGATCCATCAACTGCGTCCATACCATTATCGATCCTCCAAGCCTGCTCGTCTGCAACAACCATGTCAACTCGAGAGATCAACGAGCTCATTGAAGAACTCTAAGGCGAGGAGGCTGAATCAGCATACCGCACAAACGATCTCGAGCTCAATCTTCCACTTGAGGATAGCTTCGACTGCGGGATCTCCCTCAGCGACTTTGACGAGCCCGAAACTCATATCGACAACTACGTCGACTCCGATATCTGCACCAACAACAACCTCGACTTCGAGATCCATAACAACTTCGCCGACACCGAGATGTGCATAGGCGATGAAGACATCGACAGCGAGATCCGCAATCCAAGTTATTGAATCATTCGGTGATCCAAGTCGAAAACAGAAGATAGAATTGTAGGTTTATACTAGCTGGTAACTAACCTGAGTGCAAGCTGTTGGAACAGTCTGTGGCAGCCGGAGAAGAAATCTCAGATGGTTGGCGTTGCCGTTGGGGATGGGGATGGGCGCCAGAAGTTGCCTCTGGAGAAGATGCATCTGCTGCCTCCTTGGTCGTGATGCCGCCTCCTCAACATGCCGACGACATGCTTCGGTGCCACCGCGAGTTCCTCGCCACCTTCACCTGGGCGCGGCATTTGTTCGAACACCAAGCAGCCGCTTCACCGATGTTGCAGCAGCAGTTTACCACCATCGCACACCACCGTCACCAGCAACACCACCACGCCATGGACACACTCGTACAGCTGCAGCACCACACCATTTCCACACCACCGTCACCAGTACCACCACCACACCACCACCGCACCCCGCAGCACCATCAACAGACCACCACACCACCGGGGAGCCGAGCAGCGCAGGCTCCAAGGGAGGCCGAGGGGACGTAGTCGAGCAGGGGATCCAAGAGGGAGTTTATGACGCCGATGAAGAGCATCTAGAGGCGCGGGGGCACCGGAGCCACGCCGGCGACCCAAGCCATGGCGGCTAGGGTTAGCCTCGGAGTTGCGTGCGGGCACAGAGGAACAAATCGGCGGCGGGGAATCGGTGGAGGGGGTCGAGGCGGAGCGAAACCAGCAGGCAGCAGTGCCAGAGCTGGTAATAGCCAGCCGGAGAAGCAGGAGGCAACGTCGGTGGCGATAGAGTCCGGGAGCGAGAGAGAGATACGAGAAAGGGGATCGAGAGGGAAAGGTTTTTTTATATTTGAATATCGAGAGGTAAAGGTGTGTCTAGCGTGCGTGCGTGCATACTGCGCCTCCAATTTTTTACGTGATGATGCACATGGGCCTGGCCCAATCAGTTTTCTTTTACTGCCTCCTCCATTTCTTCACGGTTAAAGCTTCCTAACCACAATTATATCCGCTAAAAAAACACAATTATATGTAGCGTATACATACTCATGTTATTTACATATTGTAGGCTAAACTATAATCACAAAATAGTCGATCTATAAAGTTAAAAAAATAACTATTTTACTTTCAACATTTGTCTTTTTTATGCAGGCTAAATATAAAAAATATTTTGATTCAAATTTGGTCGTACACAGTAGACATGTATATATACTTGTATGTTTTTAAAAAAAATTGGAGACCTAAAAACAAGGATCTTTTCAATTTTTAAAAAAAGCGAGATCATTTTTTGCTAAAATAAACATTTGAAAAAATGAATGAACAAAAATAAGTCACATAAAGTTCTCAAAAAAAAGTTATGTAGAAAGAAATTGAAATTCCTTCTGAATAATTTAACTGAAATGTTTTATTCGTACAAAAAATATTTTACAACCATGTGACACAATTGTTTTCAGTTACGATGACCAAAAACTTTTACACCGCATGTTGCGATTATTTTCAACTCTGTGAGCAATTATTTTGTACGCCCGAACATTTATTGAACTTGAGCCAGTTGATTTTAATGGGTAATGATAATAGTTAAAGTGCTAAAAATTAAACATGAAGAAAGTTTGTATGACGTGAACATTTTTTAGTGGAACCAATTAATTGGACTAGATGAACAATTGCTAACGAAAACTCTATGTGATCAATTGTTAATCTTCATCTGTGACGATTTGTCTTTTATCAAGATCATCCTTTGGGTCGGTTCAGTACTATTATCATTCTGATAATAAACTCCTATAGTTGTGTGACTTATACAAAATCCATGATCAGGAAAACATGATCATCTAACAACAAGATAAGCAAGTCTTAGAGATAAGACCAGGAACTCTTTTACTTTGTTCATATCTCTACACGTGCATTTAAGAAAACACGAACAGTACAACTGCTTTGCTTTACAACGCATTGCTGATCAGAACTGTACATACGTGGTACTCTGGTGCCCGTTGGTTTTTTTACAAAAAAGTCCTCGAGTTTTCGGATAATTACCCATCGGTCCTCGCAGTACACAACTTCTCAAGAGGAGGGACCTGTTTGCAAATACGTGAAATTTTAGGTTGTTTTTCGTAAAATAATCGCCGCATCCCCACCTCTCCTTCTCTCTCGCGTCTCCCGCGGCGCCCGAAATCGCCGCCGGCGCCGCCGCGCCGCCCCGCCGCTGCGGTGCTCTTCCTTCAAATCGAGCCACACCGCCACCTTTGTCGCCGCCGCCTGTCCCTCCTCGCTGAGCGCCGGCTGCCGGGACGCCGTGCCGTCGCCGCAAACTACGCCGCCGTGCCGCAGCCCGTCCGTCGCGTCCGCAGGCCGCCGGCGATGCTCCGACGACCCAGAGGAGGCGGCGCCGCCAGCTTCAGGCGCTCTGCGACCGCGCGCGTCCAGCGCGCTCGGACGCGCTTCCCAGCTCGCGGTGGAGCGGCGTTGCCGTCGTTATCGCCGCTGCGGCGGCTCCGCCCACCGATGACGTCATCGCGACGCCATGTCGGCCGTGGGCTGGGAGACGGGCCGCTTGGTGGGCCGGGCCCTTTCCATTTTCCCCTGTTTTTTCTCCTGTTTTTTCTTTTTTTAAAACCTTTTGCAATTTTCCAAACACAGCTCCAAATGAATTCAAACCAATTTCTTACAAATTGTAAATATCCAAACAGTCATTCCAAATACTTCAGAACCTTTTCATAAATATTTTAAATCTTCAAATTTCCAAATAATGTATAAAGGCTCAGTTGACACTTTTACGCCATTTCAAAAAACGTGCATTCCATAATTTTCCTTCGACCTCAAATAAAATCCAAAAAAATGATATCAGCGACATCATTCAATATGACAAACCCAATAAAATATTTTCCCGGTACAACACATCTCATTTAAATAGAGTTTGCTAAACCATTTAAATACAGTTACCCATTTATATCATGGGCATTAAATGTTTCCCTAAACAAATTCCACAAATAGTAAATGTTTTAAAACCAGTAGCTTTAAATACAAACTCATTTGAACAATTCAATTATCAAAATATTTGGAAGTACGCTAGCATATATCGGAAAAACTCCAAAAATAAAATAAAAGGCAGCACCCTTGAACATATGGAGTTGTATGATTTGAATTTTGCTCTAATTATATGGAGTTGAATTTAAAAAAACTCTATAGCTATGGAATCCAAATGAATAAATGTACATTTCCAACCATTGTGGACTTAAATTTAAAATTAATAATTTCTGAATATTTCAAATTGCTTTAAAATTGGAGATACTCTAGAATATACCAACATGCTCACAAGAAAATACCAACTATTTGTAGGGAAAAAAAAAGGTTGGAACATTTTAAATTGGTAAATTTTTTAAGAAAAAACAAATGCGCTCCCCATAATTATGTAAAGTTCAATTTAACAAATGCTCACACTACATATTCCCTCTGATTATGGACTCTAATTAAACATTTCAATTAAATAAATATTTGGCAAAACAAAAAAACTTCCTCCAGATATGAAATTCAGATGCAACTCCTCAAATTATGTTTGACCATTTGAAACTACTAAAAATTTGAATATTATGCAGAATGTATCAAAAATGCTCACAAAAAATGCTACCTACTCATAACAAAATAAAAAATATGTTTGCAAACACCAATTTGGCCAACATTTGGATGAATATTCCGATATTCCATATTTTATATCAGAAATACTCAAAAAAAAAGGGACATACTTACAGCAAAATACAAATACATGTGCACATTTCAATTTAGCCAATATTTCGATACCATACTACTAAACTTTCCCCAAATGTACAATCAAATTCAAATGAATTTCTCTGATTTCAATCAAATATTAATGCTGAAATACAAACATGCTTAAACATTTCAACCCACTAAATATAATTCAAATGTATCTTCCCTGAATTAAATTAAATATTGCCGACGAAATACAACACATGTTCAACCATTTGAAACTACTAAATATTTGAATATTATACAGAGTATATCAAAAATGCTCACAAAAAATGCTATCTACTCATAACAAAATAAAAAATATGTTTGCTAACACCAATCTAGCCACCATTTGAATGAATATTCCGATATTTCGTATAATATATCGGAAATACTTTAAAAAAAAGGACATACTTACAACAAAATACAAATACATGTGAACATTTCAATTTGGCCAATCTTTCGACACCATACTACTAAACTTTCCCCAAATGTACAATCAAATTCAAATGGATTTTTCTGATTTCAATTAAATATTAACGTCAAAATACAAACATGTTTAAATATTTCACCCCACTAAATATTTCAAAATTCTACAAAATAATTAAAACATACTCACAAAAAAAAATGCTACCTACCTATAACAAAATAAAAGCATGTTTTAACATTCCAATTTGTCCACCATTTTCATGTACAAAAAATATACATATTATACAAAAAAAAAATCACCAAGGGCGTGGCGTCACGCAAAATTCAACTAATGATTATACATAGGAGAGCTTTATTGGTCACGCATTATTGACATGTTGTATCGATGTATCACTCGATAGGAGATCTAAAGATTACATTCTTGGGTGAAACATAGAGCTTCTCAGAGTTTAGACCATGAGTATATTGGGCCTGAATTGAGATGCATATAAGGCGAGTGCCGCAGATTTGACAGTGTAGTTATGTATTAAGCTATGCATCTCCCTCTACCTATCCCTGCAACATTATAGAAGATTGTGCATTACTGAATATTGTATTGCATTAATGCCTTAAGTGCAAGTTATTGTCTCTATGATAACTAAGTTAGTGTATCCGGACTGTCTATTCTTTATGCCTTTCTACATATAGTGTTCGATCTTGGGTAGCATGCCAAGCTATCTCATTATTGTCCAGAATGTCAATGTATCAAAGGAAGAGAGAGAGACCATATCAGTAGATATTTCAGTGTGGGATTAAGAATGATCGCTAAGCTTCATAAGATGTGCATTTTCAACAAAGATGTATCGTCATTGTAAATATCTTGCTGTGATAGTTAATTTCCACAAACTATGAAGAAATACCCATTTATTTTTGGTATGTGTAGTTATGTCAAATGAATCTCAATTCACAAAATATATAATTACTTGGCAGCTATATCCTCTGTAAATATCAGATATTTGCGTCTAAGGCAAATGATACATTCGTGCTTCGGTTTCCTACAGTAGAGAGATAATGTGAAACTTAGCGAGCTTACATGCCTCTGATACCTGCTGTAGGCCAGGTCACATAGGTGAATAAAACTAATCGTCGCAGTGGAAGGTTTGCCGCTAATGGGCATGCTTATTTCCTATTGAAACTAATGCACTTACCTTTCTAATCACAAATACCAGAAGGCTGAGTTGCTCCTTCATTCTATGCCTCCATACATCTTCGGTGATCCATGTTCTGTTGTCATTTTCATTCCACTATTACTATCATCTCAATAACTGGAATGTTTCAAAACAACACAAGCACGGAGGACCAGGATTCTAATCTCTAGGTATGTCGAGCCCTCTTTGCGGAGAACCATCTAATAACTCAAGGTATATTCTCTAATATCTTTTCTTCATGCTAACCTGGTTTTCTTATACGTGAGCACAACAATAAGTTATTTGCCTGGAGTCTGCATATCTCCTACCGTCGCTTATACGCTCATCTCTCCTAGAAGAAATGCTTTTGCCGTCATATTTTGTGGAGTCGAACACGGTTCTGGAAAATGCCTTCCACACAATTGTTATTCATTTTCAAGTTAAGCAAGTAATCATTCATTGTCTACTACACAGATATTAATATCTGCTCCTTAGCTAAATATATCACAGCCTCTTATAGTTTTTAGTTCCATGTTTCAGAATGCTGCTGACAAAGAACTTATCTCTTCACACTCTAGGTGTCGTTGAGCTGAAAGATGAAAGTAATGTTTCGGCAGGCAAATAAAGACAGGACTTAGGATTCTCTTAGAGATGCTACTGCTGAAGGACCGCCCAAACCATGCTTAGTTGTTTCTATTCACGCAATTACGCTCTCGATTCATTCTGAACTTTATTCCTGTAGAACATGCTTTTTTTTGCCTGTACATAGTCTCCATCCATGACTGCCCCCAACAAGCTGTGGTCATTAATATTTTTGTTCTACCATCGTCTAGGTATTCGTTGCCAATGTCTCATTGTTCTGTTGAGACCAGCGCGTTGCCTTTTCAAATGACTATTGGTTACATGAAAAGAACTAGGTGCTTAAGATTGTGTTTCCGAATCGATCAAAACTTATGTATTTAGTACTGCTTCAATGCTTCAATGTGTGCATGTCTATTATGTACACCTAGATGTGACTCTCATAAAGCCATCTTATGTTATGTCAATGTTTCTATAATACTTTCCCTTTGTGCTTTAGCATTGCTTTCATCTTCTTGTTTCTTAAGGTCTTGATACACAGCTGAGTAACAGCTTCTTAGCTTGATTTTTATTGACATTCTGTTTTGCTTATACATATGGATATTACCTATCTATTTAGTAATCTGTGCAAAATGTGAGAACCACGGGCAAAATATTCAAATAACTAAGAAGTGCCGTGCGGCAAGCCGCGCCATTCGAATCTAGTTAGACACAATTATGCCTCTATTGACGTGTGCTGGATGATGGAGTCCAGATCGGTCGTCATGCTCTTGTTCTTCTCGACATTGTGGTCGGTCTGACTGAAGCTCGTCGTCCACAGCGATGCCCCAAATCTCCGGGGTGGCTCGCCCGAGGTTGCCGCTTCCTTGCTCCTCACCCTCTTGCCAACCTGCTTGACCAAATTCATGCGTAAAAAAGGTAAGTTGCTCTCTAAACAATGTTAGCATCAATGTTTCAAGGTCGGCCATTTGATGACTGGTTTGTACTGAAACTTGGAGATTGAGAGAACGGAAATGGAGCATTCGGTTGGGAGATATTTTCTTCTTCTTGTTGTTCTTGTTCTGTTTCCTCCCATTCATCCAAGCTGCCAAGCAGGATCACACATTCGTTTCCAATACCATTCACGAAGCTTGCATGTGTCAAAGCAGGTGATAATGTCCAATAATATAAGAGAGCAAATGGCCTTATGAGCGCTGCTCAAAACAGGCTCATCGAAATAATGGCTCTCTAATCAGCGTGCACCGGCCACTTGATAGATAACGACCTATCCATCCAACGATTGATTGCAACGTCACTGAGAAATGAAATGATTGTCAGCGCTGACTTGGCGCCACGAGACTTTCAACGTTGTTTAGCTAGTTTTGTAACGCATATGCGTCACGTTTTTTTTCTGTCACTTCGGAATTATCGAACACTGGTTGACACAAAAGTGTCTAAACCGGGAGATGGACCTAGATCGTTGGGATAATTACCAGCATGTGGTAGAAATGAAATTGTTTTTGTTCTGCTAAGTTTGATTTCTGCTAAGTTTGATTTATGCCAAGTTTAGTTTCAGAAGTTGTTTGTGATTTTAGAAGCTGTCTGTGGATGTATAATTATACTTTTGAAAATGTATATGTGGTGATTTCGGCAAAATGTGGTTTCTGAAACTGTTCAGCTATGACATTTAGGGGCACTTTGTCAAAGTGCCCCAAAAGCTAGTGACCTACCGGGGCACTTTGCCAAACTGCCCCAAAAGATATGACATTTAGAGGCACTTTACCAAATTGTCCCAAAAGTTATGACATTTAGAGGCACTTTGTCAGAGTGCCCCACAATGTCATATATATATTGGGGCATTTTGACAAACTGCCTCTAATTGGAAGCTTTTTGGGCACTATGAAAAGTGACCCAGCTAAAGTGCCACTAAATGTAGACCGTGATGTTGTGTACAACCCGATGCTCAAGCTCGGGCGGCTGACTTCTTTTTATAGGGAAAACCGCAGCGCTACCAATTGCAACTTTGCAAGAGGATTAATTTTTAGGATTTGAAGAGACATGGTGGGAAGGGGAGAAGAGGAGACAAGCCTGACGCTTCAGCTTTCATCTGCGGTTAGATGGGTTATTGCTCGCCGCGGGAAATAAACATAGAACATTTGTTGAACGGGAACTAAACATGTGACGTGGACCAATTAGAAACTTGCTGAGGTGGATAGCCTGCATGTTTAGAGAAATAGATTAGTAGGCTTCATCTACTTAGTTATATAGTATATGTGGACCAAAACTAGATCATACTACCACTAGTTGAACCGAAGTACACTATTCCTAATTATACTACACGTGCCTTTTTTGCTCTTCAAGCAAAACCCCTTCTTGTCCTTAAAGCACTTGTTAGTCACGCAAAATCTCTGGCTAGATACTCCCTCCGTTCCAGTTTGTAGGGTCTCAAAATAATAACTATTTGTCGCAAAACCTTCCACCTCCTATGCATAATTGCATTTAATTTACTCACAATAATTGGCTAGTTACCTCTCTCACTAATGTATACAAGTTTTTTTAACTTAATTAGCTGGCACCTTGGTCAAATAGATTTGCAAATTATGTCCTACAAACTATGACCGCCAGGGCAAGAGTACATGTGTTTCTACGCATCATCAATTCAGCATGAGTGGTATCATTAGAGCGAAAATAATTGACAGGGAAGCTACATCAGCGCAGTGGCACCCACGGTGTCCGTCCTTACAAATCAAGTACTGCCCAGCAGATGAACTAGCTAGCGTCGGTCCGTAGACGTACGGTGCCCGCATCATCATTTCATCATTTATTAGGCCATCACACGTACGTACACTACTAGATATCTCCATATAGCCGAGGGTCCAATTACCGTCGGTGATTTGAGTTCACCGTCGGCTAAGCCTATAACCGACGGGTCACCGTCGGATATCCACCGTCGGGAAAGCTCGGTCGGCCATTACTATATTGGCCGACGGTACGCTCGGCTAATAGGATTTCCGACGGTATAAGACCAACGGTGCACTGTCAGTTCTATGTTGGTCGCGTGCAGTCTTTTTGACCGTCGTAGTAACAATTTCCGAGGGGTTGTGGAGACCGTCGGTTATAATATATCCGAAAGGTTCACTTGGCTGGCGGCCCTATGTTAATCCCAGAAGTTTGTGTCCAACATTTACGCTATTTCTAAATGTCTAGAATATGCTCGCGGCAACTAGCAGCTGGTTTATTCCCCCACTGAATTGGGTATTTTTAAACTGAAACACATAGATATAACTCCAGAATTATGACAAGATATATGTATAACATGTTCCATGCCATCGGTAGTATTTATTTCATCATACAAAAGAGTACACAAAACTCTCACTAGAAGTTCACATAACTCTACTTTGAAAAGGTCAACATCACTAGTTTATGACTCTTCCAAATGGGTAAACTCTGAAGGACTTGTTTTGCACTCTTTCCCATGGATAGCAGCATCCTGATCACTGATGGCACCATCTTCATCAAATTTGTCGAGCTATGAAGAGCCTGCATAATCACAAAAGAATTAGAGCTGAACTTCTATAAGTTTCAGCAACAACTACTTTAGACAAAGAAAAAACACTGTAAATCAGGTCTCAAGTTTTAGAATATTTTTATCAATCGTATATGAGCCAACAATTTAATGAATGTAAAGTAGGGGCGTACTGTTGGTAGACTAATTTTTCGTACTACGGCAAAGTAATAGCGATAAAGAGGTCTGCAAAGTTAATAGTACAGCACTTGACAAAAACAGGTTGGTACGCAGAATATTTAATCGTGAGTGATATTTTAATTCGTACTTTGTTAGGTCCTAAGTTATGGCAAAACTTGTTGATCAAGTGATATATGCACGTCTCAGTATATGATCAACCATAGATTAATTCAGGAAATATTTATGCATTGTATTGTACCAAGAGTACTGTCGCCATACTGCAGCCTGATGAACAACAGTAGTGCCATCTCTTCTCCTTCGGGACGGAGATCACACCATTGTCAAGAAGGTACCTGGCGCTCGGCTGCCAGGTAGCCGCAAGACACGCCATGCTCAAGGGGCATCTTCTTTCCTATACAATACGTAGATCAAAAGATGCATTTAACCATCGATCATAAATCCAGATGATTCACTAATACATGAAGAGGATTGAGGAGGGCCGGGGAGATTGATTACTTGGGGATCTAGCAGCAGACGGCGAGGTAGCAGAAGCCGCCGACGGCGATGTGGAGGATTTTCATTGCATGGTAGCTGCTGGCGGCGACGGTGCTGTCGACCTCTCTCCTGCGTTCTCGTCCGGCCAGCCTGTTCGCGAACTCTACAACATTGGAATACGCATTAAGCGGAGCATATGGCTAGGCGCGGAAGATCGAGGGAACACACAAAAAAGGTATCTTTTTTCTGATTGCCGTGCAGTGGAAAGATGATTGAATACTTACGTAGATTAGTACCGTTCAGGTGGCGGACACTGCAGCAGGAAGTCCATGTCCATTCTCTCTCTCGCTTCTTCGACGGCGCCGGCGTCTTGGAATCTATCTGACTCTTGTAGTCTTATGGAACGGAAGGCAAGGGGAATGGAGGCGAAGGTTGTGGAAGCAGAGATCGTGAGAATGCGGGAGTTACGGGATTAATAGGTGGGCGTGGGCGGCAGCAGCGTGGGAATATTTTGGGCCGCATAAAATTCTAATCGTCGAGCAGCAAAACCGCACAACCCTACGCGCGCCGTGTGGTGTTAGTTAGATTTTTTTGGATCCAGATTTTTCGCTAATTAAATGGTAAGCGAAATTGTCGTTCTTTCCCCGGAAAATATTTTTATCCTTATTGGTTCAACCTAATCCTTATATTTAGGACCGTATATTTAACAACCGGTGATTCGTTCTCTCCCTCTAAATATTTTCTCTCTTTTCTATTTTTTTCTCTTAAGAAAACAACCAAACAAGCTCCCATCGTATCCACCTTGAGGAATCAAAACGGATATCAGCGATCGGGCTATTGAATAAGATAACCGAGGGGCACCTTAACCGTCGGTTATCATTATTCACGCCGTCGGAAACTTAGAATATAGCCGAGAGTTGTGTTTGAGTCGTCAGATATTACAAAGAACCGTAGGCTATTACACGGTAATCCCCGAGCGGTGGTTCATCCCCGTCGGCCATTTGAAAAACCGTCGGTTATACGAGGTAATAACTGAGGGTTTGACCAAAACCGTCGGCAATTAGTGGCACCGTCGGCCATTAGTGTAATAGCCGACCGGCCGTCGGGTATTTAAACGCACCGTCGGAAATAAGGGGATTTCTAGTAGTGGTATATGTACGTCGTCCAGCTACGTGGCGCCGCCCGTGCGTGTGCGGTTGCGGCGCGCGCACGGCGACGGCCGGGGATCCACCGGTCGCCACCGCCGTGTGTACATACACACAAACACGTCGCCGGCCGTCACCCTCGATGGATGGATCGCCATTGTTTCCATAAAGTGGTACCCCGTCTTTTTCCCCGTGAGCCAAGTTCATGTGTGTGGTATGCATCGATCGTGGACTCCACTCGACTCGTCTCTCTCGTCCAACCACACGAAGCAATTAATCCATGGATCCACATCGACCCAACTCAACGGATGGAGCACAGTGTTACCGCTGCAATGGCGACTCGCTCCTTTTGGAAACATATATAGCAGGAGGATGTCGAGATCGTTGTCACGAATTCATTTGGCAACTATTAGGAGTGCACCACGAACCCACATGACGAGGCGTTCTCCTCGCCACCACACCCGGCGTTCACACCTCGATCGCCGGCGGCAGGTGCGACGACGACGTCCACGTTTCACACTGTTCACACTCCACAAGAATCTTTACTAATTTTCAGTAATTAATTACACACTATCAAGAACCTAACACCACTGATCACCGGCACAAAAATCCAAGCTTGAACACATGCACACGAATGGAATTTGATTCGAATCGCGAATTTAGTAATCTTGCCCCGGCGGCACCGCCCGTTGACCGGCGAGGCATGGTCGGTCTCGGTCGTCAGTAGGGGTGCGGGTGGCTCCGGCTGATGCCGTGGACGTTGGCGAAGAACCCCACCAGCTCCTCGCGGTACGGCAGAAAGGTGCGCCGCGGTGTGCCCGCGCCGACCGCCTTGGCGGCGCCGTAGTGGGCCATCCGTTGCGCCGCGGCCACCGTGTTGATCTCCGTGCCGGGAGCCGCCTGCTTCTTGGCGCCTGCTGCCGTGCTCTGCTTCGTCGTGGGATTCTTGATTGGCGGGTTGGCGGGGAGGAAGAGGAACTTCTCCTTGCCGTCGCTGTGGCTGCGGCCGACGACCAGGTCGCTCACGCGGCGCCAGCGCGCCATGGAACCCGTTGAGCCGCTCTTCCTGGGCAGCGGCGGGCGCGGCGAAGAGGAGGCCGAGGATGCGCCGGGTGCCCACACGCAGTAGCTGTCCGGCGCGGCGCCCTCCAGGTCATCGGCGGCCGCGGACGAGGACGAGGTGGACGTCGAAGAACCGGTGCTCGACGACGACGACGTGGAGCTGTTCCACGCGCGGGACTCCTCGAGGAAGAGCCGGCCGAGCTTCCCCCTCGTCCTGCGCTCAGGCACCGGCAAATCCGGAGCGGCAAGACCGGCGCCGTCGATGTCTCCAACTGATCGGCGGCCGAAGACGGGGTAGAAGGCAGCGGGCCTGATGCGGCCATCTGCGAAGAGGTCGTCGGCGAGCGCTGGGGTGGCGTGGTCGGCACCGAGAAAGGTGGGGAACTCGAACTCCTCCTGCCCGCTGTCCGTCGACTCGTCCCCCGAAGAAAGCGCGGAGTCCGTGGCGCCCCGCGGCTCCTCCTGCCGTCGGTGGTGAATCCTCTCCTCCATATCCATTGCGCCTGCTACAATTTGCAAGTTGGAGACGTGTTGCGTGGGGAGAGAGCCAGAGAGGAGGCGGGTGGAGGTTGGGGGATGAGGAAGGAAGGAGGACGCCAATGGGAGGGCGGCGTTTATAAAGGTGGTGGTGGTGGGGACGATGGTGGAGCCGGCGATCGCCGTCGACTTCGAGAAGGAGCTGCTGGCTATTCTATTCTTTTCCCTCCCTGGTGCTGAGTTTGGTGTGAAATTTGACAAAATTAACCATTTTGGCAAACTTTAACGAAAAATAACCCTTTTTTGAAAGTATTTCTAAATCTAACCCTTTTTTGTAGCGCCCAACGACGGGGCGCTACACTCTTCTATGTAGCGCCCTCCAGTGCGTCGCTACGGTCCTGCCAGCGTGACATAGGGGGACCCGCACGCGTGATGTGTAGCGCCGTCTTGTAAGGAGCTACACACATGGGTGTAGCGCCCTGTTCTGTGGCGCTATACTTTTAGGATGCTGGCAACAAAGTGTTTCGAAAATTCTCCAAGTCAATGTGTAGCTCCGTGCGGTGCGGCGCTATACTACATAGTGTAGCTCCAGGCTGTGTGGCGCTACACATGACTAAGCCATTTTCGCGACTGTCCGGCAATGTCCTCGCCCGCGCGGTTCCAATCTACAAGATCCAGTCCGCGGTGTGATCCAGCCCGCGCGATGGTTGCGATATTTGGCATGCTCGTTGATGTATTGAGCTGATCATCTTTTCTTGCTCCTTTTTCTTGAATCAACCTTGATCCGCGTGCGAGTCTTGCTTCCTTCGATTGCATGATTTGCATCTGAACCTGGCTGTACGTGAGGTACTAGTAGCACTGGAATTGTCTTTTCCCGATCAGGATATGGCAGCACATGATTAGTATCATGCACGTAGTTAGCACCCTGGCCGCCTAATCCATGCATACATGCAGACATGCGGCGACCTCCTTGAATCAAAACTTGAGCCTTCTTGTTTGTACGTGAGTTACCGGCTACAGCTAGTGCCGGATCGATCCGTGCTGATCTCTGACGGGCGTCGGACAGGACCAGCTGGTGCGCGGCGGCGGTGCTCGATATCGTGGTAGACAAACATGCAGGTGGTGGCGATTTCCGAGGTGAAGTAGATGCCCACACGCGGGTACGCGTGAGGCGTGACCTGCCTTGGCGTGATCTGCCGGCATGAGCCGACGACGTCAGGTAAGACGCTTGCTGCCGTACGCAGAGACTTCCTCGTGCCTTCGCCTGCTGGTTGGGCATCCAACATGATTCGCACTCAGGGTTTCGATCGGAACGCCGCCGAGAAACTTGATCTGGTAGATCCGATCAGCTGCACGAGCGAGGACAGCAGATTGCGCGACGTAGGGTTTCCGATCACGGACGCCGCCTCGGATTGCTTTCGCCGTCTTTTGTCGATTGCCTTGCACCATAGCGACCCGACGGTCGCATGCAGCCGAGATTGCGGCGGCTGGAAACTTCGCCGCGTTTGCTGATGAAGGAGTCTTCCGATCACACCGCGGACTGGATCTTGTAGATTGGAACCGCGCGGGCGAGGACATTGCCGGACAGTCGCGAAAATGGCTAAGTCATGTGTAGCGCCACACAGCCTGGAGCTACACTATGTAGTATAGCGCCGCACCGCACGGAGCTACACATTGACTTGGAGAATTTTCGAAACACTTTGTTGCCAGCATCCTAAAAGTATAGCGCCACAGAACAGGGCGCTACACCCATGTGTGTAGCTCCTTACAAGACGGCGCTACACATCACGCGTGCGGGCCCCCCTATGCCACGCTAGCAGGACCGTAGCGACGCACTGGAGGGCGCTACATAGAAGAGTGTAGCGCCCCGTCGTTGGGCGCTACAAAAAAGGGTTAGATTTAGAAATACTTTCAAAAAAGGGTTATTTTTCGTTAAAGTTTGCCAAAATGGTTAATTTTGTCAAATTTCACGAGTTTGGTGCAGGGTGGACTCTGCAGTCTCTGCCTCGAGTCCTTCTTTCCCGTGAACCAACGGATTTCAGTCATTTCAGTCTGTGACAGAGGAATCTCACAGGAACTTCGTGTGCACGTCGCAAAACAGTTTTTTTTTTACTGTACAGTTTTTTTCTTTTCAAAATAGAGGCTGCATATTAAAATGGTGCACACAATATTTTTTATTATACTATTCAGCAATGTCTTACAAAATAATGTATTGATCAATCCGAATCCGCTTTCTTGATGACAAGTGTCGATACACCTATGGCCATGATCGGAACCGTCTGACCTTACCTCACAACTACACACATCATTCAAAACCAGAGTGCCGGTTCAACAGACACTCAAGACACCGCATACGCACGCTACAGTAGTCGCCGCAACCTTCTTCCGCGAACCGTCTTCGGTATAGGGGTTGATGCATCGATCTTCCCACATTGTGCCACATTGTTTCGACGCGGAAAATCCCACGTCGCTCCACTTCAGGACCCCTCCTGCTAGCTGCTACTCTAAAAACAATGCCTACGGAGGGAGAAACGACGCTGAGCGTCACCTGATCCGATTGACCTAGATTTAGGATTTCCGCCGGAGCAGTTCGAGCGCGAAGACGATTGTAGCGATAATGCCTTTCACCAAGGTAACAATGCAAATATGCCGCCACCCGCCCGCCATGATCAAAGTCGGAGCTCGGTTTCACCGACAGCCGCGTCTCCCCAACTCGCAACCGGCTGGATCACCAACTAGACTCACAGATTAACTCTGCGCCAGCCCCTAGCCGCGGTCGGAGACCTCCGCTGACGCCGCCCCATGGAGTCACCGCCACTATCCACCCTATGGACCTCCGGTGTCGGGCCCACTGCCACTGTGGTCAACGCCGACGGCAGCATCAGCAGCAAGAGAGATGAGCAACGAGGACTACGCTGCGCTAGGGTTTGGAGCCCTTTCTTCGCCATGGGGAGTGACGGGAGGGGACAGGTTGTCTAAAACAGTTGTACCATGGTTTCTAGAATGGTTCTCACCACGAGTCAATTTATTTTGTTTAGAAAGAAATGGCTTCAAGTCTAGTTCTAGCTCCCGGTCGCGTGGCTGAAATACGGGCCTCCAGTGCAGATCGTGTAATCGCCAGTACACAAAGTTCATTCCACAAGCTTCTTGTGTCTATTAATCCCCGTCGCAATTCGGCACGTTCCGTATGATACGAAGAAAGTTTGCTGTCCACTACGGCAACACTGGCGCATGGTCTGTTTATAGTTAGGTGCTATTTGACTGTTCTGGCATGGTGGGACTGATTAGTTGTTGAACAAACAGCGGGTCGTCAGCTGGGATTTTGCGCTGGCTGATCGGTCCAGCACCACGACGCGCGAGGGATTAATCAACGACTCGCATGATTTTGTGAGACTTTGGTTGTACTCTCTCCGTTTTTTAATATGCATGATTTTGTGAGACTTTGGTTGTACTCTCTCCGTTTTTTAATATATAAGATGTTTTAGTATTTATCTACATGCATATGTACACAAATGTATGTAGACATGTGTTAGTTTGCATGTTCACTCATTTTATTGTGTATCTAGACAACGTGTGCAACACCTAAAACATCTTATACTACCTCCGATCCATATTAATGGGCTCAACTTTATCTAGATACAGATGTATCTAGTTAAGTGTTTAGACTAGATGCATCCGTATCTAGACAATGTTGAGACCATTAATATGGATCGGAGGGAGTATTAAAGAACGGAGAAAGTAACGTGGAGCATGAGCGTAGTTCGAGTCTAAAGCGGACCTACCCTGGACTCCAAGTCTCCTTTCTGTCCCTCTTTGTGTTGGAAACGACAATCGTTCTTTCTTTTTTTCATGGTATCGACCTTACAGATCTGAAAAATTAGATTAAATCTATGTGACAAATCAACGGCTATCACTCTCCTTTGGCACCACCGTATCAACCACCAAAGAGAAGTGAGACATATCACCTCTTCACCCGAGTTCGGCGCGGCTCCATCGCTGATCAGTAGCTTTTCCTTCAGGTTGTACCAATCTGTTCAGGGGGAAAATGCAGCAAATCTTTTTTTGTATGCAACAAATACCCTTTGATCCTAGCAAATTCTCGCCAAAAAACATCCCATGTATGCTCCAAAGAAGCAAATGTTTGAGACAAAAGACAAAAATAAACACGAGTGCAGCATTGGTACCATACACGCCTTAATGTGTTTACTAATAGTATAAGAATATTTGGCTGGGTTAAATCTAACAATTTTCCATCTATCTTACCTTTGACAAATACTAGAAAAATGTTTGGCTGGCTTTGACCCGTGGTGTCTGCCTAACACTTTCAGGTCAATGTTGTTGCCGCAGATGAAACCATATATAGCATTGCACCCTTTTTCGATAAAAAGTGAATATATTAACATAAGATGATATCAATTACACGTAGCCTCTACAACAACATATATAATGTTGAGACATCAAGGATGCACACAACCAAAGAAAAAAAAATCATGTCAAATTGATTGGCAACTCGCATCGTAAAAAAACAACCACCACCAGCATTGGCAACATGTACACTACGAAAGTGGTTCTCCAACAACGACGCCACTAGGACGAAAACATTGCCCAACCACAGCATTCGGCCAATGGAACCGTCAAAAAATAAGATCATGTGCGAACAAGTCTTAGCGATCTCCAAACAATGAAAATGTCATTACGTCGTGCAACCAAAGAAATTTAGGTTTAGGATTTTCGTTCCGGGAATCGAGACTCGGTATTTGCGCGGCCACAGACGAAATATACCGTACGTTGCACTTGGTGCGTACATAAATCGGTACACAAGTAAGTAGTGCTTGAACCATGTGTTCCGCTGCATCGATCTGGTACGTACATTTATCTTGGTCCGTCCGTAATTCCACCAGCACAGTCTCTGTCGTCCGGATCGCCGACGGAGAACAGCTAGCCAGCCGGCCGGCCGGATATGGATCGATGGAGATGAGCATCATCGATCTATCGGTTGGATCCGTTGGTGTTGACATGTTTCGGGCTCAAAGCAGCGACGCGTAATTAAGGGCTGACTGGCCACATGCGTTCCTACCGCTGTTGACACCGTACGACAGCGGCGGCACACGAACCCAACCTTCCTGCATGCGCGCCGCTCCGTCGGTCGGTCGCGCCGGCGCCGCCGCATGCAGCCAGCCGGCGCCGGCATTGGGCGCGAACGTTCGAGTACGTGGGTTTCTCTTGAACGGACATACAGTACGTGCCAATACCAAGTCCAGTGCGTACGATGCATGGTTTCTTTCTAGCTAGAAGGACAATGTAAGTCAATGAACGCATTTTTCCTCTAAAAAAAGAAAAAAAGTTTTCGAGCCAATATGTAGTACTACTAGCTCCAGGTCGCGTCGTTTAATCGCAGTCACCAGTGGTGTAGATCGTGCAATCACTAGCGCTAAGCTCCCTCCACAAGTTTCTGCCACTGCTTCCGTTTATTAATCCCCTCGCAATTGGGCACGTTCGGTAGAATTAGCAGTTTGTTGTCCACTACGGCAACATGCTTTGACTCCATCTTCCGGCGGGTCATCTGAGATTTGGCGTGAGCGCATGCAGGTCGATCGATCGAGCAGAGTGCACAGCGACGTGACCGCCGGTGGACGCGGGATCGAGCGATTAATCAACGACCCCAGCGCCAGAGATCTATTGGTGCGGAGCATCGGTGCCGCTCAGGTCTAAAGCGGACTTCCTCGCTTGGACTCCAAGTCCCCTTTACCTCCCTCAGTGTTGGAAACGACCATCTTTCAGGATGAGTGATGATTCCTTTCATGCAAAAAATGAATGCAAACCGAGGGAAACGACACAATGTGTAGGATAGTTTATGCCCCCTCCGTTCCGAAATAAATGTCTCAGATTTGTCCATATAAGACACTTATTGTAGAACAGAGGGAGAGCCTTTCCTCGTACAGAGGGAGTACTAATAAGATACTCCTACAAATGGAGTAGAAGAGAAGAAAACCAAGAGATTGATCCTCACCGCCTCAAGGTGATGCACGCGTGGGTCACCATCGGCCGATCCCCGCAGGGTTTCCCGGAAGATCTAGCCTCGCGGAGACTCAAGTCTTAGTATAGTCTGGTTAGGTCTAGCTTGCGCACGGGTGGCGTGCGTGTGGTGTTGTGTGTGTGGAGTGCGTAGTGCGTGAGTTCAGATACTACAAGATGTACTAAGACCAGGAAATCTCAAAAAAAAAAAAAAAAAAGCATCGGCCGATCCATGTTTGCCGTTGACAACTTGACATGTTATCAGGATCAAAGCAGCGACTCGCCTATCAGAATCGCACTTAGTGCGAAACATGTAATCATAAAACATAAAACATGTTTAACCAGTAGAAAGAAGTACGACACAAGTACTGATTGATTTCTGATGAAGTAATCGTTGGTGTAGTAGTAACATTTTTGATGACAACATTCACGAAAGCGGTCGCAGCAGACGACATTTAAGGCGGCAGTAAGTTAGACAGTAGACAACCCGTGCTGAATAACACGAGCAGTCGCGCGATTCGCACTCCTCGGTACAAAATCATATAAAACAGACATTTTACAGATAAAGATTGCTTTCTGTCGATTTTTAGCCGGTTAGTCAATAATAATATGTACAAAATATATGTTGGAACTTTAAAAGAAATACATTTATATTATTTCACATGGTACACACGTTTTGCTAGCCGCACCACTCACTAAGTGAGAACACAAGATATAATTTGAAGACTAATTACAGCCGACACCTCATACGTTACAGAATTACATATAATTGATACTCCTGTACTCTAGGAATCTCAATAAAATCGTCGAGTAGATTTTTTGCACTCCGTCTACAAGTATTTAATAAAGGGTTGTACACACATAGGAAATATGTATACGGTCTTATACTGCAAAAAGGTTTCATATGTGTGCACAAACCAAAGAGCTAGTCTTGCGAGATATTTTGTTATATTAAGAAAATATACAAACAAACATGTAATGTTTTGCCTAGATTTACATTGAAGTGCACCGTGATAAGAGAGTATATTAAACATACCAAACTAAATATAAAATAAAATATAAAAATATAGTTGCAGTTATGTAGTATAAGTGTACTTGTAACTTCAATATGAGAATATTATGACAAATATACCTGTTAATGTACATGAGCGTATGTAAATTGTTAATTCTGGTAATACTATTTAAAAATAGTATGTGATAGCATATAGAAGGATGTTAATCACTAAACATACATTGGGAGATGAATTATTATGAAGTGAAAAAGTTTAGTATAAACAGATAAGAAGTTATTAAATTTCCATTGTTCATATTTCATACTTCCCCATATGTCTTTCTTCATAGAAGATGTATGATGACACGAGTGGCGGGCTCCTGTTTAGTTTATAGGAAAATATTTAATCTACTATCATATTATTGACATGCCCTTTGTGCAAATTTTTAAGTAGACACATGCTTTAAGTTGGAGGTTTTCACGTTAATGTGTTGTTGTCGCTGGTCACACCATACAAATACACTCCCAGCTCGATCTCCGTAGTCCGGACCGATGGATCGTCAACCGAAACAGTTAAGCTAGATGGCCGGAGATCTATCTTTCCTTTGGCTGGGTCAAATCTAACCGTTTTCCATCTAACTTTCCTTTGGCTGGGTTCGACCCGTGGATTCTGCCTAACACTTAAAGTTTATAAACCGATGTTGTTACCGCAGATCAAACAGTAAATAACATTGCACCTTTTTCGATTAAGGGAATATACTAATGTCAAGACGATATCAATTACTTCTGGAATCTACAACAACATAATATTGAGACATCATGGATGCATATAACCAAAGAAGAAGAAAAATGACTCGGTCAAAGTGGCTGGCAACTCGATTTGCAAAAAAAAAAAACCACCACGACTATTGGCAACACCTGTACTGCAAAAGTGGTTCTCCAACAACGACGCATCTAGGAAGAAAACATTGTCCAGTTAGAGCTGTCGCCTAATCTAACCATCAAAATCCAATCATGGGTTTTCACCCCTAAATAAGTCTTAACAGATCTCCAAACAATGTTTTAAAAATTGAAGTGTCATTATCAGTAGGATGTAAACAGATATGATAATTTCCGCACCAAATCCGCTGCCGAATCCATTTTAACAACAACTCACTTACATGGTCATTTATACAGACTATGGAGTACAACTTTGTTAGGTTATTAGGTTGTTAAGCTATTATTTTTGCTTATGTGGGTTGACGATGTACATATGCGCGTACCAATCCGATTAATTTTATTTCCGCCCCGAATCCGCTCCGCTTCCGTGATCATGTATATCTGCTACCGAATCCATAACCGTTCATTATCTGATCTGATCCAAATCCAAGAAAAAATATGGTAAAGGATATGATAAAGATAAAATCCTGTCCGATCTGATCCGTTTACATCCCTAATTATCTGTTACAACTTACTATGAAATATAGACTAAGTATTTTCATTCCGAAAATCAATACTCGGTACTCGCTGCACCACAAGCGAAATATGCCGTTGTAATGTTAGAAGTATAATACGTAGAGGTATTAGAATTAGAGATAGACTTGGTTTAAACTTAGTATGACTTGACTTGTACTCTGATTCTCTACCCCTTTGACCTCTATATAAACCTCACGAGGGTCCAAACAATAAAAACAACAAATATTAGAATTTCAGGACTTTCTACATTTGTGCGTATGTTTTTATTTCATAAGACCGGATCGAGACCTGGGATGTAGCGTTTGAACCTTGTATACGTCTGTTCCGTTGCATCGATCAGGTAGATTCATCTTGGTCCGTAATTGCACCAGCACAATCTCCATCGTCCGGATCGAGATATGCTCATCTATCGGTTCGATCCGTTGGTGTTGACATGTCTCTGGCTCAAAGCAGCGACGCGTAATTAAAGGGTGACACTCCACATGCGTTCCCACCCCGACGTTTACACCGTACGACAGCGGCGGCGCACGCAACACTGCCTGCATGCCGTGCGCTCTACAGCGACTCCGCGCCGCCGCGTGATGGAAGCTGGCCGAGCCGTGCGCCGGTCGGTCGGACGGTGACCAGCAGGCAGCAGCCCCACGCTCCGTCAGCTGGCTGCGGCGGACGATCGGGAGCCTAAAAGGCCTCAAATTGTACTGCAATAAAAATACTTGAAGAAATTGTATAGGCTGATCACAGTTTCCTCTCTGGTGCTGATTTTGGTGCAGGGTGGTGGACTCTTGGATTCTTCTTTCCCGTGAACGGACGGGTTTTAAGTCAATTCATCTTTATTTTTATTCTAGGAAACGAAAAAGGCTTCGAGCTTTAATCATTACTGCTAAGCTCACTCCACAAGTTTCTGCAAGTCGCATTCGTTAGTATATTTTTTAAGGCCATCCGGCTTGGAATTCGGCACGTTCCAGAGTCGTCTGCTGCCCACTGCGGCAACAAGCATGCGGTGGCGCATTGTTCGTTTTATTAGGTGTTGCTTGACTCGATTCTTCTGGCCTGCTAGTCGCTGAACAAACAGGCGGATTTTGCGCGACCAGCGTCCAGCGACTTGACTGCAGGTGGACGCGGGAGGTACTAATCAACAACCCATTGAATCATTGATTCATTGATTCTGCAGCTGTATAGTCAATTGACTAGAATATGTTTGCAAAAACTCCATGTATATATATAAGCTACAAATCATGCGAGGTATACAAAACTCATACAAATACATGTAGAAATCAGCGTGACATGGGGCACGCCAGACCGATAGTACCCCTGTCTTGTTGCCCTTTCGCTTGTCTTCTAGATCCTTCAACAAATTTACATAAAGATTTTTGGATGTTTTATCCTGTTTAGAAAAATCCCATAAACAGGCAACTTATAGATAAATATTGCTTTCAGAAGTATTATTACAAAGTACATGGTGGAACTTAAGCAACATACATGTTTATAATATTTCACATAGCACACAAGTTTTGATAGCCGAACTCACCACTCACGAAGTGAGAACAAGATAGAATTTCAAAGACCAAATAATAGCCGACACCAAATGCATTTAGAATCACATACACTTGATAGTCATGCACTCTAGAAATCTCAATGAAGTTATGTAGTAGATTCTCGCACTCTGAAATAGTCTACATGTATTTAATAAAGAGTTGTACACCACACAGGAAATTTGTTGTCGGTCTTATCCTTGCAAAAAGGTTTGGAAGAAGGCTGGTTGAAAACTTCAAACCAAAGAGCTAGTTTTGCGAGATACTTAATGTTACTAAGAAAAATACATTCACACGTGTAATGTTTTGCCTAGATTTACGTTGAAGTGCATCGAATTGAACATCGCAAACTAAATATAAAACAATAACGAAAAATATAGTTTCAATCAAGTAGTATAAATGCATTTGTAACATTAATATTAGAATATTTTCACAAATATATCTTTTAATGTACATGTGTGTATGTAAATTGTTAATTCGGGTAGTAATATTTGAAATTAGTATGTGATAGCATATAGAAAGATGTTAATCACTAAACATACATTTGAAGATGAATTATGATGAAGTCAAAAAGTTTAGTATAAATAGATAAGAAACTATTAAATTTCCACTATTCATGTTTCATACCTTCAAATGATCTTCATTTTAAGGCGTGGGGATAACGTAGAAAAATCAACTGAACGTTTTATCCTAAAAGATATGATGACATGGATTCAAGAGAATGCGGACAGGGAAACAAACAAAAGAGGGGCATGATGGCGGAGCAAAGGGAGAGAGCTAAGGAAGATGGCACTGAAGGACTCATACACTAAATGCAGTTTAGGGAGAGATATGAGGCATTGAACATAATTGAAGAGAGAAATATATTAGTCGAATCAAATACGGACTGAACCAACTTTGAAGGGAAAGGTACGCCAAGAGGAACAACCTGTTAGAGTTAGAAATCACAAAGGGTTTTGCCAAGTGTACGCTTGATAAAGTGTTTCATGACTACTTTTGGGTTTTGATCAAATCTAATTAAATTATGCATTCTGGTGTCCTCTCTTTGTTTTTGTTTGAGGAGGAAGCTCATAAGGACTCATGAGATATTTTGGACGTGAAATACCTTGGACATGCTTCCAGAGTGGTCATAAGATTGAGTCAAGCAACACCTAATTAAATGAACCATGTAGTAGGTCTTAATGTCTGTATGAAACTACTTATTTGGACTTCTATGTTTGTTGAATGTTAAAATATTAAGTGTAAATGTAAATGATTTGCACAAAATTATGCGAGCTACGTAAAAAGGCCCAATTCGAAGCATCGATATTTGCTATATTGTTTCTCTTCGTTCTTATTTCTCTGCAGAGTTACAAATTTCACAGGTTTATATTTCATTTCCGCATGTTCACATGCGAAATATTTCAGATTTTTAAATAAATTTAGCAAAAAAAAAAATGAGATTATCTATACAATTTGGAGACAGTACATACGAACTTAATTAATTCAAAAAATGAAAGAAATCTAGAACGAACCTTTCCATGAACTTAGTTAGAGTTAACTGATTACAGTCGTGCAAATCCTTACATCTGATATATGTATAAACAAATCATACGGAATTACAATCACTGGCATAAAAATAGGAATTTGATGAGTCTAGAAAGTGATCAATTTGTCTGCCCGTTCATTTTCCCATAGTGTACAACGCTGCAAAGTATTTCAAAAAAGAAATATGGAGCCTAGAAGAACCCTTTATGTTACTAGCCTGGTCTATCTTAGCGACACATACAAGATTATACAATTAGTTCCCCACAAGTAATGCATGTCGTGTTTACGCCTAAGCACATGTAGAACATTATAAATTTAGTTTTAGGAAATGAGACAATCTAGATTGATGTTTGACATGTAAAGTGGATTTCATGAGTCATTGCCAAGTATCAATCGCACCAGAGTCGAATGGTACGAAAGGGCATTAAAAACTTTTTCGATCATTCCAAAATTAAATGTTGTAAATAGTGCCAACAAACACAACACACCAAACTTAGTTCCGAAAAGAAAGATGGAGCATAGAACAACCCTTTATATTACTATTCCGGTGTATCTTAGCGACACGTACAAGATTACGGAATTGGTTCCCCACAAGTAATGCATGTCATGTTTATGCCTAAGGACATGTAGAACATTACAAATTTAGTTTTAGGAAATGACACAATCTAGATTGGTGTTTGACATGTAAAGTGGATTTCATGAGTCATTGCCAAGTATCAATCTCACCAGAGTCAAATGGTACAAAAGGGCATAAAACCTTTTTCGATCATTCCAAAATTAAATGTTGAAGGTAGTGCCCGCAAACACAACACACCGAATGATCAGTTCGAGAAGAAACCAAGAACTTTAAAGGAAAGCATATGGAAAGATGAAAAGAAACCATGTCATGGTAGATATAAATAGGCTTGCACTGTGACGATCCTCCTCCATCAACCATCCGTCAACCACCCAGAGCACAAACATCAAAGCCAGGCAAGCACTATCAACATAAATCCACCATGAAGACCTTCCTGATCTTTGCCCTCCTTGCCATGGTGGCGACCATGGCCACTGCCCAGTTTTACGCTAGCGAACAATATCAGCCATATCCCGAGCAACAACCAATTCTACAGGGACAACAACCATTTATACAAGGACAACAACCATTTATACAGGGACAACAACCATTTCTACAGGGACAACAACCATTTTATCAACCATTTCTGCAGCAACAGCTGAACCCGTGTCAGGTGTTTCTCGTGCAACAATGCAGCTCGGTGCCCACGAGCAGCTGCCAGGTGATGCGTCAACAGTGTTGCCAGAAGCTGGCGCAAATCCCCCAGCAACATCGGTGCCCGGCCATCAATAGTATTGTGGACGCCATCTTCATGCAACAACAACAACAACAGTTCTTCCAACCTCAACAACAACCGGGTTTCTTCCAGCCTCTACAACAGCAGGTGGGCCATCTCTTCATCCAACCTCTGCAGCAAGCTCAGCTCGTGGCGATGAAGGTGTCCACGCACCAGACCCTGTCGGCGATGTGCAGGGTGCAGATCCCACTCTACTGTTCCACTACGTTTGGTGGCGGCATCTCTGCAGGCATCGGTGGCCGCTAAGAAGATCGGAGTTACAATATGAAATAAATGGATCATCAGCGTTTAGCCGATGAACCAGTCAATGTAGCGGTGAAAAATAAAGTTGTCATGCACCAACATGTATGACCCCACCCAACGTTGGGAATAAGAGACAAATGCTTGTCCTTGTTTTGTTCTTGTCCAAATTCAGATGTTCATCCCTAACCACCACCCACTACAATGAAATTAATCAGAGCATACAAAATGAGTGTGAAACTTGTGTTGAACTGAAGTATCATTAAACTAAGGTATAAGAAATATCATCAAATTAACTCTTTACTTGTGAAGCTTAATTATAAGTTGTGATCATTAGTGTTAAGTGCTAAGTTCCTGCCATCCTCGTGTTCATTAATCTCCAGCCCAATTGGGCAAGTTCGGTAGTACTACTAGTAGTAGTTTGTTGTCCCCCACGGCTAGGTGCTTGACTGCTTGAGTTTGTTTAAGTTAATTAGGTGCTGGTCGATCGAGCGAGCAGAGCACCACCAGCGTTCAAGTGACCTGACCACGGTAGATGCGGGAGGTAGTACTAATCAACGACCCGCCTGATTCTGCAGGCCCCACCGAGCGAGACTTAATCGGCGTGGATCAGTGCTGCTCTGGTCTAAAGCGGACTTCTGAGGGGGCTATTGATTACTCCCCCGGGTCGTCCTGTCCGTGGCGACCCGGGGACTCCAAACCCTAGAGCCGCCGGGCCGCAATCGCCGTTCACCTTCCGCCGCTGCCGCCAGCCTCGGCCGCGGTGACGGCGGGCCCCGCTTCTCAAAAGGGGAGGGGGGACCTCCGGCCACTGCGTTGGGCGCGGCGGAGCTCGAACGCCGGGGCGGCGGCCCCAGACCTTTTCCATGGAGGCGGCGGCGACTTCTGCGGCTGCTAGGGCGGCGCAAGGTTGGGCCTGGAGGGGCTGCTCTATGCTGGCTTGTGGAGTCCGTGGTGGAGCTCTCCAAGGCGCGCGGGTGCGTTGGATCTCGACATGGACGACAACCTCCGATCTGCTCGGCAGGGAGGCAGCAGTTGGAGCAGGAGCTGGCAGCCGCGGATCCGGCCCGGCGCGGCCGGATTTGGCTCACTGGTTTGGGGTTGGTGTTGGCATCTTCGCTGACTCCGCGAGGTGCGGTTGGCAACGGAGACGCTGCTCAATCCTGTGTCCTGTAGGTCTGGTCCGATGGTGGTGGTCTGTGGTTTGCTGGTGTGGGCTTGATCCGAAGGATGGGGTTGTGGGTGTGGATCCGGGTGAAAACCTAACTTTCTTCAGTGCTGTGGCGCGAGGATCCTCCGGGCAGCCGCGCGGAGGCACGCTTGGGGCACGGCGGCGCTGGTTGCAGGGCTGCAGCTCGGGACCACGGTGGTGCTGAGCTTCGGGCAGCGCTACTCTGCCTCTGCCGGCATGGTGCTCGGCGAGGTTTGGGCTGGCGCTGCGTCCGGCGGCCTTGGAGGTTCTGGAGTCTGTGCTTATGTTGGCCGTAGGCATTCTCCGCAAGGCGTGATTGAGTGCAGCGGCTGGTGGTGTCCAACCCTCCTTTCTGTAGGTAAATGCTCAAATCTCCGGGTGAGAACCATGCATCGACTTGTCGATGCCGGTGGCAGTGGTGTTCTTGGACACTGTTTCCTCGCTGGAGGTGCCACTGTGGAGCTCCGGCACCTACAGTACTCGAGAGGTCTCCGGGTGAAAACCTTAGAGCCGGCTTGCCGGCTCGGATGATGGTGTTGTCTCTGCAGCACTCCCTCCTTGGAGGCGTTATCTTGGAGACCCTGAGTATGCTTTCTGTTGCGGCGTGTGCTGGCGGTGTTGTGTTTTTGGTGGAGTCGGTGCGGCCAGTTTGGGGCCGATGGTGGTCTGTTGTCCCTCTTTGGCAGGTCTTCGCGTGATCTCGGTCACTTGGTTTTGCTTGCCCAAGACCCTCCCATGGCGGCCGTGCAGTGTGGCGAGCTTCGGGCTCTTGGTGGCGTCTCGGTTCACCTTTGCTCAATGACGACGCAATTGATGCCTCCCCAACCTGATTGTCGTCTCGTCTTCTCATGGCGGAGCTCCCAGTCAAGGTTCGTGCTAGGTGCTAGGCTTTGGCACTCGTTGATTGTGGATGCTCCTGAGTTGTGCCGTGGGGTTCGATACGCACGCCGGTGCGGCGCTAGGCTCTTTGTTGAATCTTGGTATTGTGATCCCTCGACAACACCCCTCTTCTTGTGCCTCTTGGTGGTTCTTGCCGCTCCCTCTCATCGTGTGTGTGTTTTTTCCTTTTATCTCTCCCCTTGTAATCCCCGTGTACTCTAGTTCTTTTGAACCCATCTTGTAGAGGTTGCAAAACCTCATAGGCAACTTTGATTGAAAAAAATTCAGGTGGGGACTTTGTCCCCCCCCCGGTGACCATCAAAAAAAAAGCGGACTTCTCCCTTGGACTCCAATAGTCTCCTATTTACCTCCCTCGCTGTTGGAAACGACCATCGTTCAGGAATCAGGATGAGTGCTGATTCCGTTCACGCTGGGTGATGATTCCGTTCACGCTTGGAAAAAAAATACATGCAAAGCCTACTACCGGTCTTATTTTTGGGCTACAAATATAAGAAGGATACGATACGAAAACGTACATTTGTTAAAACCCAATAGGGTATAATGCATCCATCTGTATACCAAAATGCACCCATAAAACAAGTAGGCAACATGAAAAGAAATATTGTGGCTCACAATTTCGACAAGCGACATTTGGACATTAAGTAACACACATAATAAACATTTGACAAACTTTGAAGTCGACATGAGTAGTTTCACATACTCCCTCCGTCCTTGAATAAGTGTACTTCTAGCATTAGTACTAAGTCAACATTTTTAAAATTTGACCAAATTTGTGGAAAAAAGGAGCAACATATATGACATAACATTTGTATATTTTGAAACTTCATGTCAAGATGAATCTAGTGATACTAATTTAATGTCATAAATATGGCTACATTTCCCAATAAAGTTGGTCATAAATTAATAAATTTGACTTACCCTAAAAGGTAGAAGTACACTTATTCGAGGACAGAGGGAGTAGGCATTAATTAAGCACATCCTGACCTGATTGTATTTAGACGGTGGTGGAGCCACGCCTAAGTTGTATAGTCAATTGACTACAATATGATATGTAAGCTATAAATCATGTTAGATATAAAACCTCATACAAATACATGTAGAAATCAGCGTGACATGGGGTACACCAGTGTGGCGCGCCAGACCCATAGTACCCCTGTTTTATTGCCCTTTCGCTTGCCTTCTGGATCCTTCTACAGATTCACATAAAGATTTTTGGATGTTTTTATCCAAGCACCTTATAGATAAATATTGCTTTCTGGAGTAATATGTACAAAGTATATGGTGGAACTTAACCAAAATACATGTTTATAATGTTTCACATAGGACACACGTTTTGCCAGCCGAACAATTGCACCACTGACCAAGTGAGGATACAAGATATAATTTCAAAGACCAAATAATAGCCGACGCCTCATGCATTTAGAATTACATACACTTGATAGTCATGCACTCTAGAAATCTCAATGAAGTTATATGTTAGATTCTTCCACTCTGAAATAGTCTACATGCATTTAATAAAGGGTTGTACCCACACCGGAAAATTTGTTGTCAGACTTATCCTTGCCAAAAGGTTTGCAACGAGACTGGTTGAAAACTTCAAACCAAAGACCTAGTTTTGTGAGATACTTAATGTCACTAAGAAAAATACATACAAACGTGAATGTTTTGCGTAGATTTACGTTAAACTGCATTGAATTAAACCTCGCACACTAAATATAAAACACTATAGAAAAATATAGTTTCAATCAAGTAGTATAAATACATTTGTAACTTTAACATTAGAATAGTTTGACAAATACGTGTATGTAAATTGTTAATTCGGTTAGTAAAATCTGAAAATAGTTTGTGATAGCACATCGAAGGATGCTAATCGCTAAACACACATTTAAAGATGAATTATGATGAAGTGAAAAAGTTAGTATAAATTAATAGATACGAAAGTATTAAACTTTCATTGTTCATGTTTCATACCTTCCAGTGACCTTAACCTTAAGGAGTAGGGAGAACATAGGAAAATCAACTGAACATTCTATCCTAAAAAATATGATAACATGGATTGAAGAGAATGCGGACAGAGAAACAAACAAAGAGACATCATGGCCAGAGAGAAAAGGGAGAGAGCAGAAAGATGGCACTGGAGAACTCCTACACTATTGCAGTTTAAGGAGAGGGAGGAGCATTCAACAAAACTGAAGAGAAAGAAAAATAGTAGTCGAATTAAATGCGGGCAGAACGAACTTTGAAGGTACGCCAAAGAGTTCGACGTAAACTTGTGAGGGCTAAAAATCACAAAGGGTTTTGCCAAGTGCACGGTTAATAAAGGTTTCATGACTACTTTTGGGTTTTGTTCAAATCTAATGAATTATGGGATAATTTTTTGCTTCTAGAATCGTCAAGATCGAGACAAGCAACACCTAATTAAATGAACCATGTTGTAGGTCTTAATGTCTATAAACTACTTTTTTGAACTTCTATGTTTGTCGATTTGTTTTTTCGAAAATAGTAGGAGAGGCTCCTACACGGGTATATATTGATATAACACAGCTTTGCATAGGTCAAAAGACCTTAATTACATTGCAGGATAAAAAAGAAAATTAAAAGTTGTCACTGAACATGCGAATATTAAGACTAGCCATAATGGGAGTAACTTAGCTAGTAACATCACACACTTCAATACAAATTTGCTTATGTGGCATGTATTTAATGAGGAGAGAGAGGTTTGTGGTAACATAGCTAGTTACCGTAACATCACACATTTCAAGGCAAGATGAATGTAGTACGTAATAAATAAAATCTTGCATGACACCACACATAAGTTACTCCCCATTATAGAGGTAGTAACATACACTAGTAACATATGCATGTTACTAGTCTAAGTTACTCTCCATTCTAACCGGCCTAAATTGTGTGTTTTTCAATATTTAAATGTCTCCTGGTAAAATTACGAGCTACTTCCTTTTCTTGTTGTCTACTTTTCTTCTGTGGTTTCATTTTGATATACGTATGATTGTATTACACCTTGTCATATCTACGGTATTTGTTTTTGGTGTTTTGGTTTTGTTTTTTATTCTGGTGAGGAAAGAGGAAACAAAAACGAAAAACATATTTGCGACTGTTTTCCTACCGTTTTGAACCATAGGTAGAGCAATCTCTCGGTTTTTCCCTTGTCATCTAAGTAGAAAGTATATCCTACAACTTGCATTGCATGCATTGTATTCCCATGAACGGAAGCATCACCCAGCGAGAAGCGCTGAACCATGGTCGTTTCCAACACCAAGGGAGGTAAGAGCATCTACACATTAGGCGCGTCAGACTAAAAATCTCACCCTCTTGCGACGGCATTGGTCGTTTTTGTCCGACGTGGCTCAATATTACGCCACAGCCCATACCCCCATTGGGAGCCGCTTGGTGCGGCAGACGAAGCCATGCGCGATGCCACGCCGGGCCCGACCCAAGGTGGTGCACGAGGCGTCCACGTCGGTGGGGACGCGAGCCATGGCCCGCAACTACGCCTGGGTGGGCCTCTCAGAGCTCCCCTCGCGTCGCCTTTTCTCCTCTTCTCTCCTCTCCTCCCCCCCATCTCTCTCCTTTCTCTAGTTGAGAGTCGCCCGTGGTGCTCCGACTCCTCTCTCCTTGAGATCTAGCTATCTCGTCGGGCGGAGTTGGTGGGACAGGGGAGGCCTCCCCTCCCCTATATAGTATAGTATTTCTAGTTTTGCTAGGGTTTTCTTTTCTCAAGTGGAGAATGGCGTCAACCGAAGGGATCAAGCTGTTGGGGGGCATCCGAGTTCATCGAAGGACATGATCACGTTTTTGAATCTGTGTTGGAGGTCCTTCCTGCAAGTGGCCATGGACCTATTTGTAAGTTTGCTTATGCTTTAGGTCTCGATGTAATTCCATGTGTATTTCGTACTACTTTTTAATGAAGCGGCCGATTTATGTTCTGACAAAAATATGGTTTAGATGTAGATGGTTGGACACTGTCCCGGATGTTGTCTCTGTTGTGCTGGCCACTGAGTTAAGTGAGCCAGTTTAATGGAATGAGTGTGTTCTAGATCAAAAAAAATAATGGTTTAGCAATAGGTGCTATTATTATAGTCCGTCCCTTGGGTGACGGTTCGGTTTCCGTACGGGTGACGTCAAAGGCGATTCGAGGCGATATCGATCTCGGCTAGGGTTTGCCATTCTACATCTCTGGTGATCGTTCTCCTTCGTCCCTGCGCAGGTTTTTGCGGAGAAGAGGAGTAGGCAGATGGGAGATGGAGGGAGTAGAGGGGTTGTTGAAGGGTTTAAGGCTGTCGGAGGAGGAGAGTAAAGGCGTGAAGATTGGCTATGGTTCTAGTGCGGGATCTGTACCTCGACTAAATCAAGCTGTTGGGTAGATCTTGGCAGAGAAGCCGGCAATTGCTGAGGCGGTAGGGCATGCGTTAGGTTCGGTCTGGTGTCCTTTGAAGGGTGTCGATGATGACCCACAAGTGTCGAACCCAATGAGGAGCAGAAGGTGTTGACAAGTAGTTTTGATCAAGGAATCACTGTAAATACTAGCAGACAAGTTTTTAGGGGTTTTTGATATTGCAGATAAATAAAATACGTGTAAATAAAAGACAGTAATAATAATTGCAGCAAGTGGCCCAATCCTTTTTAGAGCAAAGGATAAGCTGGTTGGTTTACTTATGATGGCAAAATGTTCTTGAGGACACACGGGAATTTCGTCAAGTGCTTTCGCTTCCTACAGCCGATTAATCTTTATTGTTTTGATAAGTGTTGTGTGGGTGAACCTATGCTAATGCACTGCCCTAACTTGGACTAATACATACTTGTGATTAAACCCCTTGCAAGCATCCGCGTTACAAGGAAGTAATTAAGATAAATCTAACCACAGCCTTAAACTCTGAGATCCTACACTCCCTCATGCACCGGTTTACTAACGGGGGTTTAGGTTTCTGTCACTCCGGCAACCCCACAATTAGTAGCCGAATACACAATGCATTCAGCTAGGCCCATAAAGGTGAAGTGTCATGTAGTCGACGTTCACACGACACCACTAGAAGAATAACACCACAACTTAAATATCAAACCATTAAATATTACTCAACATAATTCCACTACTAACAGCATGACTTCTCCCATGTCCTCAAGAACTGAACGAACTACTCACAAGACATCATATGGATCATGATCAGAGGTGATATAACGATGAATAACAATCTGGACATATACTTTAATTCACCGATAAAACTTAATAGCATCAACCACAAGTAGTAATCAACACCGGGAAAGTTTCCCCTATGAACTACACAAAGTATAACCCTAGATGTTACAGCGGAACGAAGTGGAGCGGTGGAGATGATGGTGACGGCGGTGGAGATGATGATGATGATCCCGATGAAGTCCAGCGTGATGACGATGACGACGATTTCCCCCCTCCGGGAAGGAATTTCCCCGGCAGATTTCTCCCTGCCGGCGAGCTTTTTCTCTCTCTGTGGTTTCCGCCTCGTGGAGGCGGCGGAATATTTCCTCGATGGCTCTCCCCATCTTAGGGTTTCTGGGGCATTAAGTACGCGAAGGGGGAGCGCCAGAGGTGGGCCAGGGCGGCCACACCATGCCCCGACGCGGCAAAGTGGGCCCGTGCCGTGGGGTGGTGTGGGCCCCTCGTGGCCCATCTCAGCCTCCCCTTTTGGCTGGCTCCGGCATCTGATAAAATAGGAACATCTGTATATTTTCCGTGAATTGTCGATCTTCAGAAATAGGTGTCTTGACGATGCTTTTTCCAGCTGAATCCTGACTCCGGCAGTTAATTCTCCAATAATCATCAAACATGCAAAACAAGATAAAATAACATAAGTATATCATCCAAATATGAAATATATCAATGAATAGCAGTAAATTATGATATAAAATAGTGATGCAAAATGGACGTATCAACTCCCCCCAAGCTTAGACCTCGCTTGTCCCCAAGCGAAAGCTGAACTCAGTAAACAAGACCACAGGTTTATGGAGTGAAGCGTCGATAATAAAGAATACGGACAAGAAGCATCAACATGTATTAATACACAAATCATTTTAGACAGCAACTTCCCCTCATATAACTTATCTTGAAACGAGTAATGGAAATCACAATAAAGGTGCATAAAGAAAATCATAGTTTGGTGATGGCAAACTTCGTTCTTGGTCAGAGAACAATTAACAGATTGTACTTATCTTTCGAGTAGAGTCCTTATATCGGAGCTATATTGCAGAACTTACATGCTCAATTATCACAATTTCTTTACAGTCATTGATAACTTTCAAAGTTATATTCCTTCAGATAAAAGACTTGTGCAAAACAAAGAAGGATAACAGACATGATTGATAATATTAATATATAGATGGTTGAATCACAACAACTCAAATGCTTGCTTAAGAAAGAAGGGAATAGGTTTACTGACTCAACATAAAAGTAAAAGAAAGGCCCTTCGCAGAGGGAAGCAGGGATTAAATCATGTGCTAGAGCTTTTTAAGTTTTTGAAATCATATAGAGAATAAAAATATAAGTTTTGAGTGGTGTATGAGAATTGTCAACGAACGGTAGTGGGTGAAAACAATATCTCTCTGTCAACCAGACTTTCAAGAGCGGCTCCCATGAAGGACGTTATTTCTACCAGCAAGGCAGATCATCCCTCTTTTTCTCTTTTGTTTACACATGCAGTTATTCACTGGTATCATTGCTTGTCTGATAAATCAGGGCAAAAATGTGAAGAGAATTAAGCGGTTAAAGTTGTAATTAATTGGGACTGGGCACCCCATTTGCCAGCTCTTTTTGCAAATTTAATAGATAAGCGGATGTATATGCCGCTAGTCTGGTGGTGAAAGTCTGTCTGACAAGCTAAATAAAGAATAACCCACATACTTCTCATGAGCTAGTAAACAGTGACACAAATAAGGAGTAGTAGCTTTTGAATAGTTTAAAGGTAGCACATGAAGTATTTACTTGGAGTGGCAAGGAAATACCACATATAGGTAGTTATGGTGGACACAAATGGCATGGGTTTTGGCTCAAGGTTTGGATGCACGAGAAGCATTCCCTCTCAGTACAGGTTTTTGGCTAGCAAGGCTGGGTAGCAAGCATAAGAGTGGAGGGATACAAACAAATATAAATGTAATAGAAACAATCATGCAATCTTCCTTGTAAACACAAATAATTTTAACTTGAGAATACTAAGCTCATGAGCCAACAAGAAAGAAAGATAATGAGATAATGTATCTACATGCAATCCCCTCTTTTCTACTTAAGCCTCAAAGTATTGTTGCTACTGACCAATGCTAAGTTTGCCAAAACCAAATAGATTTACTTGATGCTCCCAAAGTGATGCCAATACTAACAACAAGATCATTCATATGACAGAAATTTGCAAAGTAAAATAAAGTGTGCAGAAAGTAAATGATAAAACTTCTCATTAATATTCCAATAACGGCAACTCACACCAAGGGATACATAGATAACCAACTAAAGGAGAGATACTTCCACGCTGCAAACCATCCTATATGATAACTTCTCTACTCATGATATGACTCGACTGAAAAGTAAAAGGTAAAAGATAATGGTGATGATACCGCGGCACTCCCCCCAAGCTTGGAACAAGCCAAGGGGATGCCAATACCAATGATGAATTACTCCTTCGGTGGTGAAGGTGGACGAGACTCTTCATCATCAAATTTCCAAGGTAGAGGCTCCCCATCAGCGAAGGATGAATTGGTCTCCATAAACCTGAAACTCGCAGCAGAACTCATGCGTTTGAACCTAGCTTCATACTCATAGTTTTGGTTTTGGAGATCATAGATTTGTGCTTGCAATTTGGACGTGGTTTGACTGAGTATGAAGATATCATCCCATAGCTTGCTAGTCTCCTTCTTGTGTTCAGCAATAAGCTCATTAATAATCTTGTGGTTGATCTCCACTCCGCGCTCTATCATCTTCTGGTATCAGAAAACTTCATGCTCTACTTCTTCTAGTCTGGCCTTCACGTCCCCTTCAGCCTTGGGTCCCCTAACATCTTCTTGAACAAGCTCTCCATCCACGAGCCACAGCTCTTGTGGGTGCTTCTTCAACTCGTTGATGTACGGGTTGACGACGTTCTTGAAGAAGGTATCCTTCGGAGCCTCGGACGAAGACATTGTTCTAATCTTGGAGCTAACCCTGGCAGAAACAGCTCGAAAACAAAACACGATGAGAAAACGATATACGGACCTCGAGGGATCCGGGGGATTATATAGCGAAAAGTTTCACAACAAAAGGAAAGTCCAGGTCAAAACCGGGCTGGAGACGGGCTCCGAGGCGCCCACACCATGCCCCGGCGTGGCTGATACCCGATGACGTAATTACCTGCGTCAAAAGAATATGTGTTAGGTTGAGACTCCAAGTGCAGAGTGTGTAGTAAGTGGAAGACGTGTTTTCCCCACGAGGGGTGACTCGAGGGTTTAATATCGAACTCTCGGGGAATCACACTAGTACAGAACGACACATCGGATACCCCTCTATGGCAACGGCAACAGTTAGGCGACGGTAAATCGCGACATCCCCCGCGTGCCCGCACTGGGCCGTAAAGCAGGCCCACAACAAAGGCAACGGGTGAATAGTGGAATATATGTCGGCAACGGAGTTTGGCTTAACTCCGTTACCGATGTGTGCTCATCGCACACGGACAGTTTCGTAATCTCCGTTGCCATTAGAAGCAGCCCGACAGCCGGCCTATAAGAACCTACTATGCCCTTCACTCTCACTCTCACTCTCAGTGTCTCACTTCCAACCCTAGCCGCCGCACAGTCTCCTCTCTCTCCACTCTCTCGCATGGATTCCACCGTCGGCGCAGGTAGATCCGGCCATCGCGGCCGTGGCTGCCCGACCCTCCGGGCCTTCAGGCAGCAGCAGCGTCAGCTGGTGTTGCGGGACGAGCTTGCGGAACAGGCCGCCGTCGATCCGGCCCCTGCGGGCCGGTCCCGCAGCCTTGGCGCTCGTCCGCACGACGAAGGCTCCGGCCGCACCCGCTCATTTGGCCACCATTGCAGCTACCGCGAGATCCGCCAGGCGATGTACCCCGGCCGCCATCCGTCTTCCTCCTCCTCCTCGTCCTCCGATGAGGAGGAAGAGGAAGAGGAGGAGGATCGTGATCTGGAGATCGCTTGCCAACTCTCCCGCGCCAATTTTGAGCGCGAGGACGCCAAGCGTCGTCAGGGCGAGGCCGATCTGGAGGCGGCGGTCCTCCTCTCCGAGGCGTCGACCCCGGTCGAACGTGCCGAGGATGCGGTCTACCAGTCTGACCTCCGGGCCGCCATAGCCCTCTCTTTGATCCACGGCGAGGGCAAAGCGCCGCCAGGGGAGGCCGGCGCTAGCTCCGTCGCCGGCGGCGACGCTAAGCGAGCCCGCCTCGCCTAATGTAAGACCCCAGTTCAGAAGATAGCTGTTTTCTACTTGTAAGTAGCTAATTGTTTATCCATAGATTTGCTCTGTTTTTAGTAGGCATTGTTTACACATAGATTTTAGCTGTTTTCTAGTTGTAAGTAGCTAATTGTTTATCCATAGATTTGCTCTGTTTTTAGTAGGCATTGTTTACACATAGATTTTAGCTGTTTTCTAGTTGTAAGTAGCTAATTGTTTATCCATAGATTTTCTCTGTTTTTAGTAGGCATTTGATCTGATTTTAGCTTTGTTTCTGTTATGCCGATGATTAAAATTAGGTGACACCGTGTGATCCGGGGGTGGCGCTAGTGATCCTTGTGATATGCACAAATACACATCGATCTTGTGCATCCTACTTGACTCGCTTGCTCCATCCCTGAAATTTGTGTGTCCAATCTACCTATATATGAGGCATTGTTTAGGCTATGTTCTAGTTGTAATTAGTTCTATATTTTCTGTAATGCCGATGAAGAAGCATATGTCTTGTGTATAGAGATGAAGGGGCTTACATTTTGATTTTTTTCATCTCCTTTAGGGTGAGGAGGAAACCTGGAGACTATGCGGCGGCCGTGAAGACGTAGGAGCGGGTCTCCGTCCACATGGTCCACTGAAGCCGGCGCCTCCAGGAGCAAGACTTTTGTGCAGTACTAAATAGGTAGAAGAAGATCACGCAATGAAGCTGGGCGAAGAGGAAGGTGAAGAACCGGCGGCCGTCAAGCAGGACCACAGGGCTCCGTCGACGGTGCAGCAGGCGTCACCGGCTTTTTTTTGTTTCCTTTAGCCCTCATTACAAACGGTCAAAAACTAATCTCCGTATCTGATGTAAAGACTAAAGGCAACGGTTATATATTATGCCCGTTGCTAAACTTATTGCAAACGATAAAAATCTCCGTTGCCATTGTGAGGCTTCACATCAGTATCGGAAGCGGGGACACGGACCCTTTCTCCGTTGCCGAAGGGGTTTTTGGCCCGTTTCCGATGTGTCGTTCTGTACTAGTGTCAGTAGTGAAGATTTATCTTTCCTATCCTTCTTTTGGTTACCTACAAAACAAAGTAAATGTTTTGTTTCTCAACCTCACCTAGTGGTTGTCAAGCACAAGGTGTGAAAATGATATCAAGATAATATGCAATGCAAACAAGAAATAAATATGCAATGGTGGTAAATAAATATGCAAGGATGGTGGTAGCAATGATAAATGATATTTTTGGGTTTTATATGATGAATGCAAGATGTAAAAGTGTTTTTGTATTTTCGGATTTTTAAATGGCAGAAAATGGTAAAGTGGTAAAAGTTGTTGGAAATGTGTTTCTTATGATTAAAAATGGACCGGGGTTCATGGTTTCACAAATGCACTATCTCTTTAATAAAGTGGTAGACAATGGAACACTAGAGTTGACACAGTACAACAGTTTAATGACAAGTTATAATTATATGGTCATCACGTCCTAACATAGAGACCTTTTGGTTATTAGTCTCTCTTATACTCCACCAAGATGCGAACTAAATCATAACACCTCAGTAATTAAGATAACTCAGAGTATAGCAATAAGTATCATGACATGAAATTAAAATAAGAACATGCTAGATCTAGTCATGGAGTAGTGGCAATGGTCACACCCACATCTCCGGTAGCATGGTATTTCTTTTTATCCCTAGTGAGGCAACAAAGTAAGGTAGAGATACCCAAGTGGATCGCAGAACTTTCTCTCACGTTCACTGCACTAGCCACCCCCCGTTACTCCAACTAATGCACACGTTCCCCCTCACACGCTCTCATAAACATGCTTGATCATGACAAGTAAATAAGAACGGGGTACATAATATGCATCTACTTTCATAACTGAAACAAAAGTATTGTAATCTCAAACATATATTAACTCATAAAAAGATCCACCACAAAGGTATTACATAGATGACCGTAATCATGTTCAGCAGCTCATCACCACTAATATAAAAAGGGAGAGAAGGGGGTGATCCAAATGATCTTGACCGTACAACTAACATATCCTACTTTTAGCGGTGAACTGACCATGTTCCGTCGCCCGCATCAGCGCTAAATCACATATGATTTTTGTTCCGACCGGTCCCAACCACGCGATGCACGCCATAATCACCGCCCTACACGCGAGCCGGCGGCGCTGCCCTACCCGCCGCCGCTGCCGCGCGAGCTTGCCTCCTCTGAGGACGCAGCCGCGTGAGAGTCTGCCCGCCGCGCGAGAGTCTACCCCCACCGTTGTTCGTCCTCAACATCATTCGCCACACGAGTGGACACTGCATTTTCAAGCCCTCGCATCGAAACAACCGCGCACGCCCTCAGTTATTTCCCCAGATTTGCAACGGAAACCAGGTACTGGCCAGGTCGTGCGCGCGGCAGCGGCTGCAGATTAGCTTTTCTTTTCTAATGGCCTGATGTGCACATGGCTCCGTCAGGAGGCTGAGGCTATGCGGAAGAGGCCATGCAGGTCATGATGGATCGGTTGATCTCCTGAGGGCGTCTGTTGTTTTATTTGAAGGTTTTTTCATGGCCATTGGTTTGGCTTATATTGTGTATAACTTAAGATTCGCTAACTTGGAGATGGTATTTATCGATGGTAGGATTAGATGGCTTAATAGATGATACATAGGTTGTAACTTGGAGCTATTTTGTGTACGGTGGTTGCTATTGGAAGTGAAAAGATTAGCTATGCAGGCTCAGTTTTATCGAGCTTAGACGAAAAGTTGAGTTCATCACCATAATCTGTACTAAAAAAATACAGTATGATTTGTCAAGTTTATCCACATGTAGTTGGGTATAAAATATGTCCTCCTATTAATATGTAGATACTCATATTTTTTTCTTGCTTTAATGGTCTATACTCATCATTTTGACAAGGCATGAAATAGGTATAGATATTTCTTAGTGATTTGATATTGTAGCTAAGAATAGTACATGGTGACGCCGATGAAATACCGTGCTCGCCCAGCGCCCGGCGCCTTGCACGTCGTCGCCGCCCTGCATGACACCTAAGTGACTCAGAGGTTATGTTTTACACACCATGCGGAACATTTTGTTCCAAACTCTTTGTTCTTTCAAAACTCTGAAATGTATGTTATATTTCCCTTTTTTTAGTGGACAGATGACTATAGCTAGGTACTGAATCTTCATTTTGTCCTATAGCAGCTCCCATGTGGCCGACTGATCCTTCACATGCAAAACACAAACTGAATGATCGAAGTACTGCAGATATGTGGAAGTTACATTTTTGTTAGCCTTGTGACATGTAATTGTTCATTGCAGAACCACATTCTCATGCTAGATTATTAGCTTGTAAGATATTCCATGTGTTTTACTTATATCAATGATCTCAAATGGTTCCTATTTCCGTATCATTCAACTCTACTGAAGTGCAAGACTGACCATTTCAGTTTGTAGTGGCGTCATCGTCCCATTCATGGCTGGAGGCGAGCACAACTTCGGCAGGTACTAGGTGAAGATGAGGGCATGTTCATCCAGGTCTCTCTATCAAATAAGAGGAAAAAAGGTATTGTATACTTTGTTAAGCAATTTCGGGTAGTATTATTTTTCGTATGCGCATCCATCACATCGAGGATCCAATACGAGTGGCCGCATAGATCATGAGGGCCAACGATGTGTGAGCCTTATTTTTTACGATATGTGATAGATGGTTGGGTGTTCCCGTGCGGTCGGTTTGAATTATCCCCATTTAATGTCCACTAAGCTTTATTAATATGATCGCAAAGCTTATTATTGTCTTCTTGCCAATAAAATACGAAGACACGTGCATTGCACGTGCCCAATTACTAGTACGGTACTAATTAGTGAAGCTCAAGAGAGGAGAGATACATAAGTTACTTCCACAAAACCATAGTCCAGGGTGGACTACTCCCTCTTCATCATGGAGACGGTAGAAAAGTCGTTGGAGAAGATGGAGACCACGCCGGCAGCGCCCCGCCGGAGTTTTCCCCCTCCAATCTGCAACTCCAGGTCTTTGTTTCGTGGTTTCTGTGTTTCTGCGGCGCTCCTTCCGAAGGGCGTCGGGGACTATTTTTATAGGCGGTTTTAGGTCAAAACCGAGTCGGTGGAGGAAAGATCGACGGCAACGGAGCTCCGAGGCCCAAAAGGAGGGGTCCCACGCGGCCCATGTACCTGGCCGCGTGGGCCCACCTATCTTGGCCCTCGGGTCTCCGCTTGTTTGCTTCCTTCGCTCCCAAGTCTTCTTCCTTCCAAAATTGACGCTCGTAAATTTGCAGGTCATTTGGACGTCGTTTGGGTCCCTGAAACATTAAAATATAGAAATAGGGTTTTCTGCCTGTGCAGGGTTAATTCCATAAAAATAGGAAACATATCAAATATTCCCAAAATCATTATAAAACAGTGATATAACCCTTATATGATGCAAATATGACTGGAATATAAGTAAAATAATGCAAAGTTCATGTATGCATTTTACATGCATCAACATCCCCAAGCTTAACCTATACTCGTCCTCGAGTATGAAGGTGATAAAACTAACATGGACTTTGCATTTTAATACTATCAATGGATATCAAAGATGATTACTATTGCTACATAGAGTCAAATGATTCATTCTTAAAAGGAGTAGCAATATGCAAGATAGTTTATGAAGTGATATCAAGTATTCAATGCAAGGATGTTCAATGATAATTCACAAAGTGTAACATAAAAGAAAGTACTATGGACCACATGTATGCATAATGAAAGAAAGAACATCCTACAATGGTCATAGAGTATTGATGAAAATCTGAATATAAAAGGTGGACACTTTGGAAAGATATATATGAGTAGAGGTAAAGCATGAATAAGTTTCATCTAACTTCTGAACTTCTCTACTTAAGTTAATGATTGTAATGTGGTAATCCTTGGTGTCAAGCTCTCATTCCCCTATCATAGCATCTTGAATGATTAAGTTTAAAGTGAAAGCAAATATGAGTAGTGTGCTTGACAAAGTACAGGTTGAAAGTCTCATGCCCCTTGAATACAAGTACCTACTCCATGTGTTACTCAACTTGGGAAACAAAGCAAGTTCAAGTTAAATATCATTGTAAGTAATAATAGTATCATTAAGAGCGTCAACTGGGGTACCTCTTGTCCCAGGATATGGAACAAGCCCATATCAAAATGACAAGACAAACAAACACAATGAACAATCTCAACACCCTTTTTATTTACCATTAGATAGCTTTTTATTGTAAGGTGTATCACAGAAGGTTCACCATAGCATGTAAGTAAATTTCCACCATGAATGATGCATGGCTTAGATTAGCGGCCCAGGCGTCTCTCTAACCATTTATACAAACTCATTTAAACTCACTTCATTTCCACATTTATTTCACCCATGGTAAGCATCCATAAACAAAAGTACATGATATCAACTAAATGAAATGAAGTGCATGTTGAAAGCTTGCCATGTGACAGCACATATGAGCTAACTCTCAACCAAAGACATTTGTCAAGCCACAACATCATAATTTTAATCACAATGGGTCATATTTTATTTATGCAATAAAGTAAAGTGTGCATCAAGTTCGAGAGAGCTCTATAACCAACTTTTCCCATAACAATCAACAACATAAGCATTTTCATTCAGAGGTATAGATAACACAAATATCATGATAAACATACTCGGAATAGCATAAAGCTAATAGGTAGATATGGTGGACTCACTGGAAAAACTTTGGTTGAAGGTGTTGGAAACAAGTTTTTGCTTGTTGGAATTTTTGGGCTAGCAAGAGGGAGAAAGTTGACCATCTAAATGCATGCATGAGTGTCCATAGAACTAACTAATCCATGTTAAACAAGTAAATAACATTCAGCATCAAAACATGAATAAAAGATAGCTCTTGATAAAATACTTGCAAATTATTACTCATTAACAAGCTCATGAATCATGCAACTATATGTATCTTTTAAAATCAACTCAACATCCCTTTTCCCAATCTTATAATAGCATCCAACATAATTCAACCCAAATTTCCAGTAGCTCTCTCATATATAAATGATAGTGTGGTGGTCTCACAAAATAAAAATCAAACCAAAACAAACAAAAAGACGCTCCAAGTTTATGCGATAAAGTGTTTCGATCGAAAAACAGAAGTTAGACGTGTGCAAACCGAGAGTGTGTAGGTCCAGTGGGGTTGTCTTCACATCCCCAAGCTTATGGTCTTCACCATCCTTGGATAGCTCTTGGTGCATCTCCTCTAATCCCTGTGAAAAAACTTCAAAACACCGTTTCTCCCATTTCTTTTCTGTGGGGTGCATTAGTAGTGATAAACAAATAGATTTCTTGCTGCATATAATCCTTGAACAAAAATTCATATGAATGTCCAGAAAGTGTATAATGTTGTATGCCTACTCATAAACTCAATTGGATCAAAAAGATTCAAGTTAAAAGTTCAAAGCATGCATCAAACAAAATGGGACAGAATCTGTCCAGAAAAACAGCAGCAGCAAAACGTATTTTTCTACCCTACTTAACTTTGTCGAAAAATTCCGAAAAAATTCATGCATACAGAGGATGAAAAGTTGCAACTACAGTTCAAATATGAGCTCATTCGGAGTTACAGAATAAGAATTAAAAATCATACCGTGCACAGATTCGTGCAGGAATAAAATCTCCGAACGCTATAAGCAACTTTTCAAACCAAAATGAGTAAAACTTGGCACTTTATTAAAAATTCCAGAAACTAAACTAAAACAAAGTCTCTTGTTACAGCAAGAGGACACAAAGAAAATCACAAATAAAAACAACCGGGTTGCCTCCCGTAAAGCGCTTTCTTTATAGCCATATAGCTAGGCTTCTTACTTGATGTTTATGTGGACGAAGCTCATGAGGGAGCTTGAACTTTGATGTCCCTCTTCCTTGGGAAGTGTTCCATGCACTTCTTGTGTGGAAACTGAAACTTCACATTCCCTTCTTTTGAATCAATGATAGCACCTGTAGTACGAAGAAAAGGTCTTCCAAGAATAATTGGACTAGAGGTTTTATTCCCCATATCCATGATTAGAAAATCAACAGGCACAAATGTCATATGTAACTCTACCATAACATCACTTACTTTTCCTAAAGCATGTTTAATGGAATCATCAGCAAGTGCAAGTTCAATAGAGCATTTTTCAAGATTTTTCAATTCAAGTATATCATATAGTTCTTTAGATAAAACAGAGACACTAGATCCTAGATCAAGTATAGCATGGTGTGTCTCTTTTCCAATGGTTACTAGACTTTGGGAATCCATATATCCCCAAGCTTAGGTGGTATCATAGCCTCTTGGTTGTACCTAGCAATCTTTTCTTTTAAACATGATTAGCAATATAAGAACCAAAACCAGCTTGGTTAGAGTTGATGGAAGGATCACTTGCAAATTTTTGTAAGATAGATATTAATTCATGCAAGCTACAATTCTCTAAGTCAAGCAATGGTTCCTTGACTTCACTAAGCATTTTAACTTCTCAACTTTCTTTTCTAACTCAATCAACATAAGAGATTCATCATGTTCAGTTTCGTTAACTTCTTCTTTTAACCAACAAGTTGAGACATAAATGGCAACAAATATTCAGGATAGTTCAATAATTCATTAAGAGTTTCCTCCAAAGTAAGAGGAACATTTTCAGCAATATTAATAGAATTCATTCCAACCACAGGTGGTGCTTGTGGTTTCCCTGCAGACATACTCAATAAAGTGGCTTGGTTATCAGCTAGTTTTGACAAGGCTTTGTCTAGTCCTGCAGTTGGAGTTGTAAGCCTTTAATATCAGAACTAATAGAAGCAACAGACTTATTCAACTCTTGTATCATGGTATTATGACTAGCAACTTGTTCCATAAGAATTTTATTAGCCTCAAAATTATCATTACGTGGTGGCATAGGCTTCCAATTATTATCACTAGCATTAGGATATGGAATAGAAGGACGATTGTTGGGAACATATGGGGGTTTATTATAAGAGTTATAATTGTTGTTACCATACCCATTATTACCATAGTTCCTAATGAAGTTGACATCAATATTTTCAGGATTATTACCAACTAATTCTTGCAAAGGCACATTTTCAATATTTTGTTTATTAATGAAAGCAAGAATAGTATCCATTTTAGATGACAAATCATTTGTTTCTTCTATGGAGTTCACTTTCTTAGAAGGATTAGGTGCTCTATCAGTATGCCATTGACTATAGTTTTGCAAAATGCTTTCCAATATGTTCTTAGCTTCTACTATAGTTTTTCCCATAAAAGCACCTCCAGCAGCAGAATCAAGAATATTTCTAGACATGTAATTTAGACCATTGTAAAAAGAGTGTATATGGTCCATTCGTTGACCCCATGTGATGGACAAGTTCTAAGCATAAGTTTAATCCTATCCCAAGCCATAGCAACATGTTCATTTTCATTTTGCCTAAAAGAAAGAATGTTGTTTCTATTTTGCAAAATTTTAACAGGAGGATAGTATTTCTTAATGAAAGCTTCTTTTAAATCATCCCAAGTTTTAATGCTATCAATAGGTAATGAATGCAGCCACTCTTTAGCTTTTCCTCTAAGTGAGAAAGGAAATAACTTCAGTTTTAGAATATCACTTTCCACATTTTTAAATTTCTGCATGTCACATATTTCAACAAAATCATGAAGATGCATAGAGGCATCCTCCATAGCACTACCGCCAAATTGTTCCCTAGTTATCAAGTTCAACAAACTAGGACTTACTTCATAACTATCAGCTTTTATCTCAGGTGTGGCAATGGGCCTAGCAATAAATTGATCATTTGGAGTGTTTGTGTAATCACACAACTTAGTTCTTTCTCCCATTTTAGCAAGTTTTTATGTGTTTTTTAATTTTTTATGCAAAACTGAAAATAAAATGACACTAAATGATGCAAACCGAAATAACAAATGCAACACAAAATGCAAAACTGAAAATAAATATGCAAACCGAACTTAAAAATGCAAGACAATGACAAAACAAGATAAATTGCTTTGAAGGTAAAGATGGATAAGATGATGCTCACGTAGGTGCAACCTCCCCAAGCTTAGGTGTTAGCACAAGTTGGTGATGAAGTTGACTTGGTGAGATATCCTTGGATAAACCCGGCGCCAGAAAACAGAGCTAGTGCAGGGACCCTTGGATAAACCTTTCAGCAATGATTCCCCGGCAACGGCGCCAGAAAACAGTCTTGATACCCGATGACGTAGTTACCTGCGTCAAAAGAATATGGGTTAGGTTGAGACTCCAAGTGCAGAGTGTGTAGTAAGTGGAAGACGTGTTTTCCCCACGAGGGGTGACTCGAGGGTTTAATATCGAACTCTCGGGGAATCAGTAGTGAAGATTTATCTTTCCTATCCTTCTTTTGGTTACCTACAAAACAAAGTAAATGTTTTGGTCCTCAACCTCACCTAGTGGTTGTCAAGCACAAGGTGTGAGAATGATATCAAGATAATATGCAATGCAAACAAGAAATAAATATGCAATGGTGGTAAATAAATATGCAAGGATGGTGGTAGCAATGATAAATGATATTTTTGGGTTTTATATGATGAATGCAAGATGTAAAAGTGTTTTTGTATTTTCGGATTTTTAAATGGCAGAAAATGGTAAAGTGGTAAAAGTTGTTGGAAAGGTGTTTCTTATGATTAAAAATGGACCGGGGTTCATGGTTTCACAAATGCACTCTCTCTTTAATAAAGTGGTAGACAATGGAACACTAGAGTTGACATATGAGATTGCAACACAACAGTTTAATGACAAGTTATAATTATATGGGCATCACGTCCTAACATAGAGACCTTTTGGTTATTAGTCTCTCTTATACTCCACCAAGATGCGAACTAAATCATAACACCTCAGTAATTAAGATAACTCAGAGTATAGCAATAAGTATCATGACATGAAGTTAAAATAAGAACATGCTAGATCTAGTCATGGAGTAGTGGCAATGGTCACACCCACATCTCCGGTAGCATGGTATTTCTTTTTATCCCTAGTGAGGCAACAAAGTAAGGTAGAGATACCCAAGTGGATCGCAGAACTTTCTCTCACGTTCACTGCACTAGCCACCCCCCGTTACTCCAACTAATGCACACGTTCCCCCTCACACGCTCTCATAAACATGCTTGATCATGACAAGTAAATAAGAACGGGGTACATAATATGCATCTACTTTCATAACTGAAACAAAACCATTGCAATCTCAAACATATATTAACTCATAAAAAGATCCACCACAAAGGTATTACATAGATGACCGTAATCATGTTCAGCAGCTCATACGGTACTAATTAGTGAAGCTCAAGAGAGAGAGATACATAAGTTACTTCCACAAACCCATAGTCCAGGGTGGACTACTCCCTCTTCATCATGGAGACGGTGGAGAAGTCGTTGGAGAAGATGGAGACCACGCCGGCAGCGCCCCGCCGGAGTTTTCCCCCTCCAATCTGCAACTCCAGGTCTCTGTTTCGTGTTTCTGTGTTTCTGCGGCGCTCCTCCGAAGGGCGTCGGGGACTATTTTTATAGGCGGTTTTAGGTCAAAACGAGTCGGTGGAGGAAAGATCGACGGCAACGGAGCTCCGAGGCCCAAAAGGAGGGGTCCCACGCGGCCATGTACCTGGCCGTGGGCCCACCTATCTTGGCCCGGGTCTCCGCTTGTTTGCTTCCTTCGCTCCCAAGTCTTCTTCCTTCCAAAAATTGACGCTCGTAAATTTGCAGGTCATTTGGACGTCGTTTGGGTCCCTGAAACATTAAAATATAGAAATAGGGTTTTCTGCCGTGCAGGGTTAATTCCATAAAAATAGGAAACATATCAAATATTCCCAAAATCATTATAAAACAGTGATATAACCCTTATATGATGCAAATATGACTGGAATATAAGTAAAATAATGTAAAGTTCATGTATGCATGTCGGGAGTATCCCCGGGTAGGGTCAAGGCTTGGCATAAGGTGGTGTTCCAAGTTGTGCCGAGGTACGGAAAGGGCCGACCTGTTTGGGCCTGGGAAGTCCGAGCTTCATCTTGACCTGGAGAATACAGGCCGACCTATTTTGGCCCAGAGGGGTCCGAGGTATACTGTTGGCCAGGGCCGAGGTTCACAGTCCGACCTAACTACCTCAGTGCGGTGGTTTGTGTTGTGGGTGCAGGAGTAGCTGTGGGAAGGAAGTAAGATCCGAGCTAGTGAAAGATATTAAGCGCAAGACCCGAGGTACGGAGCCCGTCACGTCCGTGACGAGCTCACCGAGGTGTGGGCTGTAGGTCGGGCCGGAGTCAATGCTCCTGTCACTTCCAGCCGGGTACTAGAGCGCCTGACACGGGAGCGTCTGTCAAGGAGCATGGCAGAGGCGTGCTCCGGGTTCGGCGGGCCTGCACGTCTCCGACCGCTGACCACGCGAGGTCTAGGTAAAGGCTACGAGGTAGCTCAGCCAGGCCACGTCCTGTCTCGGTCAGAGGGGACAGCTAGCTCTGCCGTTAGGCTACAGGAGATGGGCAAGCCACGTCTTGTCCCCGACCGAGGTACGGTGGTACGGTGGTGACCGTTGCAGAGGCATGGCAACAGTGTGCGTCTGGGGCACAATGGTAACCCGGCTGGCCTATATAGTGGACTTCCCCCCCTCTGCTAGAGGAACGACGAGAAAGGGACGGATCCAAGATCGAAGATCAAGAGAGAGAGAATAGAGAGGAAGCTCGGAACACCTCGGAGAGACCTCGTTCAGGCTCGGAGGGCCTTTTCCTCTCTTTGTAGCATTCATCTTCCACCTCGAGTTTTCACCCTTGTAAGATCATACAGCTCGTGGAGCAGCTTGTACTTGTCACTGAGCTATACACTGACTAGGATAGTGCTGCAGTAGGGGTGTTACCTCCGCAAGAGGGCCCCGAAGCAGGGTACATCGTGGTGTGTTTGGTGTTCTTGCTTTCTTGGTTCTTTGTTCGTGTTCTTGCGTGTTCTTGCGTGTGCACTTCTTGAGTGCATAAACCCTCCCCGGATTCCCCAACGACCCATTCGGCCCCATCTTAGCCATACCTATGGCATCTGCCGTGTGATCCCACCACGACAGTTGGCGCCCACCGTGGGGCAGATTGAGGCGTTGGAGGGAGTTTTCATCCGGACGGCTCAGGCGAGCGTTGTTCTTTCCGGGCTTGTCGCCAAGATCGGAGAGTTCACCTTCATCAGCGACAACGCGGGGTGTTTCGCCGGCAAGCCCTTCCCCGAGCACGGCTTCACCATGATGCTCGGCAGCTTCGTCACGTACGTTGCTGTCGAGGTTGTTCGCGGGTACCCGGGAGCAGGTGCTCGTGGACGACGAAACTCCTCTCTTCGCGGCTTTAGGTCGGGCATCACTCGCCCCGAGAGCTGCGTAGAGGTGATGGTGACAGGTCCGGTTGACGCCGCTGGCAAAGTAGATGCCAGCCAGTCCAAGGCAGCCGAGGTTGCTAAGGTGAGATCTGCAAAGCCCAGGGCTAGAGAAGGACTTGCCTGGCACCCCAGAGCTGGGGCCGAGGTGCGACCCTAGTAGAGATAGTGGATACACTGGCAGACCCAGTAAATCCAGGAGTGGACATAGTAGTGACTGTGGCCGACCTAGAGGCCAAGCGTGTCCTGTTGCAGAAGAGGCTGTAGCAATGATAACAGCTAGAGATGAGTTCAATAGAGATCTGCGTGAGTACAATGCAGCGAATGGCTTCACCCCGGTAGCGGTTGATACACATAGGGAGCCGAGGTGCGGCAGAGAGGCAAGGGGCTCAACGATGAGCTAAACAGGGGGCTCGACCTACCACCTCGGCTAGGTGGGGAGTCGCGTGTCAACTGGACGGCCGGTGTATAGTTCCCCTGCTAAGAACCTCAGAGCTGCCGAGGCAGGCAGGGCCGAGCTATCCGGATTATCTGAGAGATGCGTGGCAGTGCGCAGCAGAAGCGAGTCAATGAGTTAGTATATGTGGCTAACCAGCAGAATGAGGCTCTCCGCAGAGCAATGCCGGGGCTGGTGATTCAGAGATGGTTTATTCAGCTAGGCCAGTCAGTCAGGTGTCCAAAGGGGCAATCCTCGTCTCCACTCGTCGGAGGAGCCGATCGAGCCCGGAGTGTCACCTCGGTCAGTCAGAACCAGCAGCTGCAGATGTATGATCCATCCTAGCAGCAAAGCAGAAGGGGGGCCACGGCAATGCTAGCCGAGCTAAGGGAAACCCGGCCCAGGCAATCGAGCCGGGCTAAGGGTAATTCCGGTCAGGGAAATCAGAACGGCGTCAAGCGGCATCGGCTGGCCGAGGTAAACCACCTCCGCCCCGAGGTATCAGACAACAACCTCGGCAGCAGGGCAATATCAGCGGGAGCCGGAGTATGTTCAGCAACCTCAGAACGTCGGTCAAGGCGATGACCGATATGATGATGGAGATCGGCCATGGCACGAGCTGGATACCACAGAGTGGATGGGGCGTTGGGACCTGGATAGGAGGTCGGATGTTAGCTCCAGGCGATGTCCGTAACAAGCTGGATAGACTCTACTTGTCTGAGCAACTGGAGGAGGAAGGCCCTCCTGGTCCGGCGTGTTTTGGACCTCGGATCATGAAGGAGCCACCACCACCAGTATCTCAGTTCCAGTTAGGTCGGAACACCAAGCCATACAATGGGAGCACCAAGCCACAAGATTGGCTGACAGATTACGTATCCTCGGTGCACATTGCGGGGGGCAATCGCCGATGGGCGGTCGGTATCTCCCGCACATGTTGGATAGGTCCAGCTCGGATCTGGCTGAATAATTTGCCGGAGTATAGTATCAACTCCTGGATAGACTTGGAGTTGGCGTTTAAACAGCAACTTTGCTAGTACATACAAGAGGCCAAACCGACCTCAGCTCCTGGCGGCATGTAAGCAAGATGATCATGAAACTGACCGAGATTCTTAACTCGGTGGAGCAATGTTCGGAATTCCTGTGAAGGAGTGGTAGAGGCACAGGCCATTTCCTGGTTTGCAGATGGTTGTCGACATGGCAGCATGTTGTGCAGAGGCTCCAGAGAGATATGCCGAGATCCCTAGCAGAAACAATCCGGGTTGCAGATTCTTATGCCCTGGGTGATCGATGCAGCCAGCAGCAGAGGCAGGAGCACGTAACAGAAGGAGGGAGCCAATAAACAACCGGCTCGGACCAAGGTGTAATGACCGTCAGGAGTTCGGACAGAAGAGGAGGGAGCCGGACTATCCATACCCCTCCAACCAAGTTGCAGCGGTGAACCCCGATCAGCCGGAGCTGGAGGTGTCCAGAGGCCAAAAATCAATGGTCCGGCATTTAGTCCGAACCAGGAGCCACCCATGACCTATGAATCAATGATAGATGGTCCGTGCTGTTACCATACGACTGACCCGCGCAAGCCAGCCAACCATTCAACCCGGCAGTGCAGCTGGAACCGCAGAATCAGAGAAGAGGGGGCAAGGGCCGGAGGAATAGAACTGGACCACCACCTCAGAGATTCAGCCGAGGTCCCACCCCCAATCTGTCCGGAGCAAATGTTACCCCGGTAACCACTGCACTCTTCCGAGGCTGCAGCAGCAAGACCGTGAATGTGGTGAATGTCCGAGGTAATAACAACAACAATGGTGCGGACAAGTCAGCAGTATGAATACCCCGGAAATGACTATAGAGAGGTTCATGCGAGCTATGTGGTCTTCGTGACCGAGCCAACTGACAAGAAGAGCGTTGCGAGGCGTGCCATGGAGGTGAATGCAGTAATGCCGGTGGTGCTGACTATATGAATGGTCTGAGCAGGAGATCACTTGCAGGAGCAGAAAGGACACACCTCGGATCATGCCGAGTCCTGGGAAGATGCCCTGGTGGTAGATCCAACGTTGTGTGGGCCTACCTACAATGTGAGGTTCACCCGAGTTCTGGTGGACAATGGCAGTGCCATCAACATCATGTACCGAGACACAATGGTGAAATTGGTCATCTCGCCTAATCAGTTGATGCCAAGCAGTTGTACTTTTCATGGGATTGTGCCGGCGTTTCCTGTGCCCATGGGCAAGATATGGGTGGTGTAGCATTTGGAACCAAGGAAAATTGCGAGTTGAGTATCGAGTTCGAGGTGTGGTAGACTTGGAGAGTGCATACCATGCATGCTTGGAAGGACGGCTCTGGCCAAGTTTATGATTTCCACCCATGTTGCATACCTGAAGATGA